>JAXQQM020089080.1:0-348635 GCA_034641835.2 Pinus albicaulis
GGTTATATCTGATCTTCACATATAGTGAACTTGCCTCAAAGCATATACAACCCGGATTGATAATAAATAATTGTGTTAGTTTAGGTACATAAATTAGCTCAACAGAGATCACACAAAGCACAGGAGTGTTTGGTGTGAATAGTCTTGGGGTTCTTGGTCATGGCCATGGAAGGAATAGAGGCTTCCGGGATCGTGGAATCAGGGAACGCGACATTAACCATGGGCTTGAGATGAAGCAATTCGGAACATGTATGGGTGGCGTGGCCGACAACATCACACAAAGCACACTGGATGGTATGCTTTGGAGGCCGAGGAGGGGCAGGGTTTGTCGGGGCAGCCTTGTCCTTTGATGCCCCCTTGCGAGATTTTCCCTTCTTACCCGAAGCGGTCGCAATAGGAGGTGGTTCATGTTGAGGTGACTGAGGCACTATTGCAGTGGGAGAAGTCATGGGGACCGATTGAACCAAGGTCAAAGCAATATAAGGTTTGGGTTGACCATGAAGGGTTGCGGCTGGAGGATCGTGGTACCAGACGAGAATCCCAAGGGTCAAGTTAGGAAGAGAGAGGGTGGCCATGACCAGTACCGTGTACACTCCTGGTGGGGGAGCTAGGAACGGTATCTGACCAGAGGGGTAATGGCCAGGTGGGACGGCTCCTAAATGGCTAAGGTTTGGAGGAACCATGCCAGGAGGATAAAGAGGCTCATGACTACCAGCTGCAGATGAAGGGCTAGGAGGAGGTTGCGGAGAGCGTGGTTGCTGACTAGCTGAAGCAGGTTGCTTGAGAGCAGCCTAAGACGATTGCATCATGAAAACATTCGATGAGCTGGGGTTAGAGATAGGAGGAGGAGGAAGACCAGGGAAGTTTCCAAGCAAAGAGGAGTCTTTTTAGACACCAGGAGAGACACTGGTCAAGGAATCGATGGTTTGCTTATTGGCTACAGAAGAGATGGTCGTCTCAGGTGAGGTCTGAGATTTTGGCTCATGATATGTCAACTGTTTAATGGTGACTATCTTTCCATTACGAGGGAAAGACATCTTGCGAAAAACCGCAGATGGGACAACAGACATAGCATAGGTGTAGCTCCGCCCCAAGAGAATGTTGTAATCTAGATGGGCGTCGATGACTTCGACGTCAACGCAAACAGTCTTGCCCGCAAGAGTGATAGGACAATTGCGGAAGAGGCCAATGGGTTGGGAGGTGTGGCCATCCCACGCTCGAAGGGTGATCATGGAAGGGGCCAACTCACGAGATCCGATTTTCTTCCAAACCGAAGCGGACATCACGTAGGTGGATGCCCCCTCGTCAATTATACACCGGGAAACGTTAGCGTTCCGGATTTTGACTGGGATTTGGAAGGCGACGGAAGCAGGAAGAGGAGGATGTTCTGATTGATGGGCATCAAAAACAATCATTTGGTCATCAGCAGGATCTACAGCGCCCATGGTAGATAGCAGAGCCTTCTTTTGGGAAGGGCACGACTGGAGGAGTTCCAATGTGGAAATGGCAGCAGGAGACTGCGCCAGATCATATACTATGCTATACGAATGAGCAGCTCGACCAGAAGCAGCATTTCAGCGTAATGGTCCCTTAGGAATCTTTGTATGAACCTCAACTTTAGGCTGAGGGATATGCAAGGGACCATTGGATGTCGAAAGAGGCTCTATAGAACCTGAATAAGGGGACTCGGGGGCAGACTGAGCGGAAGGCATGGGGTACTGGCGAGACCGAGTTTGAAGGTTAAGGTCGATGGTTAGAGGTGGATCAGAGTTCATCATGAGGACCTGGTAATTGGAGGAAACAGAAGGGGAAAGTTGAGTGGCCACCTGTCCGTCAGGTGGTTGGGTAGCCACGAATCCCTGCGGTGCATCCACCTGTGCTTGAGGGGGTGGTGATTGCTGTTGCAAGGGTTGAGAAGGCAAGGGAGGTAGAGGTGCTGATGCTGGAGGAGCTGGAGCACCAAACTGTGGATACGAATAATAAGGGGGTTGGGTAACAGTATGGTGAACAGGAGGTTGGGCCAAAAGAGGAGGCATGTTGTATCCTCGATACGTGCTACCGGGAGGGGAACAAGTGCGGGAGGTGCTTCCCCCTCCCCCAGGAAAACTATAACCCATGGGAGGTTGGGCATATGGATGAGAGAGAGCTCCAACGATACTGTCGGCGGCATGAGGTGCCCCCGGTGTATTGACACGACCGGGTCTGGGGAGATCAGGTAGAATGGTATAAACATAACCTGTCTGAGCGTAGATCAAGTCATATTTTAACGCCAGTTGGAGGGCAGCTTCTTCAGTTTGGGGAAAATGTGATGCGACATATTTCCCAATAGGAGGCAAGAGAGATCTAACGAACCAGTCCATGTAGACACGGTCTTCGAAGGTAGGGGATTGACATAGGCTCTTTCTTCTCTGCCATTCCTGGACATGATCGGATAGGCGGGTCGTAGATGATTGACAGAAAGAAGTCAAAAGTTTGATACCAGTGTCATAACGAAGGGGAAGCTGGAAGTAAGATAAAAAAGCCCGGGCAAGAGTCGCAAAGGTGGTATGAGAGGAAGTGGGCTGATCAACATACCACTTAGAAGCCGCACTGGTAAGCATTCGTTGGAACAACTGAAGACGGACAGAGTCATCGGTAATGGAGGTAGATGAACACCACATGTGGAACGATCGAACATGATTTGAAGGATCTTCTCCAGCAAGGCCTTCAAACTTTGGGATGTCGGAAGGGAGTTTTGTTGGCATAGCAGGCCAACTAGCGTCATGGTGTATAGGGTTGTTTATGAACTGGTCCAAATCGGGGAGGCTGAGGCCTGCCATGAAGGGGAGCAAGGGCGTGGCCGAGGTAGTTCCTGTGGTGGTTCTGCTAGTAGTAGTCCTAGTATTAGGGCCAGGATTACTGCTAGCGTTAGGCCCTGGACCAGACATAGTGAAGGTGACAGGGGGAGAACCAGAAGTAAGAGGAGAACCCAATGAATCATGAGAGGAGTCGGAGTGCGGACTCAAAGGTGGACTAACTCGACGACGGCGTGAAGGAGTAGGTCGACTGACCGGAAACTGAGGGTGAAGGCCAAGAAGTCTCTGGGATGTGCGCCTTGGGGGCGCAATGGTGACAACACAAACACGGCACAAGGGGAAGAAGAATGACCAACAAAGGCAGGGAGGTGCATAATCAAGTGATTACAATGTCGAAACAAGGGCAGAAAGGTGCAGTGTCAATTGATTTTAAAGTCTTTGCCTAGCGGTGTAAACCAGGCTCTTCTTCGCTTAGGGTGAGTGTGTGGCGTGCGTTAATTTTAATTTTTAAACCCTTTTCATTTTGAGAGCAAGAGGAAAAGTGTGCTGCATAACTGAAAATAATGCTGCAGAGAACAGTATGTAATGCTAAAATAACAGAAAATTAACAGCTAACAATGCATCGATCTAACCCAAAAAGGTGGGTCTCTCAAAACCATTCTAAAATAGGGAAAAAATATATTCAAAACACACTAAAAAGAGGCCAATAGATCTAGGGTCAAAAGGGACAGGGATCTAAAGGAGAAATCTGCTGAAAAGAGGTGCAGCACACAGCCAAGAGGCAGAGGCAAGGTGGCTGGAAAAAAGGAGGAAATCAGCAAAAATCAGAATGGACAAGGAGGAGGCCCTAAAGGTAGATCCAAACAAAAATTCAGGAGGTGATTTGAAAGGGATAAGAGCTGATTAAAAGGGATCTGAAAAGGAGGTATCAGATCTGGAAAAGGGGGGGCTGAAACCCTGAAAAAATAGACACTTGAAATAGATAAAAGCTCTTCCACCAAAAGTGGAGGGTAATGAAGCACTAGGGGGCTATGTTCCCACTTATATGAGTAAAAAAGATCAGAAACAGGTCGAAAGGGGCTGAGACAGAGGCTGGAAAACCCTGACAGAAGCTTCAGAAAAACCCAGAAAAATTGCAGAAAAAGAGCAGAAAAATTGGCAGGTCATAGGTTCTGACCTATTTTCTATGCAGGTCACAGATAATGGGCTGAAAAGTGTGACCTGGAGGTCCAAGTCACAGTTACTGGGCTGAAAAGTGCGACCTGAAGCTCCGGGTGTCCTGGCGGCAGATTTTCGGAAAAGTTGCCATCTCAGTTGCGGCTGATGTTTGTCACCTGCGCAATAGGGCTAGAAACACGCGAAAGTTAGAAATTTTAATGTTTTAGGGTTTTATAGGTGAAAAACAACATAAAACTTAGGAAAAACAAAGATTTGAAAAGAAACACTAGGGTCTGAAGTAGCTGGATATGCAGGAATATGAAAAATGACAGCGGTCGTAATTGAAAACCCGTGTGGAGTCGCCAGTTGTTAGTATGAATCTTTTGTCGAAGTGTACGAAAAAATACCACTTTAGCTACGCATAACTAATAGCCTTAACATCACATATGGCTGCCAATATCTTCAGATCTATAGTTAGTTGATCAAGACAAGAGCTGCAAAAACCAGATCTATGCATAAAAAGACATTAAGCAGTAAAAAGAAGGTTTTGCTCCATATATCCAATAGACAAGACAAGAACAATTTTTGAAAGATTTTTTTGTATTAAGGGCACCTGGGAGGAAAACAAGAAGATGTTTCCAATTCTCCTCAATGGGATGGGTTCTTGGAAGTCCTCAGCACTTCAGATCTAGCATTTCTCTCTCCTGTTGGTGTAGAAAACCCGGACAAAGATAGAACTCAAAGGGAGCTCACACAGCAAATAATGGAAAATATGACAATGATAATGGCTCAAAGTCAGACCAAGAGTATAGATCCAGAGTGATCTAATAGGCAACAAAAGGTGAAGAATGGTAGGAGAAACCCTCCTATTTATAACAAAATATTGGGTCATTCTAGATCTTGGTGCATGCTTAAAATAACATTAACCAAATCTAGATCCACCTTTTATGGAATATTTTATTATATTTGTTGGAGGGAAAAAGTATTTGACTTGGGTCAAATCCATTTATTTGTGAATAATAAATAAATAAATGATTTATTTATTATTTTAAGGAAGTGGTTGAAAGATAATCAAATAAATAATGATTTATTTAATTATTTATGGGTGATTTAGTCATATTTAACAAGGAATATTATTTAAATAAGATTTAAATAATTATTCCTAGAAAATAATAAGATAAATAAGGATTTATCTAATTAATTACTTTGTTTTGGGTTAAACATGACCAGGAATAATAATTAAATTATTGTTTAACTAATTATTCCATGAGGGAAATCAAACAAATATAGGTTTGTTTAATATTTTCTTTTGGGGTTTCCTGTTTAGACCATAAACAACCTAATAAATGTGTTTTATTAAGTTATTTTACATAGTGAAAGAAATTTTACTTAGGGTAAAATTGGCCTTACATGGTGTACTTGGGTCCATCTAATGATAGTAGGTTAGATGACCAAAAAATGGTGTAACACACATACACGCACACACACACACACACACACACACACACACACACACATATATATGTCGAACAGTTTGCAGTTTGTGTACATCACATAAAATCAAAAAATATACATGTTTGTTTTAATAATATCTAGAGACAACATGTATCTCAAAAATATGAATATAAAAAACCCTAGATGACTAATCAGCGTGGTGCTCGTGGTAGCATGCCACCGCACGCACTATTCGCCTCAGTAATCGATGGAGGCGACTAGGCACCCCCACAGTGTGTCGCTGGTAAGCCAACGGGACCTTTGCTAGCCGGGCATAGTCTGGGATTCCCCGGGCGATACCCTCCAGGTTCTGAATCCGTCCTCCGTGCAATGGGCGACATGCTCGCGGACCTCTCTGGGCCAACATCTGCATACACATAGAAATGTTGTTAGAATAGGAATGTATCACCAAAAAAATCATAAATACATTAAAAAAAATATATAAAAAGTCATACCCAACTCCTCGTCCCATTAATCCCCCTCCGGGAGTGGAAGATCTGGGTCTCCAGTGAAGTTGGTACCAGCGTAGGGCTAGTCCTCAACTACGATCAGCTGACGTCGTAGCCATACAAAAAACTCAAGCCTCGAGGACATCTTTTGGCCCCCTCTTGACCTGGGCATAAGTGTTTCCCATCGAACCATCCTCGGCTCCCTCAATGATGGCTCTGCAACTATTTCCCCTTGGCCCTGAAAAATTGGTAATCGTTCCAGAATGAAAGACACCGAAATGGAACCATACCCAAACTGTTTCAATTTTGCCTTCTTGCACTTTGTCAACTATCGTTTGATGTTTGTTGTCACGACAGTGGCCCAATAAAAAAGTGTAGCATTCATGCATTCGGAGGCTAGTAGGAGTTGTGCTTTGGTTGCCTCGTGCGGGGCCTGCGATCCTACAGCCCGTGTAATGGTGTGAAGCACTACTCAGAGTGCTAGATCGCAGAAAGTGTGGACGTCTACTTTCCCACTGCCCGATCTTGATTGTGCCCCTGGGCACACTCTCACCATTACCATATCCATTTTCTCCCCAGAATGTCTACTGCCTGTCATGACTGGCACTAGGCCTCTGCACGACAATCTGGTTATGAAATAAACATCAGAGACTTCAAGTGCTAGTACTTGGTCTCGGAGCTTGAACACTTCTTCATTCTCATCCCATATGCTAACCAAATACTGCAATAGCTCAGGTTGAGCTCTTAAACATGGTGTGAGGAAAAACTTCTTGAGACCATAGTCCTGGAGGGCGTTCATGCAAGCTTCATTTTGCATGGCCATTTCGTCCTCTTCCCCATGTTCCCTCTCCTTCCACTCAATCACCATAGTGGCTGGATATCTACACCAACATGGTCAAAAAAATCTTATTAGATCTCTGCAACTCTTAAAAATTCATTTGAGTGGCTCACATTTTGGCAAATTAACGCGAAAATTTGATTTGCACTATTGGCATGACTGTTTTGCTAATAGTCACACCAGTTGGCGCGACCCCTTTGCAAAAAGGATCCAATTGGCGCGGGTCTGTGCTCAATACCTGCGCCAATTGGCCGAGCCCTAAATTTGCAAAAGGTTCCCCCAGAGGTCAAATACACAATGGAAATTTACAAAAAATAAATCAAAACAAATCTAATGGGAGCACCGAGAATCTAGATGATGTAATGGATTGGTCACAATCACCGCCGCAAGTTCGCACACCAAAAGCTCACTGTTGCTCTCCAAATGAGGTAAAAAGTAAAAGTGAATATGTTTTACTATTTTTGGCATATTTATAACTTTTCAAAGTCAAATTAGGTTTTGAAAGTCATTTTTCCCAATATTTTAATATATTTTGTCGAAAAATGGATTTTACACTCACTTTTATGTGCAGCGACAGGTTTTTACGCAGCTTGGACGGTGATACGAGTTGTATTTTATTCTTTTTCGGACTCGGTAAAAACACGAAAAAGTCATTTCTGGAGTCATATTTCAGCTATTTTCTTACTCTCTAAACATGAAAATATTGACGAGTCCCTTGTCATTTCGATCTCATTAAATTGGCTGTGAAATGACATCTACCCAGTATACGTTTACCCCTTTTTTGGGTTGGGATAGATTATTTACGAAAAAGGAATACCCTAGCCTATCGCGACTAGGAGGTTTTCTCAGACATAGTTTTCTACCTTTTCGGATCTGAGGAACTATTTATGAAAAGGGATTGTTGGAGTTTACTTTTCCGCTATCTTTTCAAACTCTCTAAACATGAAAAGATGTCTAGTTCTTCCTTTGTAAGACTCGTTAAACCCTGATGACATCGGATCCAGTCGTAATGACGATATTCGAGTTTCTCCTTCCTAGGGCTCGTTAAATGTACTAGGATGGATTTTTCCGAAGGAAAAACTTATATTACAAGCATATGCTATCCCCTTCAAGCTTCTTCTAAAAAATAATTGGGGTACTCGCCAGAAATGGTGGGGAAAATGAAACCAATATCGTCATCGTGTCGTCAGTATGTCGCTCTTGAACATGGCACTTGTCTGCATTAATGTCAGGTTGGGGACATCTCATCTCATTTTCTGCTTGCCTCCGTGGTTTTGGGTAATCCTTTTTGACCTCTTATCTACTCTTTGCCTCGTCATCGTGATCTCTAATATTTTGATGTTAAATACTGCCAAATCCATTATCGTGCCGCCAATATGTTCAAGAGAAGTTGACCTCTGCAAGTTTCAACCCTCCTCTGATTCTCATATGATCCTGATTCACAACATTATATTCCTTTGTCTCGCGTCAATGATGTGAGAAACATTATGGCCCACCTTTGATCAAGGTCAGCTCCTATAGACTTCAACTCATTATCCAGGAAGTTGATCTAGAGACTCCCTCCCGGTACCTTGGAGCCTGCATGCCTCAATGGTAGGTTCTTCACATCTGATGCAAGGTTTTCATCATTGGCCTTCGATCAGATGATTTTGCGAGTGTTTGACGCCAGCTCACTGTTCACATTCCGTGAATTGTACCTATAGTACCTTGAGGGCCATTTTCATTATTGGTGGTTCCTCTCGCATTTGTTAACAACTTTCATCATTGGCTGGTAATCAGACGATGTTCTTTCATGTTCGACTTCAACTCACTTATTCACATGCCTGAACTTGTACTTTGTTCGGGTCGAGATGGAGTGCAAGAACCTGGGTTTTGTCTGCTAGAATCTAGCCTGTGATTTTGTGGATTATTATCATTGGTTACATGACTCATCGATTAGATGGCTGCGACCATACCTGAGTCTATTTATCGATCCTTACTGGATGGATGCATCCATACCTTGGATTTTGATTATTGTATATGGATGGCTATGCCCATACCAGGTATATATCATATATTTGAGATATCAGTTGTATTTTTCTATGTAGGTTTTCCGATAGAAGTGTTTTAAGTTGGGCGTGTTCTCATAAAGCATTTCACCCCTCTCTCTTTCGGGCCTCATGCTTTAGGGGGCATCTGTTACATAGTAATTTTTCACCGTCCCTGCAATCCCCCATCTCGCACATTGGAGGGCTTATTCCATGACCTGTGAGTAGTGACATGACCTGAAACCACCTTCATGGCATCCCCCTTGACAAGTACAATCATTCCCCTGAAGAAAATTTCCTGTGAAAAGCCATAAAAATAGCCTTTTTAGCCTTGGCGCGACTAGCTAGTTCAGCCCTCGCACCAATGGGGGAAATCCACCAAAGAGGGTGTGCCAACTGGTGCTCTGTCCTAGTGTATCACCCACGCCTAGCTTAATAAGGAGTGTTTTTTAAAAATAAATGGTGGAAGTTTGATTCCAACCAACTTCTGAACGAGTCTCTAAAATGAGTTGGGAGGTTTGGCTCCGGATCTCCATGTAGGGGAAGTGGTTTTCCACCTATCATGGAAGCTTCCTTGAGAGTAGGGCCAATCCAACCATTGTAGGGATCCCAACTCCCCTTCCACCATCTATATAAGCTTGTCATTTTCCCTTTGCAAGCTAGCCTGAATAGAGATGAATCAATTGTAAGGAGATTATCGTCAGACAGCCGAAGAGAGAGAGACTTATCCTTTTCCCAACGAGATTTACCGAGACGTGCTCCTCTATCAACCCACCAAAGGAAGATCCAGTGTTAGAGCCTCAAGTTGTATCTTTATTTGTTCTGATTAATAATAAAAAACTTCGATTATGGTTCCACTCAGATTTTCATGTTTTATGTTATGAGTTGTATCTTCTCTGACTGATACATAATTGCATGTATTAGGTTTTACGCTTGTTTGTTTGTTGCTTCCTCTTGTACGTGCAGGTGTTCAATCGCATCGAGCAGGAGAATTGTGATCTTCCAAAGCAAGGGACAGAAGCACTATATTCTCCACAAATGATGACAGCGTATGACTTAAGGTAGGCCTTTTGTTGCATCTTGGTGTTTTTCAATTAGGAACTTGTGTCTTAGTGTGACTTGGTTGTTGCTAGACCTGATCTGGGCTAGTAGGGATCACCTCTGTCGACAGAGGGGATTTGCCTCTCCAACACTTGCCTAACTCAGTTCGGTAGAGCTTATGCTTCTCCAACATTAACAAAGAATCAGAATTTCAACAGCTATGAAACAAAAGGATGAGAAAAACATCCAACTTGAACTAGAGTTACAAGAAGAGAAACAATGTGTCATTCAAAATTTTCAGGTATAGATCGCACAGCTTCAGGAGAGTATGGACCAGTTAAAAATTTAGCATCATAGTGAGAATAGTTCAAAGGATACTATAGTTCACCAATTTCAGCTCTCTATTAAGAAAGTAAAAGATAAACCAAATATTGATGAATTCAGAAAAGAGGCCTTAGAACTAAAAACTTTATTGGCACAACAAAAAGTTGTTTTTTCTCATAAATTATCAAATACTCTTGAATTGTGTGAAAAGAGTGGTTCACTTTTGAATATAATTGCAGATATGAGGATTAGTTTTGATGATATAGATGACAAGGTCTCCTAGTTTGTCACCTGGCAGGATTATGCTGATGGCCAAAAGGCCAACCTGCCCAGGATTGAGGATCTAAAGAAATAAATATTATTTACAGACTATGATATACAGTTGAAGCATGCAGAGAGCCATTTGTAGGGCAAAGGATGTTGCTACTAACATTGTTGACACTGATAGCCAAAATATCATTGCAATAAATCTTATCGATATATTTCCTCATGGTGCATTACTTTTAGTGAAATACTTGATAAGACAGTGGAAAGAAGTGTCAAAGGTAAAAGAAGAACATAACATGAAGCTAGAAAAACTAGATTGGGATAAATATTGGAGATATTTAGTAAAGCCTCACAACTAGTGGCTTATGTTGTGTTGTCTCAGAGATACATCCTCCTACATGCTTCCCCCACTTCTGATGTTGTTTTCACTAGACACCTATGCATTAGGCTATGCCATCCTCCAGAGGTTAAGTCTATGGTTAATATCCTTCAGTTGAAGGAACAAATGGAAAAGGAGACAACATGATAGTCCTCGAGCAAGTCATCCCTTTAAATTATATTTATGTTTTAATTCCACTTACTATAAGGAGGGTTTTTTTAAGCCTCAGCTTTTTATTGTAATACCTATTTTAAGACTTATTATTTTTATATTTAAACCCCGTCATGTTTTTTAAGAAGGGGTCCTAAAATTTTGAAAAGAAGACTTTACATATGTTTCACTTTTGTACTCTTGAAGTTTTCTGAATAGAAAACATTGGATCAAGTAGTATTTCTCAAATGAGAAGAGTAAACATATACATCGTACTTTTATCCTTTGTGTTATATTTTATCTTCAAATGAGAAATACTTATTTATCTTAGGATGTTTTGTTTTATGTATCTTTTTTAATACAGTTTGACATTAATTCACTTCTGAACATGTTATATTGTTATCATTTGATACATATGAAATAGAGGAATTTTAAAGTTGTGATATAAGATTTATTCAATTGATTTTATTAACTATTTAATTAAATCAATTGTCTCAAACATTTACATATCACTGAATGAATGTATGATCTTTATTTTCATCCACTAAAAGTTTATTTTTGTAGATCACACAAAGAATATATTTCATCCTAGGATACATAATAGATAGATTTATTGTTTATTGCAAGTTTGCTAATATTTCCATCTATCAAGTTCCACATAGTTATAAAACCATCCATTCATCCCAACTATATCAAACTGGGAAACTAGTCCCATAAATCTAGTCAGAGCCACCATTCCAAATAGAAAAGGGATGGTTGTTAAGTCCCTGAATAGGTGGTTTTCCCTGATGTTGTTGCACCAATTTTCGGGGCCTGAACATTTTTGGCACTAGAAGGAGGGAAATCTGACTATGAATGGCACCAAATATTAATCCAAAGAGTAAATACCATCAAAAGAGTAATTCTACCTCCAAGTCCACAAATTATATTCCTAATTTCAAATCTCCTACTCATAAACCAAAAGTTGTCCATTCTCCCCCAAAATATCCTAGTTCTAGTCATAAATAAATATCTTCAGAATATAATCCAGAATAACCTAAATTACGAACATTGGTAAATAAATTGGAAGAAATTTCATTTTCAACAGAAAAACATGTACTTTCTAAATCCTCAAAAGGAATTGTTACTTCAATATTTGAAGGCACTAGTGTATTAAATCATTCTAAAAGTGAAAAACTTAGAGTAATCAATTTTCAATTTCCTATTCATTCTCATCATAGGAAAAACCATATTTATAAAACTCAATCATTAACTAGTGATATTCAAACCTCTTCTACCCCATAAACAACATCAATTATTCTTCCCCCATTCACATTTTCTCAAAAAAAATATTCATTAATTCATATTCCTTCTTCTCAGTCTAGAACTACTACTTCAAGTAGTATTATTTCCATAGTCGTTTCTTCTTCACCTTCAAGAACTACTGGAACTAATTCTTCTACTTCAATTCCTCCTTTAGGACCAACGAATCCTCCACTTCACATAATGGCAGCCAGACCTTGGCAAAATCCTAGAGTTGTCCATTTACCAAGTCCTCTTCATCCTTTACCTAAGAATCATGAAAGATGGTTTCCTTAGTCCATATGATGGATTACCTACAAAGGAACATCTACGTAACTTTATGCTTTCCATAAATCTTAATGGATTTTCAGAGGAAGACTGTCTAGTTATATTATTTCCTTATACTTTTCAAGGATCAACTGGATCATGGTATTTTTCACTACCGTCAGGAACTATTAATAGTTGGGATATTTTTGAAGAAAAATTCCTTGCCAAATTTGGAGATGATCGCACTACTTACTCTTAATGCAAACACAGGGGAAAATATTAAAGATTTTAGCTCTAGATTCAATAAATTTATCAATAAGATCCCAACCACATCTTATCTTGGAGTAGACATGCAAATAGAACAATACACATCATCTCTTCCACCTAATATTGCTATTTTTTAGATAGAGCCAATAAGGCTACATTGGTAGAGAATATGAAACAATCTCATTTTGTTGAAAAAGGAATACTTGCTCTAGAGAATAAAACTTCTCAAGAAGATAGAAAAACTAAGAAGGTTTCATTTAAGGATGAACCTAAAAAGAAAACATCTAAATATCCTTATGATCTTGAGGGATTACAAAAGGTCATCAAAACCATATCAAATGATATGGTTGAGATAAAGAAACAATAATTTGAATATTCTTCAAAGAAACCTTTTAGATATTTTAAGAAAAACCAAGCTTCCCAACCTCCAAATGTAATCTCAAATGTTGAATCATATCAAGACGAAGACCATGATGAAACAATATCATCTGCAGAAGAATCTCAAGAAGAAGAGCTAGTTGAAGTCCATAGACTATGGGACTTCATCCTTCCAACCTCTGATCATGAAAATGAAAATGAGGCACATTTGGTTAATACTATAAGTACAAATTCTGCTGACCTACCTCAGCCACCCCAAAAGAAAAAATCTTCATATTTTGTTCCTAAGGATAAAGTAGTTAATGAAAAGACTTATTCTCCTCAATCAAATCCAAATTCTTCTACTCTTCCATATACATATAAAACATTAGTAGTATATGATACGATTTAATATAATATAATGGAAATTATGAAGAATATTAAAGAAAATATCTCTTTACATCAGCTGAGAAAATTGAAACAACAATAGAAAATTTTACTCAAAGAGTTAAATGTAGTTCGTGTTGCACCCTTGCCTGCTACTATAACATCGAAAGAAACTAAAGGAGTAGGAAATCCTCCTAATTATTCGCCTGATAAAATTGATGAAAGTGATTTTGTTTTGATCGATGGCAGATCTAATTCACACGCTCCTCCTTTTTTGTTAACTTTTGAAGTGTTCAACAAAAACGTGCATAATTTTTTAATTGACTCTGGACCCTCTTCAAACATCATACCATATTCTGTTTTTCTGAAATTGAATATATCTCCTCAGAAGTCTATAGTATATATTGTGCAATTAGGCAGAAAAAAATTTAAGGTATGATGAGAAATGAATTCAGTCCTTATCATATTAGCATCCAATCCAAACTTTCATCAAGTAATTGATATCTTAGTTTTTGATATTCCTTATTTTTATGGTCTAATCGTAGGTAGAGATTGGTTAGAAAAAATTCATGACTATTTTTCTACTAATTAGTCTTATATGTGACTTCCCCATAATGGTAAGCCAAATCAAATCAGAGTAGACTGTGAAAATGATTTAAAATACTCAGTAACTAAATTTGAAGAAGAGAATGAACCCATGGCTTTTACTAATAACATTCTTGGCAATTACTCCATTGAATCCTTCTTAGGGAATTTCAATGCTCCAAAATCTCCATTTCTCACCAACTCAAATTGAAAATTTATCTCAATCATATTCTTCCAAGTGTATAAATACTGTAGATAAACCTTGTATTAATACTCTGTTCTGGACATTATACTTTGATGGATTAAAATCTAGTGAAGGAGCAGGAGTTAGTTGTATAATAATCAATCCAGAAGGTGAAATGACAATGCTGACATGAAGAATTGAATTTGAATGCACAAACAACACCGTAGAATATGAGGAATTGATCCAAGTCTTAACCAAAGAAATTGATCTTGGTGTCAAGTATCTCAAGGTATATGGTGATTCTTAAATAATTGTCAAATAGCTAAGAAATACCATACATTGTATTTTTGGTTATATTAAACATTACCAATCGTTGGTACAATATCTCACCTCTCATTTTTTGGCATTAAATATCTTGTATGTTCCAATAATTCAAAATACAAGTGCAGACCTTATAGCTAATGTAGCATCCACGCTTATTCCTTCAAAAGATTATAGCCCAGATAGATTTTCATAGAGTTGATTTTTTTCCCATCTATTCTTGATAATATTACTAATTGGAGAGTATTCAATGATGATAATTATGTTATAACTTTTCTTACATCAAAAGGATCATATTATGATCAATTAATCGCTGAATATGAGCACGAAATAGAATTGCAAGAGAAACCTAAATAAAATCTCATACCTAAGTCTCTGGTCAAACTTGAAGAGCTTTATGATCTCAAATATAGATTCAAAAATGTTACTAATTCTAAACTCCAAAGTTAAAGCTTGAGGTTTGAATTGGTAAATCTTAGAACAGATCTAAACACTCATAACATCAACTTAGGACTTGGTTTTCCTCTGATGAAAGATTAGCCTTCATTCGTTTATTGAATAAATAAAAGAATGTCTTTGCATGGAAATATGACTATATAAAAACTTATGATACTTCAATCATCCAGCATACTATCCCAATGATATCCACTGAAAATCCTATACAAAAAAAGCTAAGGAAAATTCACCCTAATATTGAAATTCAAATCAAAAGTGAACTCAAAAAACTCCTTAAGGCCAAGATTATATTTATGTTAGGCATTCAATGTCGGTCTCAAATTTAGTTCCTGTTAGGAAAAAGAATGACGGTATTAGTATTTGTATCGATTTTAGAAAATTAAACAAAGGTTGTTTGAAATACAATTCCCCATTACCATCAATGGAACAAATTTTGCAATCAGTTGTTGGTTCTGAATTAATGTCTTTTCTTGATGAATTTTCAGGCTACAATCAAGTTTTAGTTCATCTTGAACATAGATTAAAGACTACATTTAGAAAAAAATGGGGCACTTATGCCTATCAAAAAATGATCTTTGATTTAATCAATGCAGGAACAACTTTTCAAAGAGAAATGGATATTGCTTTTAGGGGATTGATAAATAAAACAATGGTTTTTTATTTAGATGATATAACTATTTACTCCAATAAATTAAATGACCATTATCATGATCTTAAAAAAATCCTAGATCGCTATTTGAAATATGGAATTTCTTTAAACCCCAAAAAGTCTTATTTCACTTTAAGTGAAGGAAATATTTTAGGATTTATCATCTCGAAAGAAGGTTTTTTCACTGATCCTGAAAGAATAAAGGTATTTTTTGAACTCGCACATCCCCATAACAAGAAATCCATGTCGTCCTTTTTAGGACAGACAAATTTTGTCAAGATATTTGTTCCTAATTTTTCCCAAATTGTTTTACCTTTGCAAGTGATTATTAAGAAAAATTCATTTTTCAAGCAAGGACATAATGAAAGAGAAGAATTTGTTCTAATCAAGGAAGCTATCATTAACGCTCCTTCTCTGACTACCCCATATTTTTATAATCATTTTATTTTATAGACTTTTGCATTAGAAACATCTTATGCTGTTGTGTTATCAAAGATTAATGATCAAAATGTTGAAGCACCCATTTCATTCTTTAGTTCAAACCTTCAAGGTGTTGAACTAAATTATTCAGAAGTGGAAAAAAAGAATTTATTTTCTATAAATATTTGAAGCACTTCATACATTTCATCCTTAAAACACACACTAAGGTAATAGTTCCATTTTCGGATGTAAGGAAACTACTTATTCAAAAGGAACTAGGAGAAAAAGGAGAAATTTGGGTAACTGCACTCCAATAATAAGACATTGAAATAAGACCAGCCAAAATCATTAGAGGACAAGGTCTCTGCAAAATGTTATCTTGAGCATCTAATATATCAGATGATGAAGAGATAGGTAACACTATACATATTGTTGAGGTAAGACTGAATGACTCTGAATCACAGTATACAAATTTAAGTATTTACCTGAAAAATGGATATGCTCATATAGAACTCAATTACAAAAGAAAAATAGCTTTAAGATTGAAAGCTAGTCAATATCAACTCATAGAAAATGTCTTGTTTAGAAAGAAATATGACTTTGTACTACTAATATGCCTTGAGAAATCTAAAGCATGGAGGGTTTTGCAGGAAATCCATGACGAACCAGTAGGTGAACACTTGGGTGGCAATACCATTGTCCATAAGATCCTTCATGTAGGATATTACTAGCCCACTTTGTTTAAAGATTCTCATACATATGTGAGAAAATGAAAAACATGCCAAACTGCTACAAGAAGACAAAGAAAACCAACATTTCCTTTGCAACCAATCAACATTGAACAACCTTTTGCGAAATGGGGATTGGATATCATAGGTGAGATTGTTCCTAACTCATCTAAGCAGCATAAATATATTCTCACTGCAATTGATTATTTTACTAAGTGGGTGGAAGTTATTCCACTAAAGGTAGTTGAATCTGAGGCCATTATTGACTTTATTGATCAATTCATTATTACCAAATTTGCCCTACCCAATAACGTATCTTATTTTTCGGGAAATAGTAAGACTGATTTTTCTCTCAAAAGAGGTTTTAAGCTTAAATACTTTTCTAACTACTATCTCCAAGGGAATGGTTTGGCAGAATCAACAAATAAAAAAGTCATAAGAATCATCAAAAGGACTATTGATCAAAACCAGAAAAATTGGCATAAGTATTTAACATTTTCACTATGCGTGGATAGGATTACTCAAAAAGCCTCTATAGGAACTTCTCCATTTAATCTGGTTATGGGAAAGAATTTCTAATTCCATAAAATTTAGCTCTTCCTTCATTAGCCCTATTTAAATTTATTAATGAAGTACCTTCTTCTTCCCTACAATTAAGAATGTATCATATCCTTAATATGGAAGAGGAAAGAGAGAAGGCCAAGTTAACTCATGCTCGAGACCAGCAAATAGTAAAAAATTATTTTGATGAAAAATTTGTTTTCCCAAAAAAATTTCAAGTTGGAGACCTCGTACTATAGTGGGACAAGGCACATGAGGAAAAAGGTAAGCATACCATATTCCAAAGAATGTGGCTTGGACCATTTCAAATCATTGAAAAAATTGGCCCATCAACCTTCATATTACAATACCTTCAAGGGAGAAAATATTTACTCCCTGTTAATGGGCTAATTGTAAAAAAAAAAGAACTTTTCTTAGAAGAAATATCTTCTAAATGTATTATACCTACACTTCTATTTTTCTAGGAAAATAATGTTTGATTACATGATTTTGGTTGTTCACAACACCTTTGAATTATTTTATGTTTTTATTTTTGAAGAATACAAATTTTTGAGGAAATAACTACCAAGCTAGAAAATTAAATGAATACTATACAACTCTAAAAAAAATTCCATCAAAATTGTAAATTTTGTAAACCTGAAATTTGTAAAGTCTTTTTACTTTAGCATCAATCACAAAAGGTTCATATTTACAAAGAAAATACTTTCTGTAATTGAGCATATTTAACTCTAAATTGTCATCCAAAACTCTTAAGGAGTCAATGATTCTCCCCATCCATTGAAAATATTTTTTAGAGTGTAATTCAAAAATATAAAAACTTAAAAGGATAGAGGTCTCATTACGAGCCTGCTTACGATGATCATAAGTTAATAATTAATTGACATTACCACAACTGCATACCAAATCAGGGTAATGGCTCATGATTTTTAAAATCATAAGACAAGGGGTCTCATCACGAGCCAGCTTGTTCAATTCAATTATAACCAGTGAATGACATTGTCACTTTCTGGTCATCAAGCTAGGACAATAAATTTTTAAGAAAAAGAAAAAATAAATTTTGAAATTAACGATTTATCTCAAAGAATTGTAATAAGAAAATGGACGAGATACTGAATCATTGATGGTTAAAAGGTAATCTTGATTGAGCCACAAATATTTACTAGCAGCTGTGCCTCTACCTATGACAAAAGGAGCAAATCAAAGGGCTAAGTTAGAAAAGGGAACTTACTTTATCTTTTAAACTATATAGTGATTGATATAAAGGAATGAAGATATTTATTTATGAAAGGTTTATGAAAGATTAAAGATATAAGTTTTTTTTTATATCCAGTGTAATTTTATTCATTTGAATATTTTGAAGATATTTCTTGTTTCCTTAAATTATTTATACTTTTTAAAGATACTAAGAAATTGTTTTTCATAGATAACTGGTTCTTCCAGTGAATCAACAATTGTTGTGCTAATAAAAAACCCCCATTAATTTAATCAATATTTACTTTAGAAAATAATGGGGACCCTTTTAATTTTTTAGAGTTAAAACAAATAAAACCCTTAGAGTAGTTCATTAGATAGAAATAAGGATAAAAAAAGGGATAAAACCTTAAATTTTGGCTTTAAAAGCATTTAAGCGGAGGAAATTCGCATCATCGCAATCTCAAAACCAAAACAAAACGTATATATCTCCTAAAAGGTCACTTGAAACATTTTGTGATTCGATGTATATAAGAAAAAGTTCTTTTAAGATGAAAAAAGGCATATTTTCTAGCAAATTCCAGAAGGAATGCCGGTGGGATTTACTTCCGCCATGTAAGCTACCGCATTTCCCATTTTTCATTTCCAATCTTGTCAGTGTTATGTTCACCTCTCATATTCTCCAATCTGATATACTTATCGCATCGCATTCCCGTAAGCATAATCATTATTCTTCCCTCGATCATATTCGCTGATGTAATATAGTTCATCGCACATCACATATCGCACAACACACTCTTGTCAACTCAAACATTTTTTACTCCACTCATTTTCACCGAAATTGAAATTGCGATATCGCAAATCAGTAGAAATCCAAGCCGATCAATATTTAATGAATATTTTCACACGAGAAATGTTGCAAGGTGGTAGATCTGGTTTTAATGTAGAAATAGTTATATGGGCACAACAACCCATATCAGCTATCAATGTCATAAATTAATGGTTTTTTTTCCCATGCCCCCATAATCGTTTTCCTGTAAAAAGCATTCAATTCATATCTTATCAGCATGTGAAGTCTCATATGTTTGAATGTTTCTATTGCTATGGTACTTGTGCTTATTGTAAAAACCAAAAGTTATCTCTTTCTGCTTATCCTTTTTCATTTATTTGTAGGCAAGCTTGAATAAGCATAATTCTATGGAGATGTATAAATCTCTCAAGAAATCTAAGAAGCATATGGCCCCTATAAACCCTGCACCCACCACAACTAAGAGAACAAAAATGCTGCCTCTTTTTACAAATACTACGTGTGGACCCGAAAGCATATCCTCTTCATGGGAATTCATGTACAAGATGCTAGAGGATGAAAAAACTCACAAAGTTAAAAGAAAAGGAACTGCAAATGCTCTTGATTCCTCCAAAGCTACAATTAAAGAAGAAGTTAATTCTTTTCTACATCAATTTGATGCCTAACTAAAGATATTACCGTATAATAATATGGTAAGATGGATCACTCATAATCTCAATGTCTAAGGTAGGAAATTCCTTACCAGTAGAAGAACAATGATTGGTTCCTTCAAGGCTGAAGACCTGGAGATGATGTACCATATACCTAGACCCAGAAAAGGTCTATGATAAAGAATTGATTGCACAGTTCACCAAAGAAAATGAGTTCAAATCAAAGCCAATCAAGAAATGGAGGAGTAATCCCAACAAGCACATAAATAATGAAAAGAGTATGAACACTATTGATTCCCTTGCAAGCCCCTATTGCTATGTCTCTGCAATGATGTCCAGAATTTTTGGTCAGCCATACACTACTCGATTTTCAGCAGAATGGGTCCCTCTTATGGAGGTCGTTTCATATTCCTATGCTATGGATTAGGGTAATATTATATCTAATAATATTTCCACTCATATTTTAGAATATATAAAAAATCGCTCCATTTCTCCTAACATTTCCCCCTTTCTATATGAGCGCCTATATCATGGATGTTGTGTGTTTTACCTCAGATTTTCTAGCCATGGGCTGGAAATGGACTACCCAAGACCATGTACCTATTCATATATTTCATAGTATGTTGTGGGAATCTAAGTATGAGAACCAATTTTACAAAAAAAATTATGCAGTTATTCTCACGTTGTTCCAAGTTGTTTTTAATGAGAAAACCCCAGGCTGTCAAAAGAGGCCCAAGTGATTTTTCCTCTTTAGGAAAATGCTTTGGTGAAGAGCTATTCACCTATGTCCAATTATTTTGGAGATTAGAGCGACCCCAAGTTTTTCCCTTTTATTTTCCTAACAAACTTCTCTCAAGAGAAGTTGCATATCAGAATGTTGGAAAAAGCCTAACCAGATTTTTGAAAGAGGCCAAGAAAGATTCATGGCCTTATTTTCCTACTAATTGTGGTATTTATGGACTTGATAATTATAAGCATGTTTTTTTTGAGTTTGGTAAAATTGAATGTTTGAAGTTATTTACAATTCCGAATAGATAGTATGATCCAATTAAAGCTGCTAATAATTTCACTACTCAATTGAATATCATGCCTTTTGTGCACGAAGAGGATGATTTTGATGACCTATTTGAGTTTGTCGACAATTATCCTGCAGTTCAAAAGTTAGCATCTTTACACCTCCATCTGCATCAATTACTAAAATTTAAGAAATATAGGAATAATAGATTGGAAGAAATCCCATTGAAAATGTTGGATGCTTCATGACCATTAGCTTAGAAGGATAAGGAAAGTGAATCGGAAACTAAGGATACTGAAGTCCTTAGCACAACAGACCAAGATAAATCAATCGAAGTTCAAACTATGGATGTCAATTTCCCTAGTAATCTAAAGAATTTTTAGAAGGAGTTTGATCTAAAAATCCAAGAAGAACAAGCAACTATAGTTGGTGATCAGCAACAAATTGTGCATACTAGAAAAAATAAATTTTAGGACGCGTTCACTACTGAGCCCTCTGAAAAATTAATAAGCATAGAAAGAGTAGAATTTGTCCCGGCCTTCCCCACTATTAGTGTCAGTCTAGTCATACTGCCATCAGTGATCAAAATTTCGCTTTTGCATTTTCATATTAGGAGTCCCATACCAATAAATTTCACCATTCTGCTAGGGCATGGATTCATTGATGGTAGTGATTTTTCATCAGTTTTCCCTCATGTGAAACTTGCTAATTATCCTCTCCATGGTCTTTATTCATGAGTTACTTTCACTTTGTGAGTCATGTTAGTAGGTCATAGGATGGGTCTCATTAGGTTTTAGGATCTCACCATGGTCAAATTAATGAGTCAAGTGTCAATAATTATCACCAAGGTCATGAGGAAGTCCATAAACTTAAATTCACAGCACCTGGGAAGATCAAAGAAATTTTTTATTCAATTTGATGTAATTTTCACCTCAAAACCATTTTTTGAGGTGAAAACATGATACTTTACTTTTAATTATCATCTATATGTAATTTTATGTCATCATATGTAATAAGTCACACTTCAAAAGCTGCTATCTCCACAAAATTACCGCCCTATCCTTCAGAGAACTTTTCCACAGCATTTTCAACATCAAATCATGTTCTAAGTATGTTCAACAGAAAGAGCCCGGAAAGAGATTTCCAACAGCATATTACACTCCCAAAACTGACTTCTAGATTGAAATTTATGCCTAAGTGAATAGAAGTTCCCCTATACCTTAAACCAATACCTTTTCCTACCTTTCCCTTAAACTTTATTTCATTAAAGTTTAATATTTTCTTTTATAAAACCCGTTTTTTCCCCCATCCGATGGAAAATCGCATTATTAAAATCTTTTAAACACATATGCGATTTAATTAAACCACTTCCCCTCCACACCCATTTATAATAAAGTTTTAAGTTATATATTATAAAACCCCGCTGGTCCGATAATTTCCCTTCCCCTTTTTCGATCGCAATTGCAACATTTGGAAAATGCATTCTCATTGGCCCTCATAAAGAAATCCGATGCAATTTGATAATCCCCCCTCATCTGATTAAATAAATACTTTCCTTTGTTTATCCTTAAACTTTATGATAAAACTTAAAGTTTTGTATTGAAAATCCCTTCCTTCGATTCGCCCTCCCCGATTGTCATACCTCCGATTGACTTATTGCCGACTGCATACACCCGATGAGATCCCGACTGTCGATCTGCCCATCCAATCGGATGGTCCATATTTCATCACTCTATCCCAATCGGCACTTTCAATCGCTCCCCTCCGATTAAGTCCCTCCTGATTGACTCTGCTCGATTACTCCTGCGTCGTCGATCTACCCATCCAATCGGATGGCCCACAACCCCTCACCCCATCGCAATCGTCGTTTTTAAATAAAAATTTCCTTCCGCCCTCATCCAATCTCCCTATCTCGATTGAACTTGGGTCCCGCCATGTAATCTTCTACCCGTTCATAATAAAAAGGCCTTTCCCCTTTGTAAAATCAAATTTCGTTTATTTCGTTTTTTAAAAGGACCTCCCCCAATCGCATCGGAAAAATCCTTTGGCACATTATATTTTTCCCCTCCTCCACGCCTGATTTTTTATTGTGATTTATACCCTGGTCCCACCTTATAATCCCTCCAACCTTTCAATTAAAAAATCACTCCTCCCTTTATATAAAGAGAAAAATAATTTTCATTTGTTTTCAAAGGGATTTCCCCACTCTATTATAGTGTTACCCAATCGCATCGAGATTTTTATGACCTATCCCAATATCCCTATTCCTCTGATCCCTGATTTCAATTACACCATCGCATACCATGTTTTCATTGCTCCATTTTATATTGTATCCCCTCTTCCCCTTTCATTCCGATTGCGATTGCGATTTTGGACTCCACCTCTTTCCCTTTCGCTCCTATTCATTCAAAAGGGGATTTTCCTTCACTAAAGGCATAATTTCATTTTATTTTATTTCAAAAGCATTTTATTAAAAGTCAGTGTTCTTCAAACAAATAATGGAAAGAAACAATCAAAGGGACGAGAGATAAAATGAGACAGATATTTCTACAATAGCAGGAAAATAGGGACTGCATTTCAGATTGCCTATTTTACATCCATCCAGTGCATCAATGAATATCCCCAAGTGGTCAAATGTATTGTTGTTCCTTATTTTCAGGGGCAGATTGTTGGTTTTATTTTCTACGATCAGAATTCAGTTTTTGAGCTGGAAAACAACTCCGCTTTCTATGGATCTATTTTCCCACATTTCAGTCTATTTAATGTAATTTTGAATCATTTGTAAAGAGGTCTGTAAATCAGTAAGTAGGGGAATAGTGTGGAAATCAAGGAGAATGCTCTGCGCTCCATTTTGCAGTTTGATAGGGAATTAATGAGATATGCAACTATGATTTGTGGGATCCATGTGGTATGAGTTTTAGAATTTTTTCTCTCCTTTGTGTTCATATGTAAATTGTTATGTGTACCATTCATTCATAAACATCTTTGTTTGAATGCTTTCAAGATAGAAAGGTAGAATCCATTTTTTATGCTCTGCCTTGGGAAATCATTCAATACTCTGTGTTTTTCTTCTGTTTGAAAAGGATCCATCTCCCATGCCCTTTTCACCTCCTCACCAGTCTTTACATCCCATCATTATTTAAACTTAATTCCTAAAATTTCCTGCCTACCTTGCCCCATGAAATACCATGTATCTTGATTTAATTCCCCAGTGTCAAACTGTCCCATTTTTTCACACTTCCCTGAAAATTAATTTCATTAAACCTTTCTCCCATAATTATACCTAGCCTAAAATCAGTTTATACTTGTACTTTGTTTAATATCCTTTCACGAAGAGAGCTCTCTCCTGACCTTGTAGGGCTAGCTACAAGGCTGAGTGTGGTTTAGATGTTACCCTATTTTTCCTTTCTTCAGCCTGAGGTCCAGATCAGGTGATAACATTTCTAGCAACTCCACTGGGGGAACGATCTGACTATATTTGAGCTCATATTCTCGAAAAATTGAATGTGTTATTATGTTTTAAATAAATTCATAGTTAGGCCCTGTAAATGAAGAAGAATTTAAACCTCTGTCTAAGGTTAAACCCTGGTTATATAGAAACGCGATGATTATTTAGAATCTCTGTACTTCAAATTAAAGGCTTTGTTCTATTTCCAGTGGAGTAAATATTAGTTGGACCCATCCAATGAGTTAATGCGAGGAGTTAAGCGCCAAACCACAGTGAGAAACCCGAGTTAAAGCGCAATTCATTTACCGGAAGCGGGTTTCAGAAACCAATACCACCTTTTTCACGTCGCTTTTGGCTTGGAGAAAAACCACGCCAAAAAAACATGATCTAGTAATATTTGGGCACATCATCTCCCAAATACCACCCATATCACACAACTTTTATGTGTTAACTCTTGGCCTTTGAAAAAACGTGAAATTGACGAGGATCGTCCGATCTGGAGAATGTTAGATCTGACAGCAATCGCACAGTGAAGAGCACGAGTAATAAATCGAGGTATGGTCCGGTGGTTTTTGCATTATTATATGTTTATTTAATTCCTAAAAAGGTGAAATATGGATGCGTGGGCTCCCGTTGAATGAAATATATGTTGCGTTGGTAGAATAAATGGGTTTTATGATATAAGTTCGAAAGGTTGGTGGTTCCTAAAGAATTGGGCCATTTTCATATCATTTTGATATTATGACTGGAGTGATAAGGTTTTCTCAAGTATTTTAAATGTGGTCCCCTATATCACATTAAACTTTAAATATTTGCTTGAGAGCTTTGAATCTTATTGCAAGGCAAACATTGTTAAAGCACTTTGGAAGGGAATACAATTACAAGCACTTATTCCAAAAGATCCACAGTCATAGTATATTTCTAGTATTAGAGCATAAAGATACATCACCCCAGTAATATTTTCCTTGTAAATTCCTGGACTTTGGAAGACGATGTTCAGAGTTTGCTAGGCTGAAATAAATATTGTACAGTAGAAATTTAACCACACTGGCTTCAAGCATATACACAAGGGCTAATCCAGATCCAAATCCTCCCCCCGTGTTTGAAAATCCTAATCTCATTCCAAGAATTGTCAGAAGACAAGAAGGATCACTAAGTCCTAGACCTATCTTCAAATCCCATACTTGGCCTAGTGAGTGGTTTTTTGTAGAAGATATTTCTTTTGATGAGAGTTTTGAGCTTTCTTTGTTTAGAAATAAGTTTGAAACTACAATTGATGACACAGTTTTAGATCCAGAATTCCTTATAGATATTGAAGTTCAAAGAGCAAATACATCAATTGATGATTATGTTATGAACTCCCCTTAGTCATATATCACTGTAACTAATATCCCTGAGCCTTTAGAGTCATCAGGAATAGTATTCCCTCCTCCTAATTCATCAGCATTCCCATCAGTCAATTCTTAGTTATCATCTCCTCCATCAACGCCTCCCTTAAATCCTAGTAGCACAAACACTGTTGTAAATCCACCTCGAGTCATGGCTTCCCCGTATGCACCCCTGGTTTTACCTCAAGTTCTTAATGATATGCCTGCTGATTATCAAAGTAAAATTCCTATCTTTGATGCCACTCAAAGCATCACAGCCCAACAACATGTTGATAAGATGAATGAATTTTTTGATCTTCATGAGGTAGAGGCAAAGAATGTAACCACAAGATTGTTTGTCCAAATTTTTAGAGGCGAAGTTAGAAAGTGGTTCATAGCCTTACCAGTGGGCTCTATTCACACTTTGTAGGAGTTACACACACAATTCTTAGACCAGTGGGAGTTAAAGAAAAACCCACTCCAAATTTTTTCTGAGTATGAGAATATTAAAAGAAATGTGGGTGAAACTGTACAGGATTATTTTCTAAGATTCAATGCTGTATATAATGCTATTCCGGGTAACTTGAAACCTCCTGTGGGATTAGCCTTGCTCAAATTTCCAGATGGTTTCAATGTCGATATGGCATATTAGCTACAAGAAAGAGATCATACCACTCTCGAAGACATGCATAAGATAGCGGTGAGTGTAGAAGCAAATTTTCTAGCCAAAAGAGCTCGAACCAGAGCTGAAAAAAGAGTCACTGTGAAAGAAGAGGCGTCTCCTTTAGACAACAAGATGGACACTTTGATCTGGACAGTGGAGAAGATGTTTGATCAATTAACCATTTCATATAGGCCAGAAGAACAAATAAGAAACATGAATTTCAGAGGACAACAGCCGCAATTCAGAATTAAGCAGAGAGAACAAAGAGTGCAAGACCAAGCACCACCACAGCAGCAAATCAGAACTCCATTACAGTAGAATTATGTTTAGGGAACAGAGACAGATAATGATGATGATCCTATGATTGAAGCCAATTACTTTTTCACAACTGATGATGCCCCTATCTTTCTAAAAAAAGATGAAGAATACACAACGATTGCAGACATTCAAAAGGACGAAGATTTCATTTTTCCCAATGATGCAGTGTTAGAAGAAGAATCTGATGACTACCAAAGAGGGTACACGAATGATTTATTAGCACAAAAAAATCAGTATTTTTCTAGAAACAAAGAGGTCCTGATTAGTCCCATTCAAAAGAGAAAAGAGCTCCAAATGAAGAACGATTCTCAGAAGAAAGGAAAAGAGTCAGCCGATCCTTCCTCCAGCAAAACATCTTCAGCGATTAATGTTGCAATTGAAAAGAATCAATAGAGTGCAGCAAAAGAGAAAGTAGAGAAGAAATATCCTCCAGTTAAAGAGGTAGAAAAGGTTCCTTCCTTTAATCTGGAGAATGAAATTTCTAAGTTGAAAGTGTCTATGCCCTTGACTGAGTTGGTGAAAAATAACACTTATAAAAATCAGGTGTCTAGAATTTTTCAAATAGACTCTGTATCAAATATGTTTAATGTTGAAGATGACTACCCTGAACTCATCTTTGGTCCAGCCATAGAAGATCAGTCTGAAGAAAGTGAAGTCCCTCCCTTTTACCTAAGTCTTAAATTACATGAGTTCATCCTGCATAATTCCATGTTGGACTCCATAGCCTTACATAATTTGATGCCCAAAGCCATTATGGAGAAGTTAGGACTTGATATTACTCGAAAATACCATGATTTGTATTCTTTTGACTCATGTAGGGTCCATTGTATTGGTCTCATCAAAGACTTGGTAGTATCTTTAGATCAAATCCCAGCCAAGAATGTCTTGATGGATGTAGTTGTTGCCGATGTCCCACCACGATTTTGAATTCTTCTATCCAGGTCTTGGGGTGCAAAAATTAAAGGAACCATGCAGCTTGATTTCTCTTATGCCACCATTCCCGTGTTTGGCCAGTTGAGAAAAATATATAGGGAGAATAAAATGAAATATATAATCACTAGCAAATAGAAGCCAGTTAATCATCCCATTAATGTAGTCCACATAGATTTAGAGTCTTTTGTCTTATATTCAGATGGTGGTTTGAATGATGAAAATGTTCAGTTGGTGCAAGTAGATGAGATCCCTAAAATTTCAGAAAATTTCAGATAAGTCCTCAAACAGGAAAAAGATAAAGCAGCAAGCACTTCTGAGCTTCCTACCTACCAGTAGCAAGAAGATAGTGAACAACAGAAAGATGCAGAAATCAGTCAAGGTAAATAAGAGAAAGAAACAAAATTTCAGCATCTACAGGAAGAAGAAGAAGGCCTTTGGAGCATGTATTTTGATGGAGTTGTTGGTAAGGACGAAGTTGGTATTGGAATATGGATTCGGAGCCCTGTTTTCCAGCCTGAAAAGGTTCCTAGTAATGTTAGAGTATGTGCTTATAAGTTGGCTTTTGACTGCTCTAACAATGAAGCAGAGTATGAAGCTTTGATTGCAAGTTTGAAAATTTTGAAGAAGTTAAATGCAAAAAGGAATTTTGTATATGGAGACTCCGAGCTGATAATCAAACAGGTTAAAGGAGAATATCAGGCAAAGCATCCCCGATTGAGGACCTATCGAAATTTAGTCCTTGATATCTTGAAAACATTCCCTGAGTACACTTTGACAACAGTACTCAGGATGCAGAACATTATTGATGATTCTCTTGCCACTACTGCAAGAAACTTGAAGATTCCAATGAACTCCAGCAACAAGTTTGAAATTTATGTCAAACATAGGCCTGCTGTTTCAGACAATTTAAGGTATTGGCAAGTATTTTGGGATGACAATGAGATCAATGATTTTTTGCAGAGTGATGGAAAATTCAAAGATACTCCAATAGAAGGTGATTATGAGATTGATGATCAAGAGATTGAAACAAATCAGATGGACATACTACAACTAAAGGATAATGTAATTCCTAGAGGTCTCATACCTTTAGAGGAGATTTTCGATTAGGAAAATGTTGCAAAGAAACCAAGCTTGGTGCCTACTGAGAAAGGAGTCGAAGATGTGAATCTTGGAACAACGGACAAGCCCAAGTTTGTGAATTTGTCAAAGGCATTGTCCCCTAAGGTAAAGGAAAAGTATGTTAAATTTCTTTCTGAATTTTCTGATGTGTTTGCATGGGATTATTCAGATTTAAAGGTGTATGACAAAAACATAATTCAGCATACTATTCCCATCAAGCTGGATCAGAAGCCATTTAGATAGAAGCTAAGAAGAATCAATCTGAAGCTGTTGCCATCCATTGAAAAAGATGTAAAAAGATTGTATAAAGCTGGTATCATTGTTCCTATTAGATTTTCTGACTGGATTTCAAATTTTTTCCTGGTACGCAAGAAGACAGGAGAGATATGGCTATGCATAGATTTTCAGAATCTGAATAAATCATCCTTAAAGGATAATTATCCACTTCCGAAGATGAACCATATTCTGCAGAGAGTAGTTGGAGCATCTAGGATGTCACTACTTGATGGCTACTCAGGCTACAACCAGATCTTGGTGCATGAGAAGGACCAAGACAAAAATGCTTTTAAAACACCCTGGGGAACCTTCCAGTATGCCAAAATGCCCTTTGGATTGAAGAAAGTTGGAGCCACTTTCCAGCGAGCAATGGACATTGCTTTTGCCAATGAAAAAGATGTTTTTCTTGTTGTTTATTTGGATTATTTGACAGTGTTTTCTGGTTCTGATGATGAGCATTTGCACCATTTGAGAGTTGTGTTTCAGCGATGCAGAAAGTTTGGGATTTCTCTCAATCCAAAGAAGAGTCTCTTTTCCATGGATGAAGGCAAGTTGCTTTGGAATATCATCTCTAAATATGGTATCTGCATCGATCCTTCAAGACTGGAGGCAATTCAGTACATATACCTTCCACGGAACAAAAAGGAGATTCAAGCATTCAATGGTAAGATGAATTTCTTGTGTAGATTTATACCTAATTTGGCTGAAAATTTAAGAGAAATGACTAACATGTTGAAGAAGGATAACATAGTCAAATGGAGTGAGGAAGCTATCAAGTCATTTAATCTGGTAAATTTTGCTCTATCCAATGCCCCATTCTTGATTAGTCCTGATTATACTCAATACTTCACAATATTCTCATTTGCATCAGAGCATACTATGGCTGCGGTTTTAATGCAAAAGAGAGATCATATTGAAAAGCCAATTGCCTTTTTCAGTAAGACTATTAGAGATGCTTCCTTGAGGTATAATATTATTGAAAAACAAGCATTGGCTCTTATAAAGGAATTGAAGGATTTTAGGGTCTATATTCTACATTCACATACTATAACATATGTTCCTAATTCAACAGTTAAGAATGTCCTGATGCAAACTGATCCCGAAGGTCGAAGAGGTAAATGGATAGCAAATATGTTGGAGTACGATTTGGAGATCAAACCCATGAAGTTGATCAAAGGACAAGGCTTGGAAAATCTAATGGCTTAATCAAATATGTGTGCCCTGGATATAAACCTCATTACAAAAATGTCAGAGGATGAAGATGAAGGTTTGCTTGTTCCAATTTAAGACATTTTTCTACAATCCCCATGGTATTCAGATATTGTTTATGTTCTTCAGCATCTTTCACCTCCTCCAATTTCTAAGAGTAAAGGTAGATCACTGAAACTTAAATCTGCTAAATATTGCATTTTAGACTGTGCTCTTTATTGGAAAGATCTAGGAGGTATTCTACTCAATTGTTTGGTTGAAGAAGAGGCTCAAAATGTAATGCACGACTTTCACAAAGGTGATTGTGGTGGTCATTTGTTTTGGAAAAATAAAGCTAACAAAGTGTTGAGAGTAGGATATTATTGGCCCACTTTATTTTCAGATTTATATAAAATAGTTATGAGTTGTCATGAATGTCAAATTTTCCAAGGGAAGAAGAAATTTCTTCCTCTTCCTTTGAAACCAGTTTCAATAAATTATCCCTTTCAGCAGTGGGGACTCGATTTCATAGGAGAAATCCATCCTGCATCATCAACAAAACATTGATGGATATTGACAGGTATGTATTACTTTACTAAATGGATCGAGGCCGTCCTAGCAAGGCAAGATACAGATACGCTAATTATTCAATTCCTAGAATCGAATATTTTATCTCGTTTTGGCTGCCCTCACAAAATTATAACAGATAACGCAGTAGTGTTCAAGTCTAAGAAAATGGTGGATTTCTATGACAAATACAATATCGTGTTGGGTCATTCAATATCATACTATCCGCAAGTCAACGGCCTGGCAGAATCGTCAAATAAATCTTTGATAAATATAATCAAGAAAATGCTAGAGGCAAACAAAAGAAACTGGCATCGAAAGCTCATCAACGCATTGTGGGCAGACAGAGTTAGAAGTAATAAATCCATAGGTATGTCACCTTTTGAATTGGTTTATGGTACTGATGTTGTCTTTCCTACATCTCTTACAGTTCCAGTTATGAGATTATTGCAAGAATTTGGTAGTGAAGACGATGATAATCAGCGAAGGATCAATCAGATGATCCACCTTCAACAAAAAAGAGAGGAAGTGTCACAGAACGCTATTCAGTTGCAGGAGAAGATAAAGAAGATCTATGACTAAAAGACCAAAGAAAAAAGGTTTTAGTTAGATGATATGGTGTTGAGATGGGATGCAAGGAATGAGGACAAAGGGAATCATGGTAAATTCGACAACCTGTGGAAAGGACCATATAGGATTTCAGCATATAGGGGACAGAATGCTTTCCTTCTTTCAGAAATAGATGGCCAAGATTTCCCTGGAGGAGCAGTGAATGGTAGGCTTTTGAAGCACTACCATTGTTGAAGATAATGGATCAGAAACTATGTCACCATCATTGTATATAACATGTTATTTTTGGTTAGAGTTCAAGTACACAGTCATTGAAGTTTGGGGCCCAAGGAGAAGGCTATAAAACTTGAATGATAGGTGTATGGTTTGGCTTTATTTTAGTTTTCAGTCTTAGTATTGATTCAGAGTCAAACTGCATTTTGTCATTTTTCAGTATTTTTTATTCCATGCCCAATGGATAAGGCTACTTGGTCTACAGTGTTCCTGGCACCTAAAAGGAGCTACCATCCCCATTGGATCCAGTGTTAGTGTCAGTCTAGTCATACTGCCATTAGTGATCAAAATTTCTCTTTTGCATTTGCATATTAGGAGCCCCATACCAAAAAATTTCACCATTCCTCTAGGTCATGGATTCATTGATGGTAGTGATTTTTCATCAGTTTTCCCTCATGTGAAACTTGTTGATTCTCCTCTCCATGGTCTTTAGTCATGAGTTACTTTCACTTTATGAGTCATGTTAGTAGGTCATAGGATGGGTCTCATTAAGTTCTAGGATCTCAACATGGTCAAATTAATGAGTCAAGTGTCAATAAATATTAGCAAGGTCATGAGGAAGTCCATAAACTTAAAGTCACAGCGCCTGGGAAGATCAAAGAATTTTTTTTATTCAGTTTGATGTAATTTTCACCTCAAAACCATGTTTTGAGTCGAAAACATGATACTTTACTTTTAATTATCATCTTTATGTAATTTTATGTCACCATATGTAATAAGTCACACTTCAGAAGCTGCAATCTCCAAAAAAATATTTCCCTGCCCTTCAGAGAAGTTTTCCATAGCATTTTTAGAGTCAAATCATGTTCTAAGTATGTTCAATAGAAAGAGCCCGGAAAGAGATTTCCAACAGTATATTACACTCTCAAAACTAACTTCTAGATTGAAATTTATGCCTAAGTGAACAAAAGTCCCCCTATACCCTAAACCAATACCTTTTCCCACCTTTCCCTTAAACTTTATTTCATTAAAGTTTCATATTTTCTTTTATTAAACCCCTTTTTTCCCCCATCCGATGGAAAATCACATTATCAAAATATTTTAAACACATATGTGATTTAATTAAACCACTTCCCCTCCACACCCATTTATAATAAAGTTTTAAGTTATATATTATAAAACCTCGCTGGTCCGATACAATCCCTTCCCCTTTTTCGATCGCAATCGCAATGTTTGGAAAATGCATTCCAATTGGCCCTAATAAAGAACTCTGATGCGATTGGATAATCCACCCTCATCCGATTAAATAAATCCTTTCCTTTGCTTATCCTTAAACTTTATGATAAAACTTAAAGTTTTGTATTGAAAATCCTTTCCTCTGATTCACCCTCCCCAATTGTCATACCTCTGATTGACTTATCGCCGATTGCATACACCCTATGAGATCCTGACCGTCGATCTGCCCATCCGATCGAATGACCCATAATTCATCGCTCTATCCCAATCGGCACTTTCGATCGCTCCCCTCTGATTGAGTCCCTCCCAATTGACTCCGCTCGATTACTCATGCGTCGTCGATCTTCCCATCCAATCGAATGGCCCACAGCCCCTCGCCCCATTGCAATTGAAATTTTTAAATAAAACATTCCCTCTGCCCTCCTTCGATCTCCCAATCCCGATTGACTTTGGGTCCTGCCATGTAATCTTCTACCCGTTCATAATAAAAATGCCTTTCCCCTTTGTAAAGTCAAATTTCGTTTATTTCGTTTTTTAAAAGGACCTCCCCCAATCGCATCGGCAAAATCCTTTGGCACATTATATTTTTCCCCTCCTCCATGCCCGATTTCCGATTGTGATTTATACCCTGGTCGCACCTTAAAAGCCCTCCGCCATTTTAATGAAAAAATCATTCCTCCCTTTATATAAAGCGAAAAATCATTTTTCGTTTGTTTTCAAAGGGATTTCCCCGCTCTATTATAGTGTTACCCAATCACATCAGGATTTTTACGACCTGTCCCAATATCCCTATTCCTCCGATCCCTGATTGTGATTGCACCATTGCATACCATGTTTTAATTGCTCCATTTTATATTTTATCCCCTCTTCCCCTTTCATTCGGATTGCAATTGCGATTTTGGACCCCACCTCTTTCCCTTTCACTCCTATTCATTCAAAAGGGGGTTTTCCTTCACTAAAGGCATAATTTCATTTAATTTTATTTCAAAAGCATTTTATTAAAAGTCAGTTTTCTTCAAACAAATAATGGAAAGAAACAGTCAAAGGGCCAAGAGCTAAAATGAGATAGTGATTTCTACAATAGCAGGAAAATAGGGATCTGCATTTCAGATTACCTATTTTACATCCATCCAGCATATTAGTGAATCTTCCCAAGTGGTCAAATGTATTTTTTTTCCTTATTTTCAGGGGTAGATTGTTGGTTTTCTTTTCTATGATCGGACTTCAGTTTTTGAGCTGGAAAATAGCTCCTCTTTCTGTGGATCTATTTTCCCACATTTCATTCTATTTAATGTAATTTTGAATCATTTGTAAATCAGTCTGTAAATCAGTAAGTAGCGGAATAGTGTGGAAATCAAGGAGAATGCTCTGCGCTCCATTGTACAGCTTGACAGGGAATTAATGAGATATGAAACTCTGATTTGTGGGATCCATGTGGTATGAGTTTTAGCATTTGTTCTCTCCTTTGTGTTCATGTGTAAATTGTTATGTGTACCATTCATTAATAAACATCTCTGTTTGAATTCTTTCAAGATAGAAAGGTAGAATCCATTTTTTATGCTCTGCCTTGGGAAATCATTCAATACTCTGTGTTTTTCTTCTGTTTGAAAAGGATCCATCTCCCATGCCCTTTTCAGCTCCTTGCCAATCTTTCCATCCCATCATTATTTGAACTTTATTGCTAAAATTTCTTTCCTACCTTGCCCGATGAAATACCCTGTATCTTGATTTAATTCCCCAGTTTCAAACTGTCCCATTTGTTCCATACTTCCCTGAAAATTCATTTCATTAAAAATTTCTCCCATTATTATACCTAGCCTAAAATCAATTTATACTTGTACTTTTCTGAATATCCTTTCACAGAGAGAGCCCTCTCCTGACCTTATAGGGCTAGCTATAAGGCTGAGTGTTGTTTAGATGTTACCCTATTTTTCCTTTCTTCAGCCTGAGGTCCAGATCAGGTGATAACACCCACCACTAAAATGTTTCTTAACATTGAAGAAATTACTCCTTTGGACATTTTCTACAATCCAAAACTTAAGGCAGTTATGAACCGACAAAATAAAAGAAGAATATTACATCAACCCCAAACCCTTGTACAAGGTGATGTATTAATGGATGGTGTTTGGAAAGACACTAGATCAGATAATTTATAAGATCTAACTCGCCTAACTCAGTTTGTAGGAGCTTATGCTTCAGCAACCATTGAAAAAGAATCATAATTTCAATAGCCGATGAAACAAAATGATGAGAAAATCATCTAACTTGAACTAGAGTTACAAGAAGAGAAATAAAGTGTTAGTCAATAGTTACAGGTACATATCGCACAGCTCTCAGAGAGCATGGACCAGTTAAAAATTCAACATCAGAGTGAGATTAGTTCTAAGGATACTCTAATTCACGAATTGCAACTCTCTATTGAGCAAGTGAAAGATAACCCAAAGATTGATGAATTCAAAAAAGAGGCTTTAGAATTAAACACTTTATTGGAATAGAAGCAGGTTGTTTTATATTAGACATTATCAAATATTCTTGAAGTGTGTGAACCAAGTGATTAACTTGTGAATCACATTGCATATATGAGGAATAGTTTTGATTATATAAATGATAAGGTCTCCCAGTTTGTCACCTGGCGGGATTATACTAATGGTTGAAAGGCCAACTTGCCCAAGATTGGGGATTCAAAGAAAGAAATATTATTTACAGACTGGGATATACAGTTGAAGCATGGAGAGAGATCCATTTGTAGGGAAAAGGATGTTTCTACTAACATTGTGGAGACTGCTAGCCAAAATCGCATTGCAACAAATCTTATCGACAGATGTCCTCTCGGTGCATTACCTTTACTGAAAGACTTGATAAGGCAGTGGACAAAAGTGTCAAAGTTAAAAGAAGAACATATCATGAAGTTGGAAAAGTTGGATTGGGAGAAATATTGGAGATATTTATAAAGCCTCATAACTAGTGGCTTATGTTGCGTTGTCTCACATATACATCCTCCTACATGCTTCCTATGTGTTATATTTTAGCTTCAAATGAGAAATAGTTATTTATCTTATGATGTTTTGTTTTATGTATCTATTTGAATACAGTCTAACATTAATTCACTTCTGAACATGTTATAATGTTATCATTTTATACATATGCAATACAGGTATTTTAAAGTTACGATATCAGATTTATTCAATTGATTTAATTAACTATTTAATTAAATCACTTATCTAAAAACTTTTCATATCTCTAAGTGAATGTATGATCTTAATTTACATCCACTGAAAGATTATTTTTATAGATCACACAAAGAATACATTTCATCCCATGATACATAATAGATACATTTATTTCTTATTGCAAGCTTGCTAATATTTCCATCTATCAAGTTCCACATAGTGATAAAACCATCCATTCACCCCAACTATATCAAACTAGGAAACTGGTCCCATAAATCCAGTCAGAGCCACCATTCCAAATAGAAAAGGGACGGTTTTTAAGTCCCCAATTGGGTGGTTTTCCCTGATGTTGTTGCACTTATTTTTGGGGCCTCAACAAGTTCTTGAATTATTCAGTCAATAACAAAGCGAAAATGTACATAAATGTGATTAGAAAAATGCCCACCCAAGACTGTACAAATGCCACTAATTGGAAATAATCCTATGGGGCTGAAGACATATGTTGTGAAAAAAACCTATTTCACATTCCTCAAATGTTGTGTTATTTTCTTGTTGATTTGACAAATGAAAATTTCTCAGTTTTTAAAATAGTTCTATCCACCTCAGAAAAATGCCCGCCAGACCCTCATTCTTCTTTCTGAGTGATTTTAGTTGCAAATGGTTTCTTCTAATATTTTCCATCTCACTATACATCGGGGTTGAATAAAATTATTTCTTTATACTCATGCACAATTTGTAAGCCTCTTGATAAAAATTCAAAACTAATGAATTAAGATCTTGAATCCTTATGTTAAGAACCAAGTGAAAATGTACAAAAATTAGCTTAGAAAAATGCTTTTCAAATATTGTATAAATGGTGTTTTCTACTATTTTCCACCTCACTATACACCTTGTTTTTCAATTTTGGCTAAAATTGTTCCTATTGAGCAAAAACACCTAAAGGTTTTCTTGTATTCATGAGATGTCCCCTTAGTTTAACAAAAATGAAAGCCAACCCTTGCTATCAAAATGATTATAGTAAATTGTTTTGGGAATGGGATATGTACATATATTGGGAAAGAATATTACTTTGTTGATATTGTAGAGATAGAAAATATTGAACTTGGAAACTAACTTATTATTCCTCAACTATGCCAATTGTAGGATAGGAAAAATTCACTAGAGAACCAAATCGACCCAACATTTAAGAAATTGACTCCTTAGTCACAACAAATAAAACCTTTGAATCCTTTGTAGACAATATAGCCCTAGAATTTATTGAATAATTACTAGAACGCATGAATGGATCATTCAAACAATATTTATCTATTATTTGAATGTGTAAGTCCTTTTGATTTTATGAATAACAAAGAACCGTATGTTTCTCACTAAAATACAAGAAATTAATTATATAAAAATACATTTTTGCATAAACAAAAATGTTATGGGAATTTTTTATTTTTTTTTATGTTAAACATTGAAATCTATTTACAATAATAACATATACATAGATTTTTGTTATGGAACTCTAGGTTGAGGTTTCTTCAAGCCATCCTCTTCACAAGAATCTAATGCAGTGCAATCTCTCTTGCCTTGTGTAGACGTGTCTGGTTCTTTGGAAGTTGCGTCACTTGATTGTAATTTATCTTCCAAGTCCTTCACTCTATTTTTATAATGTATCAAGTAGCATTGCAAAAAAAAAAATAACAGAGTGCTTCCTCAAAATCTCCACATGCTTCTTGTACTTTTCAGAGTATTATTTTTATTTTTCTCTAATAGTTTCCTTCATGTGTATCAAATCACCTTTAACTTGACGCAATTAATCCTTCAAATCTCAATGATCTAAAATATGTGAAACTGGAAGTACAAGAGTTATGAGCTTATTCTTCAAAGTGTGAATTTTGGATTTCAAATCTTGTATCTCACATTGGAATCCCAAACGTTTTCCTTCTTTCTCGTCCAATAATTTTATTTTAAGGTCCTTAATCTACCCTTCCTTCGTAGCTATCTTGTTCTTGAGTGATTCATTTATTTTTTAAGTTTCAAACACATCACCTCCAACATCTAAAACCACAACAAATTTAAACAAGGATATCTCTCACTCTTGCAAGGCCCAATCGTACTTAAAACTAAGGTATACTTGGTTTCCTTTTTTTTTTAGTATCTACTGCTTGAATAACTAAATTCAATATATTCTCTTGTTCTATTAATGAGTGCTCAAAATATAACAAGACCTTCAATTTATTACCATCTTCCAATGCTACATATTTATTTTCAATCTCCCTCTCCATCATTTTAACCCTTCACAATTTTTGATCTCCTATTTTTGTTTAGTAACTAGTTTACTTATTTATTTTGAAACTCAACCTTTAAAGTATGAATATATTTTTCATTCTCCTTCACTTATTTCATAATTTTTAATGCAAGTGGAATGTAGGTCTATAGAGACATTATGTTAAGAGCCTCAGACCTATCTTTACGCTCATTTTTAAGCTCTAGTTTCTTGGATGCATATTTGTTCGTTTTAACCATGTAATTTTATTTTTAATCATTAAGTTCCTTAATTCCATAATCTATAGCTTTACCATTGTTATATCTCAATTCTTCAATATATTTTGGACTTGTATATAGATACTTTTTCCCTCTTTTAATTGTCCACTAGACATTTTTTCAAGCTTGTGATTTCCTGCTTCAGATGAAGAACCTATTGATCCTTATTCATGCATATTTTACATAAAAAAAAATTATGAATCATGGTGACCCTGTGCATTAGATAATTACTCTTTGGATTTATCTAAATATATAACTTGTTGTGTGTGTTAAATAATCTTCTTGTCCTTAGTCATGCACAGTTCACAACTCTTTATACAAGAATAATCTTAACCCTTTGAAGAATAAAAAATACCATCATCAATAGATTCTTCATCAATGTTGAAAAATCCTTGCACCTTATCTACATATTGGCATGTATTTAATCCTGCCAAAGATGCAACAACAAAAATTTCATCAAGTTTCTCGCGATTGATGTCACTTACCACATTTTCCATATTTTCCTCCAAAAATTCTTCATGTATTTTTGAAGTGGTAGTAGAAGAAACCCCTTCCACATTCTTCTCTAGAAAATGTTGAGGTATCTTGTCATTGTCTTCCTACACTTTAAACATCATATTGTATGTTTATTTAGGACTATTTGATCACATTGCATTGGGTCAATACAGGTCAATAATTTTTTGTAGTGTGAATGGGTAGCTAAAATTGACCCTCTTAACTATATTCTTGCAATCCATGGTGCAATTTCTTAGCCAATAGAAAGGGCACATCTATGACCAAGTCGCCAACACAGTATATGACCAAATTCATGCATTAAATGAAAATATATTTCTTGTGGTGATTCAGAATGGTCTATAGGACACTATAAATCAAATTTTTATATATTCCTGGGTGAACATCTTCCATTTTTAAACCATTTATGGGAAAAACTATATTTTTTCCACATATTTTCTTTGCCATATTAGTCTTTTCTTCTTGGGGGCTTTCAAGTGGTCCAACATTACTCCTCCCCTACGTTGTATATTAGCTTCTCTGGTAACCAAATCAGGGTAAAGATAAACCTTTTGCCCAAAAATTACCAATTCCTTCAACTCACGATCATAAATTAAAATAGTTGCATATATCTCTTATGTTTTGAACTAAATTCCCCAAAATAAAATAATGCACTTCTACTCTTAATATCATATCAATCATATCTTCTTTCCACTTATTTCTATCATTCCATTCATCAGTGCTCTCTTATAAATTTTTCATGGAGAAACTCTCAATTTCGAAACAGTGTTTGTCAACTGATGATGTGGTTGAGAAGGCCCCTGTTTCCATGGCTGACTATGTATTTGAATTAGAGTTGAATGCACAATGAGAATGGAATTTGAGAATTCATGTTGGGCATGCACACCGAGGATGGAAGTTGAGGGTGCAGGATGAGGATGCACATGGAGGATGCACGCAAAGGATGCACGTAGGGGATACATGTGGAGGATGGAAACTCAAGATGCACATCGAGGATGCCAACAAAATAGGTTTTTAGAAATTTAAATGAATAAAAAAATTTATAATATAAAATTTATATATAATAAACTTTATGTTTTAACTTTTATATAATAAGCTTTATAATCAACATTCAATCTATGAAGAGTGCAATTTTAACAATTTTTACCATGTGGGGAATTTGGTGTAAAATGCAAGCCATAAACATACAAATGCATTTAGAGATTCCATGGCCATATTTGAGTGAACTATTTATTTACACTTGTGCACAATTTGTAAGTCTCTAAGTCTAAATAGTAAATTGATTACTTAAGTTATTGAATTGTTCTATTAAGAGAAAAGTGAAAATTTACAAAAATCGGCTTAGAAAAATCCTTGCTAAAGGTTGTTCATATGTCATTAATTGAAAAAAATCCTATGGGGATGAATATATACATATTTTTGACAAAATCCTCTTTCACATTCATCAGATTCTATGTACTTTTTTTCCAATTGAATCGACAAAATGAAAAAATTTCACTTTTTAACCCAGTTTTACCCCGCTCAGAAAACTACCTGACATACCCTCATTCTTCCTTATTTATAATTTATTTCAGCTGGAAATGGTGTATTGTATTATTTTCCACCTCACTATACACCCAGTTTTTCTATCTAGGCTAAAAAGGAGCTTATTGAGAAAAAAACACCTAAGGGTTGTCATGTATTCATGAGATGTCCCCTTAGTTTAATAAAAGAACAAGTCATATCCTGCTATGAAATGATTATAGTAAATGGATGTAGGAATGGTATAGTTACACATATTAGGAAAAAACATTCTTTTGTTGGATTTTTATAACCTTCCCTCATCTGTTCACAACAGATGGATGAAAAGTGCACTTTTAACAATTTTTACTATGATGGGAATTTTTTTTATAAATTCAATCCATAAACATACAAATGAACACAAGGATTGTATGATCATATTTTAATGAATTATTTATTTACACTTGTGCACAATTTTTAATTCTCTTGGTCAAAATTCAAAACTAGTGACTTAAGTTCTTGAATTGTTCTGTCAAGAACAAAGTGCAAATTTACAAAGTAGATCTTATAAAAATGCATGCCGAGGACTGTACATATGTCATTACTTAGAAATAATACCATGGTGCTGAATACATATGCATTTTTTACAAAAATCTCTTTCACATTCTTCTTATTATGTGTCATTTTCTTGCAATTGATTTGACAAATATGAAAATTTCTCAGTTTTTAAACTAATTCTAAACAACTCAAAAACAATGCCCATCATATCCTCATTCTTCCTTATTTTTGAGTGATTTAAGTTGAAAATGGTGTATTATAATATTCTCCACCTCACTATACCTCTAGTTTGAATGAATTATTTAATTTCACTTGTCAACATTCAAAATTCAAAAATGACATGTTACAAAACAAAAAGTGGACCGACTTTTTTATTTGGATGGAGAACAAGATATCAATATTTAATGTTCAATAAGTTAGTAGGATATTGTTATGTTTATATGTAAATTTTTATTTCTTGCAACATAGAGTAGAGGAAACATAGGCCTTTTTCCATATTTAGTCAATGAAAAGTGTTGTACATTCTAATTCTAAATTTGGTTGGAAGATGGTTGGAACATGATAGGATATATGACATCTTCCTAGGGTAAATGGTGGAATGTTTCCCACCATATCAATGTAATGTTAAAAATAAAAAATATTTAATTTTATTAATGTTTCCTATGAGTAAAAAATACTCTCCAAGTTGAATCATTCAATTTGGCCCTGAAATGAACATCAGGTGTGCATTTTTGTGAAGCAGGCCAAAATTTCCTTGCTTCTCTAAAATACATGCCTCGAATTCATGTATTGGCCAATATGATTGATTCAAACTATAGACTGTTTACTTAATTATTTTACAAACTTTTGAATTATTATATGTTTATTTTGACCCTTACATAATTTTGCTTCATATTTCATACAACATTCCAAGTTTTTATTCAACTTGCATTACGTCAAAGTTATGTATGGGTTTTGGTTCAACATGTTGTCAGGAAGAAAAAATTTCGTTTTAATTCAGAGCAATAGTTCCAACACTTCACATTAATTTTCAATCCAGGTATGTTTTGTTATTGCATGACTATTACACAAAATATATGCAAGAGAAAATTATGACTAATGCTAATGATGTCAAACTCAATTGTTGTAATCACACTCTCAGCAACTCAACACTCTCACTGTTACACTCTCAAACCTTCTTCACACTCTCAAGAAATAAAAACAAAATGCAAAATAAAACCACTTTGCCATGCTATCTCTTATTCAAAAAATAAGAGAAATTATGGAAACCATTCTCTCAACAAACTTTGAAACACATATTCAACTGAAATGAGCACACCATAAAACTATAACAAGAAATAAATAAATTTCACACTAACTATCAGTAAAACAATTGTTGCCTTAAATTGGAGCAACAATTCCACTCTTGCATTAATTATCAATCTAGGTAGGCTTAAATTTAAAGACTATCATGGAAAGTCTATGCAATGGAATCAATAACTAGAATAATGAATCTCAAACCAAGGTCATTGAAAAAATCACTCTCAATAAACATTCAATTTGTTACACTCTTCAACATAATCAGAAAAACGTCACACGATCATAGAATAAATCTCTATGTTACACAACCACTACCATCCATAAATGACATTCCTACAACCCTTGATCACCCAATTAAATGTTGAACACACATTCAAAGAAAGTGAAAAATAATATGTAACATGAATTTAAATAACTTGTTGCTACACTAAGAGGGATTGGTCTGTGACTTATGCCATCACACCATTAAAAAAACAATCTTTTGCAATCAATGACTAATAAATAAAATTGACAGTAACAACAATCACATAACCGAGAAGAATTAATACAAATAACTAATGTATTTTATTTGACCAATGATCCCTGCTAAGAAGGAGGGCTCTTATTCCTTGACAGGGGTTGGTGCACTAAAAAGTGTGCAAACTAATTAGAGAAATATATGATGATGCAAGTTTGATATTTTCATTAATAAAATATCAGGATTATAGTCTTGGTCGTTTCCCCTTCATTGAAATACTATCTGTTATTATGAATCTTAATCGCAAGTGTACGAAAAATGCTCACTTTAGTCGTGCATAACAAACAACCCTAATAGCAAAGATGGTTGCCAATATATTTAGATCTGCAATTAGTTGACCAAGATAAATGCTGCAAAATCTAGATCTATGCATTAAAAGACATTAATCAATAAATAAAAACAAGAGTTACTCCATGCATCCAAAAATATGTTTAAAGAATTTTGTATTAATGGCACCTGGGAGGAGAACACAGAAGGATGTTACCAATCCTCCTCAATGGGATGGGTCCTTGTAAGTCCTCAACACTTCATATCAAAATTCCCTCTCTCTTGATGGTGTAGAAAATCTAGACAAAAATGGAACTCAAAGGGAGCTCACAAGAAAAATGGTAGCAAAATATGACAATGATGGTGGATAAATGTCAAACCAAAAGTATAGATCTAGAGTGATATTTAGGCAACAAAAGGTAGTGAGTGAATGGAAAAACCCTTCCATTTATAGAAAATATTAATTTAGTCTAGATATTGGTGCATAATTAAAATATTATTAACAAATTCTAGATCCAAATTTTATGGAATATTTTATTATATTTGTTGGAGGGAAAAAGAATTTGACTTGGGTCAAATCCATTTATTTGTAAATAATAAATAGATAAATGATTTATTTATTATTTTAAGGATATGGTTAAGTAATAATCAAATAAATAATGATTTATTTAATTATTTATGAGTGATTTAGTCAAATTTAACAAGGAATATTATTTAAATAAGGTTTAAATAATTATTCCTAGAAAATAATAAGATGAAAATTTTCCTGTTTTGGGTTAAATATGACCAGGAATATTAATTAAACTATTGTTTAACTAATTATTCCTTGAGGAAAATAAAAAAAATGTGGATTTATTTAATATTTCCTCATGGGGTTTCCTGTTAGGCCATAAACAACTTAAGAAAGGTGGTTTACTAAGTTATTTTTCATAGTGAAAGAAATTTTACTTAGGGTAAAATTGGTCTTACATGGTGTACTTAGGTCCATCTAATAGTAATAGGTTAGATGACCAGAAAATGGTGTAACACTATCTATATGAGTTCCTTTGCTACCCTCGTGGGCAGAAAACTCTCTTCTTTATAATTTTCAAATACAACCATAATAGCATCATTAGAATATTTCGATTCTCATGTGATATTAAAATAAAAATACATTTTGATAATTCATACAACAATTACAATGATAAGGGTAAAGTTGTAACAATTTTCCTTTAATTACAATAAATTTATATAAAAAATTAAGTAAATGATCTGTATGCTCCATGAATATCTCCCAATATTTGAATTGACTTTGATTTGATGCACTCGAGATTTAGTCCATGTGAGAAAAATACAGCACTCACAAGGACTTTTTTTTGTGTATCAATGACATTTCTCAAAGCCTTTGTCCAAATTAATAAAGGAAATTGTGAAGTGTAATCTTGTAACAACAAATTCAAGAGACCACTTAAACCTTAAAAAACCCATATTATCAATTTTATAATAAAAATCACCCAAGGCAGTAGTTCCAACACCAAATTATAAGTATAATTAGACTAAGAAGGTGACATTCCAAAAAGGACATACTTAGATAAATAATGTTTGTTACAGTGGTAAAATGTGGTCTTGTTGGTCAAAGAGGGAGAAAAAATAATAAGAAAGTGAATGCAAAAAGCTAACAATTCCATGGACCAACATGCCCCCTTAGATTAAGCATGTGCATTTCCTTGTGCAAACCCATATGACTTGTTCCTAACATGTTGAGAGTGTAGTTTTGAGAAATCATAGGACTTTATAGTGTCCTCTGTTCTGCCCCAATAACCTTGATAAAGGACTAACTTCATTTCCCATAATTTATTAGTAAAGTGATATGGGTGATGATACTAATAGGTTGGAAGCCAAACAAAAGGAAATTTAAATCTGATTTCAATCCACCCTCGACCACTCCTCTTAATGAAATATGTATATTGAGGAAATATAGAAAGGACTTGTATAGAATTTTGATAACAATAAAAATATTCTTCCATGAGCTCCTATCAACACATATTCCACCTTATATTACTCCCTTGTAATGAATTATCTCTTCATTAGAGTAAATTTTCATCCTAAAAGTGGCCTCCCAAGGAAAAATAATAAAATAATAGTTAAAATAATAAAATAAGAGCTATGAATTTTGGAGTGAAAAGAATAAAACTATTCTTTTAATTGTATTTTTGTCTTATCTCTTTACAGGTTTACTCAAATTTCAAGTGCAGACACTCATCGGATGCAAAATTAAATTCAACATCCAACGAGTACCCATTATGCATACTTTTGAGAAGACCCACATTGATAAAAATTGAAGATACATTTAAAAAGTGTGTTGTATCTTCAATTTTTATCAATGTGGGTCTTCTCAAAAGTATGCATAATGGGTACTCGTTGGATATGGAAATCAATTCTGAATCCAATGAGTGTCTACACTTAAAATTTGAGTAAACCTATAAGGATACAATTCAAAAAGGTATTTTTTCTTCTTTTCCCTCCAAAATATTTACATTTACCCATTTTTAAATTTAAATGGTTTTGATTGGTTTCCATATTATGACATGGAAATTACATGAAAATTTCATTGACACTTTTAGGCTGAAATTTCCTCTAATGATCCCCTGAATATTCTTGAGGCATCTCTATAAAACCGAACCCCAATATTCAATTACCAATGCTTGGGTGGTTGGAAATTTCAATACCATATTGTGTGCCCTAACAAAAACATCAACAAATCCAAACTCATTTTTGATAAAAAAATTTACTTATCCCTCGTTGATTTTTATAGTGTCATATGAAACTTTCCAATTTAGCCATTTTTGAGCAAAATATACAAAATTCCTCAATTGAACAATGCCCACATAAGGTGTCAAATTGAGAGATCTGTCTCCAAAACAAGCAAGTTCATGCAAATATAATTCGCCATAGAAAATGTTGTGTTAGAAAATTATATATTGCATAGCAATGCAACACATAAAATATGGGAAAAACACAAACACACAAAACACATAAAACCAGAGAGACACGGATATACACGGTTCACCTAGTTTGGGCTACATCCACCCCGAACAACCAGTTTTTCCTTTTCATTATCCCGAAAAATGAAGAGACACAACCTACAACAGATCCATTGTAATATCCTATGTTCTCTCTCACAGTCTCTTTATTAGTTTCTCGCTCTGAGAATAGAGATATAATTCACAGCCGCAATATAATACCCTCATACAAAGCGAGGGGTTTCCTTCTAGGGAAAAAAACCCTAAACTAAACATAGCTTCTACTATCAGATCATCCACCTAATGAGTCGCCCCACCTGGACCCCCCAGGCAGCATTTAATTACGGGCGGCATTGCCTCCCCATTAAGGTACAGGGGTTCAACTCAGTGATACAAAGTAAACAAGATAATCAGGCTCCACACCAAACATATTGTTCTAAGAAGTTAGCACTTTGAAAAATTTCCAAGAAATATGGAACTTTCCTTGTAATATATGGTTGTTTCTCCTTAAGGGTTGTCAATTGAAAAAGAAAACATTTTTCCTGCATATATAGAGGATACGATGGAGAAGGAATTTTCCAGCGTATTAAATGATCAATAAGCTCATACATAAATTCTTTCTCTTACTATAGCAGTTGCACCTCTTCTTGTAATTCCTTCACTTGTATTATTGGTTGCTTCCTCTCTCTTTGAACCCTCACAAAATCTTGAATTCTTAACTTTTCATTGCATTCCTTCTTAATATTGTTGACCATATACTCATGTTGTTTGAGAAAAATAACCTTGTCTTTAGGTAAGACTACTAAATTCTTCCAATTTTCTACTTCCCTAAGAAAATATGTTGCTCTCAATATTTCTTCATATTTTGCCTGAGTTGTTTTTTATGTTGTTATGACCTCATACTCAACAACATTTTTTTGTATCCCATTTCTCCTCCTGTTGTTCTATCTTAGTTATTGGTTCTTGTGTAACAAAAAACACAATAAAAAATCAAACGAGAACTAAATTGAGTTCTCAATATTTTTAGAGGTAGCAAAAAATCATCGAATTTTGAAAAGTTTTGATTCAGAATACATCTTTTTTTGGAGCATATTTTTAATACCTTAAATTTTCCTTGCACATTTTTTTAAAATGTTAGTGACTTCCATGCCAATTTTGAAAAGTTTCGATGCAACATCAAACTTTATTTTTTGGCTTATCTTTGACACTTTAAATTTTTTGATATATTAAGTATGGATATATTTTTTTTAATTTTGTTGATTTTCATGTGGATTTTGAAAAAATCAACCTTTTGTTTAGTTATTTTTTACACTTATTTATTCTATGTCTTAAGTATGCACTTTTTAAAAAATATTTGTTACTTGAACATATATATATATATATATATAATCATTTTTCCATCCTCGCCCCACGACCTATTAGGAGCTGAGCATGGTGGTAGGTCTATTCCTAGAATTAGCCTACCACCCCCACCAAGCGGCCAAGGGGCCACGGGCGAGTGATCCAAAATATTTTTCTTTAAGATGTATTAAATAATTACATGTATAATTGCATCTTAACCATGAAACTTAAAAGGAATAAAAATAAGAAGAGAAAAGCACATAAAGTCATGCAAAAAGACAAGGAATTGATAATGGAGTTTGTCCAGGAGGGACTACGTCTCCGGGCCTTGCTCAATCAGTGGGGACGCCCTCTTTCATTAAGTGGCAAATAGAATGAAAATACAAGAATTAACAAAAGATTACACCCTTATACCTCCATAGATGAAAGTGCCCAAAAATTGGAGACCTCTGATGAAGAAATTGACAGCATCTTATGGCATAGAGAGGTGCATAATCCATATAAAATTTTCCTGATTTTGATACTGGACAAATATGGCTCCTCTATAAATGGCTCAGTTCATGGTTCTCCACCCCTCGTGCAATGCGCTCATGGTTCCACTCTGTCTCGTACTTGTGCCACTCCTGGCCTTCCTGGGTGCACTTATGAATTAGATGTTTAAATAATAAAATGCGGGTGGACTCCTCAAGGAAGCCCGCTAGCTGATTTGGTTGATATCCTTTGTTTCGGGGAGGGGGTCGGGTGGTCAAATCCTGCCCCCTTTGTAATAAGGCTGAATATGTTTTAAACAAAACTAATATTTTTTTTTTAAATGGGCCTTCATTGATGTTTGTGGGAGGTTGGACCCATATTGGGCAGCTCACCCGATTTATATGGCACCAAGTGTAAATGGTATGGGAGGGGCGATGGGGTTGACAGCCCTCACCCCGCCCATTCTAAATTGTTTTATATTTCATATGGTGGGTGGATGGGTCATGGCCGTTGGCCCACCCCATTTAAATAATATTTTTGTTACATTTTCATTGGGTAGTGCGGGGGTCATGGCCCGCCCTACCTTTTTTAAATATTTTTTTTAATTTTATAAACCAACCACTCATTTTTTAAAATTCTAGAACATGACCAAAGGAGTGATTTTAACTGTCCCACAATTTTTCCCGGAATCTAGCTGAAGTTGGCCAGAATCCAGTGGTCGGGTTTCTGCAAATTTTTTTCCTCCTTAAGTTGCCACATCACCAAGTCAACCCTTAAAATTTGACTGCTTCTAACTCCTTCATACAGACTCAAAATTGAGTGTTTTCTACGTCATTGGAATCAGAAAGATGAGATATTCAACTTGACACTAAGTTTTCCACGTTTCTAACACTTTGATTTTTGAGCCTAAGGCACTTTTATTTGGACCTATACGATCCTCCTGGATTATTCCTCCCTACTGAAGAGCTTTTGGACCCCCAAAAGCCTTATCAATAAACACGCAAGTGAGGTAATTGCTCCCTCATGTTCTCCTTTTCAAGTCATTTAGCTTTACTTGGGTGCATCCCTTTGGATCCAACAAGGAGATATTACACATCTCCTCATCGTGAAGTCCTGGTTCTTCAATCGAGAATGATTTATTATGGAAATTTATTGAGATACTCTGGTGCAAAGTCATCAAATGTAGGAACTGATCCTATCTCCTCGGTGTCCATAATCAATGGTAGTTCATAAAGCTTCAGATTCTCGACATTAACAACAAATTACATCTGCATGTATACAAGTAAATTGAGTTGGAAATCATTATTCCCAATCTTCTCAAATATGGTAAATGGACCATACGAGATTCGTCGCAATTTATTGCCTTCTCCCTTCATTCGATCCTTGCTAATATGGAACCACACCTTTTCACCAACTTGAAATTTATGGTCGACTCGATGCTTATCATGCGAGGCCTCATATCGAGCCTGAATCTTTTACAGCTTCTCTTGCACTGCTTGGTGAATTGTTTGTATCTGTTGGATGAACTGTTGTGCTTTGTCCCTGTTGGAGAGGTAAATCCCCTCTGTGGATAGAGGAAATCCCTACTAGCCCAGATCAGGTCTAGCAACAACCGAGTCATGCTAAGACGCAATTTCCTAATTGTAAAAGACCAAGATGCGACAAGAGGCCTACCTTAAGTCCTACATTGTTGTTGTTTGTGGAGGAGATGGTGTTTTCGTCCCTTGCACGGGAAGATCACAATTCTCCCACTCGATGCGATCAAACACGTGCACATACAAGAAGAAAAAAAAAACACACAAGCGTAAAACCTAATACATGAAATTATGTATCAGTCAAAGAAGATACAACTCATAACATGAAACATGAACATCTGAGTGGAACCATAATCTAAGTCTCTTATTATTAATCAGAACAAATAAAGATACAACCTGAGCTCTGATGCTGGATCTTCCTTCAGCGGGTCGACAGAGGAGTACATCTCAGTAAAGCTCGCCGGGAAAAGAACAAGTCTCTCTCTCTTCGTCTGTCTGACGATAATCTCCTTACAATTGATTCAACACTATTCAGGATAGCTTGCAAAGGGAAAATGAAAAGCTTAGATAGATGGTGGAAGGGGAGTTGGGATCCCTACAATGGTGGGATTGGCCCTATCTTCAAAGAAGCTTCCATGATAGGTGGAAAACAACTTCCTCTACATGGAGATCCGGAGCCAAACCTCCCAACTCAATTTAGGGACCAGTTTAGGAGTTGGTTGGAATCAAAATTTCGCCATTTATTTTTAAAAAACACTCCTTATTAAGCCTGGTGCGGGTGATACACTAGGAAAGAGTGCCAGTTGGCAAGCCCTCTTTGGTGGATTTCCCCCATTGGTGCGAGCGCTAAACTGGCTAGTTGCGCCAAGGCTAAAAAATCTATTTTTAGGGCTTTTCACAGGAAATTGTCTTCAGTGGAATGATTATCCTTGTTAAGGGGGATGCCATGAAAGTGGTTTCAAGTCATGTCACTACTCACAGGTCACGGAATAAGCCCTCCAATGTGCAGGACGGGGAATTGCAGGGATGGTGACAAATTACTGTGTAACAGATGCCCCCTAAAGCATGAGGCCCGAGAGAGAGAGATAGGTGAAATGCTTTACGAGAATGCGCCCAACTGAAAACACTGCCGTCAGAAAACCTGCGTTGACAAGTACAACTGGTATCTCAAATACATGATATATATGTGGTATGGGTACAGCCATCCGTAACAGAGTATACAATAATTAAGATCCAAGGTATGGACGCAGCCATCCAGTAAGGATCGATAAATATACTTAGGTATGGTCACAGCCATCCATTAAATGAGCCATGTAACCAATCATAATAATCCACAAAATCATAGCTTGGATTCTAACAGACAAAATCCAGGGTCTTGCGCTCCATCTCAACCGGAACAAAGTACAATTTCTATCATGTGAATAAGTGAGCTAAGTCAAACATGCAAGAACATCGTCTGATTACCAGCCAATGATGAAAGTTGTCAAAAGACGTGAGAGGAACCACCAATAATGACAATGGCCCTCAAGGTAATATAGGTACAATCCACGGAATGTGAACAGTGAGCTGGCATTGAACACCAGCAGAATCATCTGATCGAAGGTCAATGATGAAAACCTTGCGTCGAATGTGAAGAACTTGCCATTGAGGCATGCAAGCTCCAAGGTATCGAAAGGGAGTCTCTAGATCAACTTCTTGGATAATGAGCTGAAGTCGAAAGGAAGTGACCTTGATCGAGGGTGGGCCATAGTGTTTCCCACATCATCGACGTGAGACAGAGGAACATAATGTTGTGAATCAGGATTAGATGAGAATTAGAGGAAGGTTGAAACTCACAGAGGTCAACTTCTCTTAAACATATCGGCGGCACGACAGTGGATTTGGCAGTATTTAACATCAAATTATCAGAGGTCATGATGATGAGACAAAGAGAAGATGAGAGGTCAAAAGGGATTACCCAAACCCACGGAGGCAAACAGATAATGAGATGAGATGTCCCCAACCCGACACGAATGCAGAAAAGTGCCTTGTTCAAGAGCGACATACTGCCGACACGACGACGATACTAATTCCATTTTTCCCCACCATTTCTGGCGAGTACCCCAATTATTTTTTAAGACAAGCTTGAAGGGTATAGCATATGCTTGTAATATAATTTCATCCTTCTGAAGAATCCATCCTAGTACATTTAATGAGCCCTAGGAAGGAGGAACTCGAATATTGTCATTACTACTGGATCCGATGTCATCAGGGTTTAATGAGTCTGACAACGGAAGAACTCGGTGTCTTTTCATTTTTAGAGAGTTTGAAAAGACAGTAGAAAAGTAAAATCCGATGGTCCCTTTTCGTAAATAGTTCCTCAAATCTGAAAAGGTAGAAAACTATGTCTGAGAAAACCTCCTAGTCGCGATAGGCTGGGGTATTCCTTTTTCGTAAATAATCTATCCCAGCCTGAAAAAGGGGTAAATGTATACTGGGTAGATGTCGTTTCACAGCCACTTTAACAAGATTGAAACAACAAGGGACTTGGAAATCTTTTCATGTTTAGAGAGTTAGAAAAAAGATGAAAGATGACTCCAAAGTGACTTTTTCGTGTTTTTACTGAGTCCGAAAAAGTATAAAATACAACTCGTATCACTAGCCAAGTCGTGTAAAAACTTGTTTCTGCACATAAAAGCGAGTGTAAAATCCATTTTTCGACAAAATATATTAAAATATTGAGAAAAATGACTTTCAAAACCTAATTTTGACTTCAAAAGTTATAAATATGCCACAAATGGTAAAATCATATTTACTTTTACTTTTTACCTCATTTGGAGAGCAACAGTGAGCTTTTGGTGTGCGAACTTGTGGCGGTGATAGTGACCAATCCAGTACATCATCCAGGTTCTCGTCCATTACAGGTAAGAGGCTCTCCCTTAAGCTCTGTTTTAAGCTCTGTTTTGATCCATTTTTTGTAGATTTCCATTGTGTATTTGATCTCTGGGGGAACCCTTTGAAAATTTAGGGCTCAGCGAATTGGCGCAGGTATCGGGCATGGACCCATGCCAATCGTCTCTCGCTTATAAAGGGGTCGCGCCAATGGCGCAACGCAATTTTCCACCTTAATTTCCCAAAATGTGAGCCACCCAATTGATTTTTTAAGTGTAACAGAGATCTAATAAGGCATTTTTGACCATGTTGGTGCAAATATCCAAGCACAATGGTGATTGAATGGAAGGAGAGGGAACATGGAGAAGAGGACGAAATGGCCATGCAAAATGAAGTTTGCATGAACGCACTCCGAGACTATGGTCTCAAGAAATTTTTCCTCACACCATGCTTACAAGCTCAACCTGAGCTATTACAATACTTGATTAGCATATGGGACGAGAATGAAGAAGTGTTCAAACTCTGAGACCAAGTATTAGTACTCGAAGTCTGTGATGTTTATTTCATAACCGGATTGTCGTGCAGAGGCCCAGTGCTAATCATGATAGGCAGTAGACCTTCTTGGGAGAAAATGGATATGGTAATGGTGAGAGTGTGCCCAGGGGCACAAATAGGATCAGGCAGTGGGAAAGTAGACATCCACACTATCCGCGATCTAGCACTCTGGGTGGTGCTTCACACCATTACGCGGGCTTTAGGATCGCAGGCCCTGCATGAGGCAACCAAGGTGCAACTCCTACTAGCTTCCGAATGCATGAATCCTACACTTTTTGATTGGGCCACTGCCGTGACAAAAAACATCAAATGGTAGCTGACAAAGTGCAAGAAGGCCAAACTGAAATAGTTTGGGTATGGTTCCATTCTGGTGTCGTTCATTCTGGAACGATTACAATTTTTCCAGGGCCAAGGGGCAATAGTCACTGAGCCAACATTAAGGGAGCTAAGAATGGCTCGATGGGCAGCACTTATGCCCAGGTCAGGAGGGGGCCAGCAGATGTCTTGGAGGCCTGATTTTTTTGTATGGTTACAGCGTCAGCTGATTGTGGTTGAGGATTGGCCCTACGTAGGAACCTACTTCATGGGAGACCCCGATCTCCCACTTCTAGAGGGGGAGGACTGGGACGAGGAGTTGGGTATGACTCTTTTTGATTTTTTATGTATTTATGATTTTTTTGTGATACATGCATATTCTAACAACAGTTCTATGTGTATGCAGATGCTGGCCCAGAGAGGCCCGCGGGCATATTGCCCATTGCATGGAGGACCCCTCTCACATATGACCCTCAAGCTGAGGGTGGCTGTTACAGGTCAAAATACCTCCTCATCATCTCAGATGAGAAGACAAATATGGACGGAATACAAAGACCTAAATTAAACCTCTTTATGCCAAGGTAACCCCTCTCTATAAAAATACAAGAGTGTTATAATGCATCTGCTAAGTGAATGGGCCATGTTAGTGGCTAGGGAAATGCTCTATTTACACTAGAGGGCAGCGTTACCCCTGTTTTAAGTTTGAAAAGGGAAAAACCCAAGGAGAATGATTTGAATCTCCCACTTTCCCTCACAAGAGAGACAGTTCACAAATAAAACTGCAAAGCACCAATTCATTATTGGTCACTGCCATAAAAGACTGAACTCCCAAGGAGGAAAAAGCATAGAGATTAAAGAAACATCTTTGTTTTTTCTATTCCAAACTAGTGGAAAGAGAAAGGCAACAATGGCTTTCTCCCTCTTCTATAAAAAGGAGCTGAAGGCTCTTGGTTGAAGGTCGAAGGATTGCTAATGTTCTGAATACTTGTGAAGTAGAGAATAGTGTTATAGTGTGAAGGCCAAGAGTCAAAGAGGTTCCTAGAGAGATTTTTGACTAAGACTTCAATACTTGAGAGAAAGAGAGATTGGAAGACTGAGGAGGACTTGGTACAACTGATGGTTGTAATCCTCCTTCTTTAAAAATCAATAGAACTGTATTTGTTTTGTCCATTTGATGCTTAATATTGTAATTATTGTTTGAATATTTACATAGTATGATATGAATGGCTCAGATGGGTGTAATTTAGATGTTCATTATATATTAGCTTAATTGATAGGATATATGTTGTGTTAGAAATTACACGAGTGCTTTGACTGATTGCAGGACTAAGATTTGGAGCCAGTGAAGAAGGACTATTGTTTCGCTGCCTAGTGCTCCCCAAGGGACTCCAAGATCGTCAAAGAGGTAATTCTCTATCGCATTCCATCAAGTTGTTTTAAGTTAATATGAACATGTATATGCCATCTTTGTGAACTGTACAGCTAATCTTACTATCTGCCTCGGGCACCAGAAAGCCCTGAGAGGGATATACGATAACCAACAACCCAAAATTTTTACCCTATAGCAGAATTGGTGACTCCACTGGGGAGTTTCCCCATAGTTTCCAGACTATTTCTTTCCTCCTTTCTTCTCTCCTTTGTTCACAGATCCTTCCGACTAGTACTTATGCCTAGTATACATTTCAAAAGCTCACAGAGTTCAATCCTGTTTCTATTTGACCATCTGAAGAATTTTTCCCTGGCTAACACTACCCCTGTAGGTTTTCCAGTGCGTTATAACGTTGAATCTGCTTAAATACAGTGCGTTAGTCTCTGGGTTAATGTTGTATTTACTCAGCCAAAACTTACTGTTCACTGTTGTGATTGTGTTTTAGCTGCAGAATTTTTTGGCCATCAGTATATCTCCTTGACTGAAACCCTGTGCTTGTTTACTAAGCTGGAATTTTTGTTTGTTTGCTCTTGTTTGAAAAGTTAGTGTCAAAATCATTTACTTTTTAGAGAATAATTTTTTTTTTAGTTTTTTCTGCATCTATTTGAGTTAATTCTGAAATTTTCAGTTCATAGACTGTTAAGAAGAGGTAGATAGAAGTCTGAATCTTTAAAGCTGAACTGTGTTATTTGAATGTTAGTTCATGGATGTTGAAAAGAAACCTCTCCTTGTAGAAATACTCTTCATCGAATTGAACATTTAGAGCATGTTTTGCATGGTTTCTTTAGTTAGAGTCTCATTACATTTCATACGTCCACTCCCCCTCTGCAAAACTAATAATCAAAGTACACTAAGAATCATGCGATAATAAAATCAATCACATTACTCTTTTTTTAGCTCACACAAATAGTAGTTCAGGCTAGGATCTTGGGTTAGGAACAGTGAGAAAAACACCCAAGATCTCAAAACTTGAAACTAGAGTCATTAATGAGTGAAATCCTACTGCACTCATATTATCAGGACCATTCCTTTACTGGAGCTCAGTGCGAGACAACACTTGGGTGCACAAGAAGGTAGCCCACCTTCGACTGCATCTGGTGGGTGTGTTATATATTGGGGTTACCTTCGGGGATGTCGAAACTAGATTGGGGATCTAGGTATTCTACCCATATAGCACACTGTCCTTGACCGTGGACCCCCCTGATGATGTCTGTTATTTGATCTATCTTTAGTGGCCATAATTTTTAGGGACTTACACAAGGTGACTGGGATAGGCTGTCCTGGTACCTGAAACAGACAGACCCACTCTGCCTTCGGTCTTTAGGAGGGTACTCGTCTTCACGAGAGTGCTTACACCTATCGTCTGAGGTTCGGGCGAAGCTCTAGAGTGACCGTAACTGTACTTTCGACCAACCCTCTCTGTATACTATTGTGATACTGGATTTCATCACCAACAAATGGTAGTACTCAGACATGGTACCCTATTCTAGCTGCTTGCTGATTGATTTTAGAGAGTCCTTTTTTTTTTAGGTGTGTCGTTACTGTCATTGAGACTTCATAATACATCACAATTTATTAAAATTTCTTAAAATTAAGCAGGTCACCATGGTGTCCTACAACCCACACCGTCTATCCCGATGACATCAAGGTCTACCTCCTCTCACTATTGAGGGAGAACTGAACCTTGTTGAACCCATGCCTTCTACAGAAAAGCAGTCTCCTCTAACTAATCTTGATTTCACATAGCCTCATATCATCTGGAATTTCTGGAGGACCCTTTCACTGAACGGGTTGTACCTCATTACAATCCTCTGCTCACTAATCCATCGGGGCCTGTGATAATTCATATTCCACCATGCCAAGATATGTCTTCTGCCACACAAACATCCATTTCACCACCAGCATCCACAGGGTCGATGCCAATGGCAACCATCCTAGGTTCGCCACCATCCTCCCCGCTGGTGGTTAGTTCTATGCCATCACTGGGTAACCCCAGTAGTCAACATATACCTACTCCCAACCCTACGGTCATCACAACTATCAGTAGCTTACCAAATCCTTCGACATCTACTTCTACCGTGACCACATTGGGACCCACGGTAGCTCCTCCCACGAGTATGACTACTTCGGTGCCTTTTAGCAACCCTTTCGGTTGGAACCCTCTACTGAGTTCAAACCCCTTGGTCACTATACCAGGGGGTAGTGTTACCAGCACGCAGGTAGCAGGGAACATTTCACTTCCCCTACAATCCTTAGGACAAATGGGACAACCTATTGTCAATACTTTTCCCTTAAGTGGTGCAAATATAGGTGTAGGTTCTATGCCGTTGCCAAAATATGTAAGTAGTAGCATGCCTCCAGCTAACTCTATTGCATCCATTTGGACTAACCAACCCCAACCTCCATCTGGAATGGGAGGGCACTTTTATTCTGGGGGCAACCAACTGGTTGCCCCGCAATACAATATGCCCTATGGACAACAACAGTATGTCCCTACTCCTCCACCTATAGGAAGTTTTTATCAAAGTCCCACTTATCCTCCTGGTAACACGTTGATGGGTGGACTATATGGTCTAAGTAGTCAGCCCATATTTCCTTGGTTATATTCGGGGGCAAATCTGCAATTGCCATTTTTGGCAGCTTTGGACATTCCCGATATCCATAAACTGACTAACAACCCCATCAATCACAACCCGCTTTGGCCTCCAATACCGCATAAGATTCCTTCTGACATCCCGAAGTTCGATGGGAAACAAGGAGATGACCCAGCCGCACAAATCACTACCTTTCATCTATGGTCTATATCCAATTCCATGGTGGATGACAGTGTCCGGCTTCGACTGTTTCCCCACGCCCTTACAGGCAATGCCGCCAAGTGGTACATTGAATTGCCACGCACCGCCATCAATACTTTCAGCGCTTTAGCGATGGAGTTCCTAAAGAACTTCCAATTACCAATTAGATTTGAAACCGGAATGGAATTGTTAACCTCGTTGCACCAATACACCGCCACCCACATCTCCGATCACATTCATGAATGGAGACGTAGGAGGAGGCTAGTCAAAGCGCCAATCTCGTATCATCTCTTAGCCAATTGGTTTTGCAAGTCTCTTTTACCCCACATCTCTAAAGACATTGGCCTTTCTGGTGTGGTTAGAGAAGATCAATGTGTTCTTCATTCCCTGCATTTGGATTTAATCTATTCACAATCCGGCACAATATACGATCTACTCCCCCATGCCCCTGGTAACCCAAATCCTCCGGCCACTCAGAAAACTGGAGCACATGCCGAAAGTCTCATTGGCACAATCTCCAGTATGGCCACAAAGCAGTCTCGGGGGAAAACCTCCCAGCCATCTTTGGCTGCGACCGCCCCCCACCAAATGCCTACTCTTCCTACCACTGAGGTGAATTCTGTGCAAAGCTCACAAGAACCTAGCGGGAAAAATAAGAAGAACAAGAAAAAGACGTCTTCTTCGGAAGAGCAGTCGGATAATCAGAATAACCCTAATCAGAAAAAAGCTGCCAAAAATGACAAAGGGAAGGAAAAACCCATGAAATTTCCTTGCAAGATCTGTGCGGAGGACCACTTGACATACAAATGTCCTCGGCTGTAGGAATGCACCGATTTTATTGCCAAAAAGGATTCTGGGCAAACACTTTCCGTTCTTCATAATCCTTTCCCTAATCAGCAGCAGCAACATCAACACATGGTTGATAATCCACCACAACCCCATCAACGGGGCAATGGTGGTTCACATCCTTCCGACAAAGGACCATCTACCATTTATGGCATTGAGAGTGTTGAACTTCAAACTCGAGCCAATCTTTATGGAAATCCTACCATAGATGCTCAAGAACCTGGAACTAGTTCAAATCCACCACCGCCCAACAATTTGTATATCGAACGGCCTACTGCTGAACCCGTGATTCATCCCCCCAAAGGGACACTTCGACGCACGACTCATAACACCTCTGCACGTGCAGCCCAAAACTACAACATTGTAGAAGATTTGGCGCGGGCACCATCAGCCATGTCTACTCTCAAAGTATTACAAACCTGTCTAGCACAAAGGAAAGCCTTTCTTTTGGCCATTGGTGGAATAGACCCCCAGGATTCCATGCTAGCTATCTTTGATATGGAAAAGGCTAAACCTCGCCTCTCACACCAACTTGCATTCCAGGTGCAGGTTGTGTCGAAAGGGATACTAATCCATCTCACTATCATAGACGAAGGTGCTTCGACCTGCGTTATGTCACAAGCTTGCTGGGTCAATTTAGGTTCTCCTACCCTCACCCCGTCATCGAATTCCCTCAAAGCTTTCGATGGCCACATGTTCCTCCCAAAAGGATACCTTGCTAGATTTCCCATCACTCTGAGTGGGAAAATGGTAAACGTGGATGTTGAAGTCGTAGAGCGCCATCTAGACTATAATATATTACTTGGTCACAGTTGGTCTTATGCCATGACTGCCATTGTGTCTTCAGTCTTCTGACTCATCCTATTTCCATTGGATAGGAAAATAGTGAAGGTAGAACAACTATACTTCTACACCCCTGATTATTCCACGTTACCAAGTAGCACTGTACCCCTAATAGGAGGTGGTTCTGACTCTTACGTCAGTATTGGTACCGGTCTTCTGAAGGCATCTTCCCTAATGGCTTATTTTCCTCTCCCACCGCTAGAGATACCAAACATGGTTGCAATGATATTCACCACTTTGGATGGCTCTATCGACCCATGGATCGTTCTGGCACCTTCAGACATTGATTCCTACGGAGATCAGATGCTGTTCTCACCAGCAGAGTTGGCTTACCAAGCCATCTAAATAGCATGTGAACCCTCCACTACTATGGTTTCGACCGAAGGTACAAACCTCCCGCCCATCACAGTTCTCTCTAAGGATCTCCTCAATGAAGTCTTGCCTACAGACGAAGCTATTCGAGATATCATGTCTTTAGAAGAATGACCTTGGGGAGATTTTCACCATCGCGCTTCGATGATTGACTCAGACATGATAAAAATTGAAATCCCATCCTTTGACCCACCTGAGATGGTTCCCTCTGCTTACACGACTGTTCAAACTATCAATTCAAAAGAGAACATGGGTAATATTTCTAAGACAATGCTCATTGATATCTCGGTCAAAATGGGTATCGTGGAAAATATTCCAATTGGAGAAGCTTGCAATTCTGAGGAAATTGCGTGCTTCACATCCCTTTTCAAGGTATTTCGTGATGTGTTTTCTTGGTCTTACAAGAAAATTCCTGACATAAACCCTTCTATTGACGAGAAAGAGATCAAGAAATTCTGAGCATTATTTTTATGGTATTTTTCTTGCTCATTAATCAAAAAAACGTCGAGTCCTCTTCTTCGGGCTTGTTAAACTTATATGAAGTTTATATCGAGCGTTGTTTTTGTATGGTCTTTTTCTTGCTCGTTAATCCGAAAAACCTAGAGTTTTCTTCTTCAGACTCATTAAAACTATGAAGAAGCAATGAGCTTCCTTTTAGGAATCTTTTTCTCGCTCATAAAACTGAAAAAACCCTGAGTTGACTTTGTCGAGCTCGTTAAACTACCACGACAGAGAGAAAGGAGACATTCTTTTCTCTTTTTCAAAGCTCTTTAAACTGAAAAAGTAACCGAGTTTTCTCCACGTGACTCGTTAAAATTTCACAGAGGGCACTGAGTTTTTCTTTGTTGGACTTGTTAAAATTTCACAAAGAGTATTGAGTTTACTTCGTCTCCTCGTACTCATTAAAAAATGAGGTAGACGTGCATCGAACATAGATTTCTCACTTTTTCGGCTTCGATGGACTAACTCATGGAAAATGAACTGTTTCAGGCTTACTATTTTCCCTTTTCCGTGCCTGGTTATCAAGACATGAAAAAGGTACCCCAATGGAGTTGTCTTTTCTGACATTTTTCAGACTCTCTAAACATGAAAAATTCACCGAGTTTGCTCATCTGGACTCATTAAACCTAATTAGACGGGGCGTAGAGTTTTCTTCTATGATATTTTTCAGACTCTCTAAACATGAAAAATTCACCGAGTTTACTCGTCTGGACTCGTTAAACCTAATCAGATGGGGCATAGAGTTGTCTTTTCTGGAATTTTTCAAACTCTCTAAAATATGAAAAATTCACCGAATTTACTCATCTAGACTCGTTAAACTTAATCAGACGGGGAAAAATTTGGAAAAAATAGATACTACCTCTGTTACATTTTAGAAAAGGTCGATTTGGCAACAAAATTCTTGAACATGGCACTTCCCAGAAAACTCTTTCGCAGTTAGCTGAACCCTACCATCCATGAGTATTAGCCTTCATTTCCCAGTGTCCTTGCACCAGCAAAATCCTAACACACTCTTTGGTGTTCATCAAGCTTCAACTACCTAGTACCCTGCTAGAGTGCCTTCTATTGTTCAAGCAGATCTCGTTATCTACTGCTCCTGTTATCAACCAAACTGCTCATTATGCTAGAAATTATTTTTCATCCGACATCCCCATTTCCTCTTCATTATCTCAAATCATAAACAACATCAGTTGGTTTCCGTTTCGTGTTTACTAATGTAGGATGCCTCAGTGCCTACCTTTCAATAGATCTCTTCCTATCGACTTCAACATCTTATCTAGGAAGCTGTTCCAGAAACCCATCAGTACCCGGATACTTGTAGACATCAGTGGCAGGTAGTCTTGTGTTTGATCGAGGGTCTTCATCATTGGCTCCTAGTCGAATGATTCTACGAGTGTTCAACTTCAACTCATTTTTCACACTCACTATATTGTACTGTGCATCTTAGGGACCATCATCATTATCAATGGCCTCCTTCATGTCTGCTAATAGTTTTTATTATCGACTGGTAATCAGACGATTTCTCACATGTTCAACGACAACTCCTTCATTCACATGTTGAGGAATATGCAGTTTAAGTGAATCGGCGGTCAAGACCTTGGGGCAAAGGCTACATCATTAAAGTTGTGTTTTCTTCCCCAAGTTGCGATATTGTTTATGGAGATAACTTCTTCAGCCTGATCCTGTTATGACAGACACTTCCACATTTTTCTTATCGGTGGACAGATTATTCATATCTCTATTCTAGAGAAATCATGTTGTTTAAGCTACTGAGCATGGGAATGCCCGACTCAAGCCAGATACTATATTTTCTGACATATGTTGTTGTTTCAGGTTTTCCTCAGTCTTTCAATCTCTTTATCTCTACACAAATTATAAAGTATTTCAGACATCGTCTTCATCTCTGACCTCACACTTTAGGGGGCATTTGTTACAGGTTAAAATAACTCCTCATCAGCTCAGAGGAGAAGACAAATATGGAAGGAATACAAAGACCTAAATTAAACCTATTTCTGCCAAGGTAACGCCTCTCTATAATAATACAAGAGCGTTATAACACATCTTCTAAGTGAATGGGCCATGTTAGTGGCTAGGGAAACACTTTGTTTACACTAGAGGGCAGCATTACCCATGTTTTAAGTTTGAAAAGGGAAAAACCCATGGAGAATGATTTGAATCTTTGGCTTTCCCTCACAAGAGAGTCAGTTCACAAAGGAAACTACAAAGCACCAATTCATTATTGGTCACTGCCATAAAATACTGAACTCCCAAGGAGGCAAAAGCATAGATATTAAAGAAACATCTTTGTTTTTTCTATTCCAAACTAGTGGAAAGAGAAATTCAACAATGGATTTCTCCCTCTCCTATAAAAAGGAGTTGAAGGCTCTTAGTTGAAGGTCGAAGGATTTCTAATGTTCTGAATACTTGTGAAGTATAGAATAGTGTTATAGTGTGAAGGCCAAGAGTCATATAGGTTCCTAGAGAGCTTTTTGACTAAGACTTCACTACTTGAGAGAAAGAGAGATTGGAAGGCTGAGGAAGGCTTGGTACAACCGACGGTTGTAATCCTCCTTCTTTCAAAATCAATAGAACTGTATTTGTTTTGTCCATTTGATGCTTAATATTTTCATTATTGTTTGAATATTTACATAGTATGATATGAATGGCTCAGATGGGTATAATTTAGATGTTCATTATATATTAGCTTAATTGATAGGATATATTTTGTGTTAGAAATTACACGAGTGCTTTGATTGATTTCAGGACTAAGATTTGGAGCCGATGAAGGACTCTTGTTTCGCTTCCTAGTGCTATCCAAGGTACTCCAAGATCGTCAAAGAGGTAATTATCTATCACATTACATCAAGTTGTTTTAAGTTAATATGAACATGTATATGCCATCTTTGTGAACTGTACAACTAATCTTACTGTTTGCCTCGGGCACCAGAAAGCCCTGAGAGGGATATATGATAACCAACAACCCAAGAATTTTACCCTATAACAGTGGCGAAGGGAGCGAGCTGATCTAGAACCTGGAGGGTATCGCCCAGGGAATTCCGGACTATGCACGGTTGGCAGACGTCCCATTGGCTTACCAGCGACACACTATGGGGGTGCCTAGTCGCCTCCATCAACTGCTGAGGCAATTGGTGCATGCGGTGGCATGTTACCATGAGCACCATGTTGATTAGCTATCTAGGGATTTTTATATGCATATTTTTGAGAGACATGTTGTCTCCGGCTATTATTAGACAAACATGTATATTTTTTTATTTTATGTGATGTACACAAACTGCAAACTATTTGACATATATATATATATATAGATATATATATATATATATATATATATATATATAGATATAGATATATATATATATATATCCATTTCTGGATGGATCTTTTTACATGTGATGATGTTTTTTATAAGTTATGCAAATGTCTAATACAATTTTATCTAATGCATTAGTTACATGATCTACATAACAAACGACCCAATGGAAAATTTCACAAAATGCATTAAATCACATTTTATTTTTACGCAAGCTTAAAAGCACACATGGAAACACATATGCAAACTATGCTTGGAAATAGGAAAATAGGCATGCCCCCCAGCATGGTGTCTCAATTCGAGGTACATGTCCCCCAAGCTTCAGTCCATAGGAAATGGAGTGAAGGTTCAAAACACAAGATATTTGATCTAAATCTAACAAAACTCGAATTGAACGGACTCGTGTTTCATTATTTTAACGAGGTTGACACACTTAAAAGAAATATCCTCGTAACAGCTTGTTTCATTGTTTTAGGAGCTTGACACAAGAAGAAGAAATATGCTCTGATGAGCTCATAGGAGGAGGCTCAGGAGGAGGATAACCAAATACGTTATTCTTGAGACAATGAGACATGGCCCCCAGGCCGGGCATGAATGAGGAACGATGATGTCCATCGATCCATGGTAGATCTTCAAGAGACATTGTTTCAACAATAGCTTCATTGGAAGGGAAAAATTCTCTTAAAGGGTCAGGCAAATTTGCATCGCTGAGCCAGGGGGATTGAGAATATATATCCAGAGCTATGCTCAAAGGAGCATGTTCAGGAGGAGGATCAGATGCAGCGACAATTTCGCTATAATTAATCTCAATTGGAGTTAATGGCATTGATTATCCAAAAGAGGTCACTTGTTCAGGCAAAGGGATGATCCAAGGTTCATTGGACCTAGAGACCATATTAACTTGAATGGTGTGTGGTGGTGGCGCGGGAAAAATACCCATGAGGACAGGGTCCTTGAAGAGACCGGGTCCTACACTATCAGGGGGATTGGGGATATAATCCACATAAGGAGCATTGTTCTCAGAGGATGAGGTGAAGAAAGACAACTGATCCACAGTAATGATTTTTCCCTCATGAGGGAACTTCAGAATCCGAAAGAGGGTGGATGGAACGCATAGCATGGCGTGAATCCAACTACAAACAAGAAGGATATTGTAGTTGAGCTTGGCGTCAACCACTTCTACTTCTACGTTGACTGTCTTCCCCTGTAACATGATCAGAAAACTCTCAAGAACACCCAGGGGTTTAGATTCCCGACCATCAAATGCCTCTAGGGCATTGGGAGATGATGAAAGAGCCGGAGAGCCAATGGCCTTCCAGCAGGAAGATGACATAACACAGGTGGAAGCACCTTCATCCACAATGGCTCTATGGATGTTGAGGCCATTGATCTTGACTTGTATAACAAGAGAAATCTGATGTTGAAGTTGGGGGACAAAATTTTCTAGGTCGAAGGTGAGAAGATTAGAATCGGCGGGATCGATTCCACCGATTGCAGACAACAGAGCTTTCTATTGCAATGGGCAACTTTGAAGCACTTCCAATGCAGACATGGAAGAAGTTGCCTATGCCATATCCTCAAAAATACTGTAGTGTTGAGAGGCACGGGCATTTGGGTTGTAGGAAGATCTTCGCAGAACACCTTTATAAGGTGGCCTCACAACAGGTTCAACGTTTGGCTTCTCAATTTCCAAAGGACCAGAGACAGGTGGGGGAGGTGGGCCATCCACAAATTCCTTCCCAGTTGCCTGGCATGATCCGACATAATACTTGGAATGCGTAGCAATTGAGATAGGTGCAACACCATTCATCATAAAGACCTGGGACCCAAATGGTGTAGATGGTGAAGGCTGCTCAACCATTTGGGTCTGCTAAGATGGGAACGGTTCTTTGAGAACTGCCGGAATCCCTTTGGAGCCTTTAAGAAGTTGACTAATTTCATATCGTCAGGGACAATCTTTAGTATAATGGTCTCCTTCATAGATAAGGCAGGGGTAATTTGGTTTACGTTGGGAAACGTCATCAGTACGAGGTTTAGAAGACTCTGGTTTTGGGGCGTCGAGTTTGGATTTTCCTTTGCCCTTCTTCTTTCCTTTGGAGGCATTTTCTGTAGGATTAGCCTGAGTGGCATTGACCTCCATAGTTTTACCAGAATCCAGAGGGGCGAGAAGAGCAGAATTGTTGGAAGAATTGGACTTTTGCTTCCCATTTGAGGATTTCCAAGAATTTTGAGACACGGAACCAATGACACCATCCACTGCTGGGGTAGGTAGAGCTTTAGAGGTTCCTAGCCGTGGAGCATTAGTAAAAATATCATAAAGTGTGCCGGACTGAGAGTACACCAGATCAAGGTACTGGGCACACGCGATGGCTTGTTCTTCAGTCACACATGCCCCCATAGCAATATCTTGAGCGATTTTGTTAACAAAGGAGGTGTTGAACCAATGAGTTAGTAGCTAATCAGGTATATCAAACTTGATCAATCTACGATGACGTCACCACTCATGAATATGATCATATATATGGGTGGCTTTATGCTACTTCAAAGAAGTCAAGAGATGCGTCTCGAATTCGTAAAGAATCGGTAACTAGAAGTGCGTCAGAAAAGCCATGGCTAACGTATTGAAATCTTGAAAGATGCTACGAGGTAATTCAATATACCACTTAGTGGCAGCACCAGTGAGAGTGCACTGGAAGAGGTGTAGACGAATTGAATCATCCACCCAAGAGTTGGACGAACACCACAGATGATAAATCATTACATGAGCTTGGGGGTCCTCTCCAGCTTTACCCTCAAACTTAGGACAGTCGTCGGGTACCTTGGTTGGAACCGGAGGCCAATAAGGATTTTGAAGAATCAGATCATTGGATAATTTAGAAACGTTCGGTAATTCCAAGGTAGCCAAGAATGACAACTGCGGATTGAAAGGCATGTCAGGCCCTCGATAAGGACCTGTACCTGTACTCCACGCTGGTTGAGCATATCCTTGCCCCCATGAGTTCTATCCCGAGGGATTCTAACCGTAGGGGGTATAGGGCATATAACCAGCCTGATACGGTTATTGGTAACTAGTGTACAGGGGTTGATAACCAGAGTATGGACCCTGATTATATGTCAGCCCGGTTTGAGCAGTATGCGGATTCGACTGCTAAGTATAGGTATAGGCGGGTTATTGAGGGTAATAATTAGAACCTTGGGGCGGGTTGTAATTCAGTCGAGATTGACCTTTAGGATGGTAACCGCCTTGGGGTTGAGAAGGCTGCTGATAGGTGGGGCCCTACTGAGACTAATAAGTAGGGTGCACCAGTTGATTCAATTGCGACATCAAATAAATTGGCTGTTGAGCAGGGTTGATAGGATGTGCAGGCTAGCCTGGTTGGACAGGTTGACCTGGCTGAATGATCTGCCCTGGTTGAACAAGTTGACCCGGGTAAACAAGTTTCACAGGTTGTATAGGTTGACCTGGCCGATGTGGGACACCAGGCTATGCCAGATGGGCCAGTTGGCCTGGTGGTGGAATGCGGCCAGGTTGTGCCTGATAATTGATTTGACCTGCAATAGGACCACAAGATGATCTTGGCTGTGCAACATTCGAACCAATAGGATACTGGGGTTGCATAGGTTGAGAAGGTTGGACTTGCCCCCCAGGACCATACAACGGCCCAGGTTGGTACCTTGGTTGACCTGTGGGTCCTTGAGGTTGCCCCGGTTGGACCACAGGGTGAGGCTACATAGGTTGACCTGAAGGGTTGTAGGACTATCTTGCGGACCATATAACAACCCCTGCTGGCCTGAAGGTTGGTCTGGTAAGGGCTGTCCTTGCAGGTCGTAAAGATAACCAGGTTGGTCCGAAGGTTGGCCCTGGAAGGGTTGCCCTTGTAGGTTGTAAGGTTTCCCAGCCTGGTTAGACGAAAAATCTTGATCATGAAGATAAGCCTCTAGAGTGGGTAAATGTAAAGGGTTTCCCTACTCATCGTATTGATATGGAAAAATGTAAACGGGTGTACCATCCTGTGCATAATGTGAAAAATACGGACGGTTGGGATCTTGGGAGGATGGACCGACCTCGGGCTTCGATTTTTGTAGAGAAAATCGATACTCTTCAGGAGAAATGTTCTCCAGCATAGCAGATGCTATATAGATGTCTTTAGGAAGCGACACAGTCCTTACGGACTAAGTGGTAACAACGGGTGTAGATGCGGGCACACAGACAGTGGGCTTGATAGGTATTGAAGTGACCTAAGGGGATGACGTGATGGGGGTCCTAGGAGACATCCCTAATGAAGGAATAACCAGCCTCGTAGAAGGAGTTGATATCCCCATAGAGGCAACAGTGGTCATAATCTGACTTAAAGATCTATACCCCGCTGGAAGCGAAGGACCGGGTGAAGACATGACAGATAACTCGGGGTTGTCTTTTAGAAACAACTGTAATCTTCACTAGACATGGGGATTTTCTCACTAGGAGAATGGATGGATGAGCCCATATATGAGCCTGCTACTAGATTTGCTAGAAAACAGCAAGGACTAGAAGGAATAACAGCAGCTATAAAGGGCGAACCCGATGTAAGAGGAGGGAAATATTCCCCTACTCCAAATCCAAACCAAGCGTTGGATAAGAGTCAATTAAACTCAACTGGTCCTACAAAGGGAATTTTAGATATAACGTTTCCCCCGTTAGGAAACTTGGAGACAATGGGTTGCTGAGGTTCAGCGGAGGATTGAGAGACCTCTGATGAATCATTTGTATACGGACTACTAGTAGATGAAACTGAGGGTTTCGCCACTGTGACAGTAACGACAAAAGGAAGAGATCAAACACAACACATGGGCTAAAAAAAATCAAGGCACACAATCAAATGGCCAACAAGCAAATTCTAACAGGGCGTGTGATCGCAGGTGATTTATTTTACCACATTGAAACTTAGAAACTTCACCGTTTCATGTTTTAAGAGTTGAGAAATGGATGAAAGGTGACTCTATCTCTTTCAATTTTGAAACAAGCGTGAAAGGAAAAGCACTTGATGATCCTTTCAAATTTAAAGAGTTAGAAAAAGATCAAAATGACTACTTTAGTAATCTAGTCAAAGGGTGTACCAGATATCCGTGAACTGCAATACACACCTTGGTTTCAAAATGAAAGAGAAATCAACCAAGGACTTAACGTACGTGTAGGAAATCTCCCCGAATTCTGTTTCCGGTGTATCATGGGTATAAGGTGGTAGACTCGACTTCCTACAGATAAATGATAGAAACCTAGTGGGGTATCCCTTTATATACGCGACGGTACAAGGAGCACAAGTCTGTACTAATGTTGTCTAAATCCAAGACGCGAACGACAGCTACTAGGTTTAATAATGCCGAAACACGTCACTAGCCTAGAACTCTAAATATTTTTTTAATGTTTCAATGTTGCCTTAAGGTAAATTGAATAAATTTTAATGTTGATCTTCAATTATGTTTCAATTTCCAGGCCCTAGCAAATGTTACGTCTCAAAATCTCCTAAATGCACACTACATGCCACAATTTATCATTTTGTTCGATGAATAGCTAACTACAGGAAGGTTGGGAGCTTTTCACACAATAACAAAACAATCACAAAACAACCACTAGTGTCTCTAATGCACGCTAACAGAAACTAAAAGCTTTTCTTTCAGAGTTATAAATCACTAATAACAGAGAAAATATTTAATTCACATTAACTAATCAACAGCAAAATAGATTTTTTTTTTGTATTTTCAATTTTTAAGAGCAAAGCGCACCAACAAAATGAAAACCAATGAAAAGAACAATTCGAGAAGTGAAAGCAAAAGAGTGAAAACAAGAAAGTTCACTCAACGCCAAACACACAATCAGACCTCAAATTGACAAAGAAGTCCCTCAAACCAAAAGGAATCCCAAAGACTCAAATGAACCATGTAATCTAGGCTCAAGATGAGACAAAGCGGAATTCAAATGAAGAAGAAGCCAATCACCCAAATAATGCAATAAAATAGTGGACAATCACCAAAATAATGTAGAGAGTCAAAAATGAAATTGGCTGATCAAAAAAGGACAAAAAACTCCCACAGGAGGCTCGACACACTATAGAACCTAGATGCCCTAGGGCTATAATGTAAAATTGATAGAAGAGGGCAAACAACTAGAGGATGAATGTCACACTCAATCAAACAAGGCTCCAGAACACTTAGGCAGTTGTAAAAATGAAACCAAAATCATAGATCAAGCTCAGAAAGCTCAAGACAAAGCAAACCCTAGCACCTTATAGGGTTGGCGCGACTGTTAGGCTGTAACTAGCGCCAGAGCAGCATTGGCGTGGGTAATAAACTGGCAACATATGCCAATTGGCATGACTTTCAGGATAATAAGCGCACCATTCTAGTTTAATAAGTACAAATAAAAAAGAGCAATCCAAGAAATAGACTAGTGATGGTGAAGCTAAACAAAAGTTTAACACACGAAAAGAGCCAGCAAAAAGAGTTGATCAAGAAAGAAAAGTCAAGAATCGACTGAAATGACAAGACAATACTCAAATCAACTTCTCCCCAGTGGAGTCACCATTTTTTTGGAGAGGTAAATCCCCTCTGCAGACAGAGGTGATCCCTACTAGCCCAGATCGGGTCTAGCAACAACCGAGTCACACTAAGACGCAAGTTCCTAATTACAAAAGACCAAGATGCAATAAGAGGCATACCTTAAGTCCTACACTGCTATCATTTGTGGAGGAGATGGTGTTTTCGTCCCTTGATCTAGCAGATCACAATTCTCCCGCTCGATGCAATTGAACACCTGCACATACAAGAAGAAACAACAAACACACAAGCGTAAAACCTAATATATGCAATTATGTATTAGTCAAAGAAGATACAACTCATAACATGAAACATGAACATCTGAGTGGAACCATAATCGAAGTCACTTATTATTAATCAGAACAAATAAAGATACAACCTGAGCTCTGACGTTGGATCTTCCTCTGGCAGGTCGACAGAGGAGTACGTCTCAGTAAAGCTCGTCGGGAAAAGGAGACGTCTCTCTCTCTTCGGTTTTCTGATGATAATCTCCTTACAATTGATTCAGCTCTATTCAGGATAGCTTGCAAAGGGAAAATAACAAGCTCATATAGATGGTGGAAGGGGAGTTGGGATCCCTACAATGGTGGGATTGGCCCTATCTTCAAGGAAGCTTCCATGATAGGTGGAAAACCACTTCCTCTACATGGAGATCTGGAGCCAAACCTCCCAACTCAATTTAGAGACTAGTTTAGGAGTCGATTGGAATCAAACTTTCACCATTTATTTTTATAAAACACTCATTATTAATCCTGGCGTGGGTGATACACTGGGACAAAGTGCCAGTTGGTGCGCCCTCTTTGGTGGATTTCCCCCATTGGCATAAGGGTTGAATTGGCTAGTCGCACCAAGGCTAAAAAAGCTATTTTTAGGGCTTTTCATAGGAAATTGTCTTCAGGGGAATGATTTTCCTTGTGAAGGGGGATGCCATGAAAGTGGTTTCAGGTCATGTCACTGCTCACAGGTCACGGAATAAGCCCTCCAATGTGTGGGATGGGGAATTGCAGGGACGGTGACAAATTACTATGTAACAGTCCCTATCATCATGTCCACTGGAATATTCATCCCTTCCATAGATCATGTCAAAAGGGTACTTTGGTAGGTAACCAAAACAAGCTCAAATCGTGAACACTGCATAGAGGAATGCACTGCTCAGTTGTAGGCATGTTGCAAATATCGAAGCTGCTCATCCCATAGCTTGGGATGTTTGCTGCAATAGCCTCGTAATAAGTGTACCGTGGTAAGGTTGACGACCTCTATCTATTCGTCAGTTTATGGATGGAATGTCGTACTTCTCTTCAATTTGGTGTCCATCATTCACCAAAAGCTGGTCCAAAACTCTCCAAGGAAGTGAGAGTCTCGATCTAACACAATTGATGTGGCCAACCCAAAGTGGACTCAGACAAAATGAAAGAAAATATAAGCAGTCTACTCAGCAGTGACCTAATTTTTACAAGGAATTAATATTCACATTTTTCTAAAGTATTCTACAACAACATACAAATAGTCAGGAACCTTTATAGACACATGAAAACCTCCCACAAATTCCATCAACACACTTTCCCATGGACGAACCGGAATAGGAAGTGGTGTGTAGAGCTCGAGTTTTCTATTAGAGGGCTTTGAAACATAACACATCACACATCCCTTTAAAAATCGGGTTACAATGTTTTCCATATGAGGCCAAAAGAAAAACCTTTGTAAATTACATAAGGTTTTTTTGACACAAAAGTTACCTGACATAAGAGAGGTGTGTGCCTCTCAAATTACATACCCTTTCCACTGTGGGTATGAATAGTTTTCCAAGAGGATACAACAGCTTCCCCTACAAATGGTAGTTGTCCATGTGTGATCCATAAGTTAATTTTTCATATATTTCTTTAAAGTCATCATCGTTAGTGTATTTTTCAGCATAAATTTCAAAAGACAATGAAGAATCATGAAAAATAATAGAAGTAGCAATAGGAGGGCGAGAGAGCATATCCACTACTTTGTTGCAAGTGCCCTTATTTTACTTTTTTACTAGATGAAACTACCATAGAAAACCCATCCACCTGAAATGACAAGCCTGTTGTATCTTGGCATGTGACTAAAGGTATCAGAAGGGCTGGTGATCCGTATTTATAATGGTTTCCTTGCCGATTAGGTAGTGTTTCCACTTTTTCACACTTTGGACCAAAGCATACAGTTCCTTCTCATAAGTAGGGTAATTGATGATAGCCTGGGATAAGTTACCTGAATGGTAACATATTGGCTTCTTTTTCTGCAATAGTATAGCTCCCATGACGTACCCACTGGCATTTATTTCGAGTAAAGCCAGGACTTGTGCGGTGTTGATTTTCTCTTTCATTGATTTGAAGGACTTTTGCTAGTTTCCTCCCCACTAAAAGGCTTGTTTTACACTTGTCACTGTTTGTAATGGTGATGCAATAATGGAGAAGTTGGCAATGAATCTCCTCCAGTATTGTACTGCAACTAGAAAACTACGGACCTCTTTTACATTAGTAGGCTTAGGCCATTTTACAATCACCTCAAATTTGGAGGGGTCTATTTTTAATTGACCATTACCAAAAATATGAACCAGGTAAAACAAAGAGGTATTCCAAAACTCACACTTTGAAAATTTTACATACATTTTTCTCCTGTTTAATACATCAAGCACTTTCTTGACATGGCATACATGTTCATCCCAAGTCCTACTAAAGACAAGAATATCATCTAAATACACAAGGAAAAATTCATCAATGAAAGGCCTAAAAAGATCATTCATGACCCTCATGAATGTGGCTGGAGAATTGCACAGTCCAAATGGAATCACCATCCATTCGAACAACCCCTGTTTGGGCTTGAAGGCAGTTTTCCACACATCCTGCTCTGCAATTTTGGCCTGGTGATAACCACTACGAAAATCCAATTTGGTGAAATAGATAACATTCTTTAATTGATCTAACAAATAATCAATGCGAGGGAGAGGGTATTAGTTTTTCACCGTGATTTTTTTTAGCACCTGATAATCCAAGAACATCCTCCATGTGCCATCTTTCTTAGACACTAACATGATCGAAGATCCACATGGAGAATTACGTGGCTGGATGACCCCTTGGTTCGACAATTCATGTACCAAATTTTTGATCTCTTCCATTTTATAGATGACATCCTATACATAACAATGTTTAGAAATGGAGCATCATGCTGCAAATGGATCTCATGTTGGATTTCTTGTTTCAGAGGCAATCCTCTGGGTTCCTGAAACAACTCATCATAGTTAGAAATAAATTCATAGAATTACTATTTATGATCTAGATCACGTCCTCCAAAAGCGTCAAGTTTTTCTACATATTTTTTTCTCACAACCATGAGCAAACATCGGTTGTTGGAATTCACCAATCTCTTCATTTGTCCTGCACGTACAAGACTAGCACTGATCTTGGTTTGATGAGCTCTTGCAATATATTTCACCACATCTTTTGTAATTTGGTATTTATTTTCATCTCGAAATAAAACTGCTTTCTTGTCATAAAGAGAGGGAATCCCTAACACAATACCAGAGATATCCAATGGTACGACATCCAGTTCTACTTCATCCACTAGTTTAGAATAAATTACAAATTTAACCTTACATTTCTCAGTTACATTTAATTTTATTTTGTCATGTATCCATCCAAGTGGAAAAGGTTTCATATGAGGCTTAGCTTCTAAGCCTGAATTTTTAACCAAGGATTCTAAGATTAAATTTGCTTTAGAGCCTGAATAAAATAGAGTTTCTACTTTTGTATGATTTATGAAAATTCTAATATGAAACAACTCAATTCTCTTTCATTCATTAGGAAGAGGCTCATTTGTTGAACTAGTGCTTCCATGCGATTCATAATTAACATGAAGAGAAAGAGTACCTTTTGTACTTGCTGTTGTGATCAATGCCTCATTTCCAGAGTCAGATCGGAGGTCTTGCTTCACGATTGCTACCATCTTTTGCTTACCCTTTCCACCATATCTCTTTGGCTTCTTTTCTGGGTATAAATTCCAACAATGATCGTCATCATGACCTTCGTTTTTTCAATGAGTTCAATAATGATTTTCTCATTCATCTTTATTCGTTGATGTCATATTATTTTCCTTTCCCTTTCCTTTCCCCTTGAATTTTCCATTGTAAGGTTTGAAAGGTGGTTTCTTTGAATGATCATCTTTATAATTTTTGCCCCGGTTTTCAAGATGAATGGCCTTTACACTGGCCGAGTCAATAGTAGTAGGTTCAAACATTAACAATGAATGTCTAATGTAACTATATAATGACCCAATATACTTAGTTACCATTTTCGGTGAATCTAATGAAATGCACAAACTTAGTGATTGTTTTCTAAATTCCTCGGTAAATATTTTCACATTTTGGCCTCTGCCTTGCCTTAGGTACTGCTACTCCATTAAGGCTTTTTTATTATAAACCAAGGAATAGAATTGATCTTTAAGTGCAACAATAAAATTTGACCATGAGGAAAGAAGGTTACCCAAATTACTGTTGCCTTGAAGTTTGATCTCCTAGTAGATGAGAGCGATGTCATTCAGTCGAAGAGGAGCCAACTAGATCTTTGCCTCATCCTTCACAATCTGTTGAATCCTGCAATAGAGTTCAATCTGCCTAACCTTGTTGTTAAGCTTATCTGCATTACTTTCACCATTACTATTAGGTCCCTATATTACTAGTTTAGTCCCTTATTGTTATTAGTGTAGCCCCCTTATTGTTATTGTTGTACCCTTGTAACCCCAATATTGTTATTATTATGCCCTTACATTATTAGTGTTAGGTCGGCTAGGATTATATTGTGGCCCCATGGAATCCTATATATAGAAGGAGGTTTTTGTCATTTTTATCATCCAAGAATTGTTCATTTATGTAATGTATTGGAGGTTTCCCCCTCGAAGTGGCTAATTTCTAAGGCGTTGATCTCTCTTTTCTTCTATTTTTGGAGCTAGTTTCATAACATTTGGTATCACAACTTTGGATTCTAGGGTTTCACTTCTCCAAATAAGTCATCATGTCATTTTCACTATAAAAATTTTTCTATGAAGGTTCAGAAGATGAAATTTTTACAGAGAAAAGCTGGAATCTTGAGGAACATCGTGGAAAAACTTCAAAACTTTTTTCACAATATTTTTAGAGATATGATCTATGCAAGTTATGGATTTTTTCAGGCTCTTGAATTTAACGTAAAAAAGTGATCATGGAATTGTCTCTATAAATTTGTTTCTACGAGGGTTCAGAAGGTAAAAGTTTCACAGAGAAAAGCCAGAATCCTGAGGAACGTCATGGAAACATTTCAGAGCTTGATTCACAATATTTTCGGAGATAGGGTCTGTGAAAGTTAGGGATTGTTCAGGCTCCCTAATTTCATCTCAAAGAGGTGACTATGGGAAAATCGTCATAACTCTCTCTCTCTGAGCATTGGATTGGAATTCTGCAGAATGTGGCCACAATTACACAAACTGTAGTTTCCTTTGTATCAATTTCACAGTTGAAGGAGGAAATAGTGACACGTGGCACTCCATACAAGGTCGCTCTACTGAACTAGTCCATAATTAGGTCATTGTGGGAGATTTGGCATAAATTTTCCTTGAAGAATCCAAATTAGGTTAGACCTTTGGAATTGGAAAGAAGATTCAGAGGGATACTATAGGGCCCAATTTAAGTTATTAAAGATTCAAAATCACATAGATAATTTAGTTTCAATATCAAGCTCCTCAAAATCAAGAAAAATGTGTGTATTTTTTTTGAATTACATAAGTCTTGTTTGAAAAAATTAGTTTGAATTTATTCCAAGGGCATATTGAAGAATAAATATTAGTAGTTTGTTCTAAAATTCCCCCTAAAAATAATTCAACACCCATTAAGCCTTCAAAAGGCTCTACTATGACTCATGAAGACGAATACATGCAACATGAGATATCAAAATTACAAGAGCAAGTGCACCAAATTTCACTATCGCAAAGAGCAACAAAATGTGAAATGGAAGTTTTTAAGAAAGGTGTGGAAACTAAGATGGATGAAATGGAAGCTAAGATCGATAAAAAAATGAAAGACAACATGGAAAACATGAAGAATGATCTAAAATTAGACATCGAAGGTTTGGCAAAGTTGATACAAGAAATGTTTCCTAATGGCGAAAAGGTAGTAGAGGAAACTCATGATGAGAACAAAATAAATGTTAATAATTATTTCATAAACTATAATGTTGGATGGAAGAACCACCATATTCCAAATTTGGATATGATGAAGTTTGATGGCAAGGATCCTATAACATGGATACTATAGATGGAGCAATATTTTGATCTCAATAATGTGCAAAACACAGAAAAGGTACGCATTGCAACTTTACATTTAGAACAAAATACATTTGTATGGTATCGATGGATTTTATCCCATAAAATTTTTTTCACTTGGTCAATTTTTATGGAGGAAATGATAGCACATTATGAGGATACAAAATGCAACACCTTCTTTAGCCAATTGATAAATCTCAAACAAAAGGGTTTAGTGGTGGAACACATTGAGGACTTCCAAAAATTCAATATAAGCGTAATTGATATTACAGAGGAACACATGATTGATGTCTTCATAGGGAATTTAAAGGATAACATCCAACATGAAGTTCGCGTTTGGGAACTTGATTTATTGGAAAAGGCATTCAGGTTCGCAAGAAAAATTGAATGTAAAATTATGGCGACAAGGAAGCCTACCACTCACATATATAAATATGGAAGTGTTGCTACTCCTAGAATTCCAAAACCTACAAGGTTGAAACTACAAAAATTGGAAGAAAAAATAGCAAAAGGTCTTTGCTATAGTTGTGATAGAAAATACACTAAAGGTCATAAGTGTGCTGAGAAGAAATTATTTTAATTAGATTGTGAAGAGGAAGAAGAAAATGAACAAGAATCTTCAAAATAAGAGGATATACACCAGGAACCAACCCTAGAAGAGGAAGAAATGAGTTTGACCATATCGTGTAATGCATTGGCAGGAATTACCACTCCTCTAACTCTCAAGATAGACAGACATATCAAGAAGAAAAAGGTAATAATGTTGATTTATTCGGGTAGCACTCATAATTTTATTCATTGTAAGGTAGCCAAGGAATTGAATTGTTTCCTATACCTAGCACCAGAATTTCAAGTAATAGTTGCAAATGGAGGAACTATAAATTTCTTTGGAAAATGCCATAATATAAAGCTAACCATGGGGGAATATGTATTGAATACTCCAATTCTTTCCATTCAAATGGGAGGTTTTGAAGTTATACTAGGAGTACAATGGTTACAGTCTTTGGGGATGATAGCTTTTAAATTTCAAGAACTTTCTTGAAATTTTTTTCAGAAGGAAAGGAATTCGAATTATGGGGTATCGCAGGGAAGCCGAGAAAGATAATAAGCTCTAATTTCATGAAAATTTTTCTGAAGAAAGAACAATGAGGCATAATTGCACAATTATGCTCACTAGAAGTTCCAACATCAAAAACATCTATTTCTGTAGATCTCCAAAAAGTCTTGGACAATCATTCCAAGGTGTTTGAAACTCCCAAATGACTCCCACATATTCGTGATCATGATCATGATATTCATTTGATTCCAAGAAGTGTTCCTCCAAACATCAGACTTTATAGATATCCTTATGTCCAAAAGAGTGAAATTGAACTTATGATTGAAGAAATGTTAGAGGCTCGTATAATTCAACCTAGTCAAAGTTGTTTCTCTGCTCTAGTAGTATTGGTGCACAAAAAGGATGGATCATGGTGCATGTATCCGGATTATAGGGAGCTCACTAAGCTCACCATTAAAGATAAATTTCCCATTCCTGTGATTGATGAATTACATGGAGAAATTTATTTTACCAAGTTGGATCTTCGTTCAGGATATCATCAAATTAAAATGAAGACTGAAGATATTCCGAAAAATCATTTCGAACTCATGAGGGTCATTATGAATTTTTTGTCTTGCCTTTTTTCCTTACCAATTCACCTTCTACATTTCAAGGGTTGATAAATTCCATTTTAAAACCCTTCCTTAGAAAATTCATGCTAGTATTTTTTCATGATATACTAATCTACAGTAGGCCTTGGAAGGATCATGTTCAACGTGTTGACAGGGTGCTCAAACTATTGTAGGAGAAAAAATTATATGCATAAACATCCAAATGTTTCTTTGGAGTACAAGAGGTGGAATATATGGGTCATATTGTATCTCATGAGGGTGTTAAGGTAGACCCCAAAAAAATTAAATCCATTAAGGAATGTAAAGTCCCCACAACCATAAAGTAGTTGCAAGGATTTCTCAGGTTAACATGGTATTATTACAAGTTTGTTAAGAATTATGGGAGAATAGCAGAACCAATAACAACATTATTGAAGAAAGATGCATTTTCATGGACTCCTCAAGAAACTATGGCCTTTTAACATCTTAAAGAGGCAATGTTCCTAGCACCAGTCTTAGCTATGCTAGACTTCACAAAAACCTTTATTGTGGAATGTGATGCCTCAGGAAATGGTATTGGTGTTGTTTTAATGCAAGAAGGAAGACCCATTTCTTTTGAAAGTCTTCCAATCAAAGGAAAGTATTTACAAAAAGCTATTTATGATAAGGAAATTTAATAAATACTACATGCACTAAAGAAATTGTGACCTTAACTAATGGGAAGACACTTCAAGGTAAAAATTGATCATGATAGTCTTAAAAACTTTATGGAAAAAAGACTATCTTCAGAAGAGTAGAAAAAATGGGTCGCAAAGATGTTGGGTTATTACTTTGAAATAATCTACAAAAAAGGGAAGCTAAATGTTGTTGCAGATGCACTCTCAAGAAAGAATGAAGAGGTGGAAGCATTGATTTGTACCATTTATATTATCCAACCAGATTGGATAATCGAAGCAAGGGATGAATGGAAGAAGGACAAAGAAGTGTGGAAACTCATTCAAAAGTTGCAGCAAGATCCTAGTACATCTGATACATTTAGTTGGAAAAATGATTCCTTATGGTACAAAGGTCTCTTATATATTTGTAAGAATTCCCAACTAAAACAAAAGATTCTTTTGGAATTGCACACTTCTCCTTTAGGAGGACACTCAAGAATTTTAAAAACTTACCACGGGGTGAAGAAAGAAGTTTTTTGGGATGGCCTTAAATCTGATATTCAAAATTTTGTGGCGAAATGTTTGGTTTTATAGAAAAATAAAATTGAGACAATTAAGACCTCGGGTCTTCTACAACCTTTATCCATTCCAAGTCAATGTTGGGAGGAGATTTCAATGGATTTTATTACATGTTTACCTAAGTCCAAAGGAAAGAGTGTCATCATGGTGGTAGTTGATAGAATTACCAAGTATGCACACTTTTGTGCATTATATCATCCATTTAAGGCAAGTACATTTGCTACTACATTTATGGACACAATTCAAAAGCTACATGGAAACCCAAAGATTATTGTGAGCGACAGAGATCCTAGTTTTACTGGAAATTTTTGGACGGAGTTATTTTCTTATTTTGGGTACTCAATTAGCTCATAGCTCATCTTATCATCCTCAATCCGATGGTCAAACTAAGATAGTAAATAAATTTTTGGAAGGATATCTTCGATGTTTTGTATCTGATAAACAAACATAATGGGTCAAGTGGTTACCTCTCGCTGAATGGTGGTATAACACTTCCTTCCATACTGTAGCAAAAATGACCCCATTTATGGCACTTTATGGATATCATCCATTGTCTATCACATCATATTTAAGAGAAAATTATAAGGTTCAAGCAGTGGACGATCACATCGAGCATCAACAAGAATTTCTCCAACTCTTAAAGGATAACCTAAATTTGGCAAAAAATTGAATGAAACAACAGGTAGATCAACATCAAAGTGAGAGAATTTTTAATGTAGGAGACTAGATATTTTTAAGGCTACAACCATACAAACAAATGTCCCTCAAGAAAGCTAAGAAGGATATGGTCCTTACAAGGTGTTGCAAAATATTGGTACTATGGCATACAAATTGGAGTTTCCTGCTTCTTCGCGAGTGCATCCAGTTTTCCATGTTTCATGCTTAAAGAAGGTTATAGGTGAAAATATTCCAGTTAAAAAAATGTTTCCAGAAATTGATGAGGAAGGAAAAATGATATTGGAACCTGAAGTGGTCACGGAAATAAGAGCTCAACAGCTACGAAATCGATCAATTTCAGAGTATCTCATCAAGTGGAAGAACTTACCCACTAAAGATTCTACATGGGAGGATGAGAATTTTATACAGAAGCACCCAGAGCTACTCAAGCATTGAGGAAAACACTTTTTTGAAGGAGAGGGGCATGTTAGGTACCTATATTACTAGTTTAGTCCCTTATTGTTATTAGTGTATCCCCCTTATTGTTATTGTTGTACCCCTGTAACCCCAATATTGTAATTATTATGCCCTTATATTATTATTGTTAGGTCGGCTAGGATTATATTGTGGCCCCATGGACTCCTATATAGAAGGAGGTTTTGATCATTTTTATCATCCAAGAATTTTTCATTTATGTAATTTATTGGAGGTTTCTCCCTCGAAGTGGTTGATTTCTAAGGCGCTGATCTCTCTTTTATTCTATTTTTGGAGTTGGTTTCATAACAATTACACATGGGAAGATCAAATTTTACATCTAAATTAAAGAGAGGTTTATTAGATGCATTTCCTAAATTCTTTTGATGATGGTGAGAAGAGGCGTAAGATCTTTCACTCACTGGAGGATAAGGAGGTGAATCTCCTCCATTATCTCCATGTGCTGAACCTTGTCCCTCTGAAGCATTCTCCCCTACTTTCTCTAGTTTCTCAAGTCTAGAGAACAACTTCTCAACCTATTCTTCCATGGTATAGAATGTCTTGTGGAAGTTTAGCTCCTCTTCATTTCAAACATCGTCATCCATTTTTCTTCTTCGATGTGAACGTCCCACTTCAGGATCAAAAGAATTTATTTTCCATTCACCTCTTCGTAGATTGTTTCTAGTTAGCATGCAAACATGAAATTCACATCTACAAAGACCTACTCTGATACCACTTGATCCAAAATATTTTTCTTTGAGATGAATTAAAGAATTACATGTAAAATTGCATCTTAACCATGAAACTTAAAAGGCATAAACATAAGAAGAGATAAGCCATAAAATCATGCAAGAAGACAAGGAATTGATATCAGAGTTTTTCCAGGAGGGACTACATCTCCAGGCCCTGCTTAATCAGTGAGGAGACCCTATTTCATTAAGTGGAAAATAAAATGAAAGTACAAGCATCAGTGAAAAATTACACCCTTATACCTCCATAGCTAAAAGTGCTCGAAAATTGGAGACCTCTGATGAAGAAATGGACAGCATCGTTGGATTCATGGTGCCAAGAGCTGCAGAATCCATATAAAATTTTCCTAATTATAATGCCGAGCAAATATGGCCCCTCTAGAAATGGGCTCAGTTCATGGTTCTTCCCCCCTCCTGCAAAGCACTCATGATTCCACTCTATCTCATACTTTTTGTTTCTCTTGTCCTGCCTAGGCGCACTTATGAATTGTAGGTTTAAATAATAAAATGCGGGTGGACTCCTCAAGGAAGCCCGTTGGCTGAGTTGGTTGAGATCCTTTGTTTGGGGGAGGGGGTCGGGTGGTCAAACCCCACCCCCTCCGTAATAAGGCTGAATACGTTTTAAGCCAAATGAATATTTGTTTTAAATGGGTCATCGTTGATGTTGGTGGGGGGATGCACCCATATATGGTGACCCACCCAAGTTATATAGCACCAAGTGTAAAGGGTATGGTGGGGCGGCGGGGTTTATAGCTTGCACCCCACCCATTTTACATTGTTTTATATTGCATATGGTGGGCGGCGAGGTCATGGCCATTGGCCCACCCAATTTAAATAATATTTTTGTTACATGTCTCTTGGGTAGGGCAGGGATCATGGTCTGCCCTGCCTTTTTCTATTTTTTATTTTATTTTATAACCCAACCACTCATTTTTTAAAATTATGGAACATGACCGAAGGAGTGCTTTTGACCGTCCAATAATTTTTCCTGAAATCCAGTGGCTAGGTTTCTGTAATTTGTCGACTCCTTAAACTACCACATCACCAAGTCAATCCTTAAATTTTGATTGCTTCTAACTCCTTCTTACATACTTGGAATTGAGTGATGTATATGCCATTGGAATTAGAAAGACGAGATCTTCAACTTGACACTAAGTTTTCCACATTTCTTACACTTTGATTTTTGAGCCTAAGCCACTTGTAGTTGGACCTGTACGATCCTCCTGAATCACAAAGGGTGGGCATGATTCCAAAAATCACTCTCTAGTCCCCAGCAGAGTGGACGATGACTCTGGGAATCACCCATGATTCCCTCTCGCCCCCAACACGATGATGGGTGATTCCAGTTATCACCCTCTAGTGCCAACACGACAGAGGGTGATTCCCAAAATCAAACTCTATCCCTCAACACAGTGGAGGTTGATTCTTTGAATCACCCATGGTGTCCTTTCACCACCAACACGATGAAGGGCCGTTCCTAGAATCACCCTCTGGCCCCGACACAACAAAGGGTGATTTTTGGAATCACCCTCTAGCCTCGACATGGCGAAGGGTGATTACTAAAATCACCCTTTGGCCCCTAGAACCATAGAGGGTTATTCCTAGAATCACCCTCTCTCCCCAATCATAGTGGAGGGTGATTTCAAGAATCACCCTCTAGCCCCGGGATGACAAAGGGTGATTCCTAGAATCACCTTCCATCCCCCAACACGGTGGACGGTGATTATGGGAATCACCCATGTTGCCATCTCACCACCAACAAGATGGAAGGTGATTCATGGAATCATGCTCCAGCCCCCAACATGGTGGAGGGTGATTCTAGGAATCACCCACGGTGCCCTCTCACCACCAAAAAATGAAGGGTGATTCTTGGAATCACCCTCTGACCCTGACAAGATGAAGGGTGATTCTGGGAATCAACGTATAGCCCCGACATGATAAAGGGTGATTCTCAAAATCACCCTCTTGTCCCTAACACAATACAAGGTGACATTGAGAATCACCCTCTTTCCCCTAGCACGATAGAGGGTGATTCTAGGAATCACCCTTTGGCCCTAACACAAAAGAGGGTGATTCGCCCCCAACACGGTGGAGGGTGATTTTTTGAATCACCTTTGGTGACCTCTTGCCACCAATATGGCGGAGGGCTCTTCCTAGAATCACCTTCTAGCCCCGGAATGATGGAGGATTATTCTAGGAATCACCCTTTGGTCCTAACACAATGAAGGGTGATTCCCATAATCATCCTCTTCCCCCAAGCACAACAAACCCTCTCACCCCTAGCATGAAGGAGGTTGATTTTGGGAATCTTCCTGCTACCCCCACCTAATCACTAAGGGACTGCAAGAAATGGCGGGCACCATCACCTAATGGACAAGGGGTTACATACCAAGGCACCCACCCTATCCCGTGACCCCTTGGCTGTTGGGCAGGGTCACACGTCTTGGCCCATGACCCCTTGGCAGTTGGGTGGGGGTAGAATGCCAATTATATATATATATATATAATGATTATTTATTTATTTTTTTAATTTATTTTTTTTTTATTTTTTTTTTTTCTGAATCGGTCTACTTCTATATTGATACAAAAAGATTACAGAGAGGCTGAGGCCTCAGAATAGCTAGCCCAGAGATGTGGCATTCTTACATTACATTGCTGATCATTGACATAAAAAAACAACAACTATTTATTGGCTGAGAATACATTGGTGACCAGGACCTTGTCCGCCTTTCTAAACAGCTGATACTTGTGTCTGAAATGATGTCTGGAGTGTAGGACTCTACTCGACATACAAGACCAAAAAAAACACTTCCCATAGCAAAAATTACAAACAGTCGTATTGAAGCGTTGGAGCGCTGTCCTGGGGACAGTAACTTGGATAGCATTACTTGGAAAACAGTAACTTGGAAACCATTGATATGGCGAAGGAGAATGACAACATAATTCCTGCAAAAACTGTAAAAAAGAAGGAGAGTGAACACCTTCTTGATACCTGTGTTCAAAAATTGGCGAGCAAGTACCATTAAGCATCATTGGTGGGCGAGGGCGCTTCTTCCACCACTGGGCATGCATACGGGTTTAAATCATCTTCAGCTGGATGAGGAGGTGCTTTGCCCGAGAAGTCACTGCCTGAAGGAGCACTGGGCCCAGCTTGCTGAAGCTCGTGTTGTGAGGCCATTGCACCCTGAACACTCTGCAGACTAACCCCTGGGGGGCAAAACAGAATTTCATCCTCGGATGTCGGAGTAATTCCAAAGGGGGCCGTGGGCTGAGCCTGAGCAGTCGGGTTGGTTCTGAGCTTAATGGAAACAGAGGCGATGAACTCTTGATGGTTGAGAGAGCAGGGGTAATTGAAACGGGCTGAATGAAAGTGAGCGATGGAGGAGAGGCGGACATGCGCCGCAGAGGTGGAAGGACTGCTTCCTCGACCACGTTCCCGGCCTCTTCTGGAAGCAGCAACATGGCCTTCACCGGAGTCAGAGGAATCCAAGGAAGAGGCGAAAGAGGGAAACACAGGCGGCCTGATGACTTGCCCACGAGAGGAGCCGCGCCTGCAAGTCATTCTAGGTCTCAATCGAGGCATGATGAGCTTGGCAGGGAGGGCAGGGCGAAAAAATGAGAGAGGGATGGTGAACGAATGCAGAGGCTGCCTGTAATCAACAGAAGAGCTACTGTAGTTGCAGTACGGACCTGAGGAAACGTGAATGTCGGTCGAAAGCTTGAGGCAGCAGCTCAGTCGACACCGTTTCCCTGTGCTGGTGCGCAAACAGGGCTCATTGTCAACCTAAGAACAGCAAGAACGCAGAGGAGAGTCACAATGGATCGACGGAATGGGCGCCATAGCAATGGGGGGGTCGAGAAAACGAGGCGATGAAGTCTGCATTAATGCAGCAATAACTGTGGTAGCCGGCGGTAATAACTTATGCTCGGAGTGCAGAGGGATGGCGGTGGTGGTATACCACATGCCCATCCACCTCCCCGTCAGCAAATTATGCACGATCACATACACCTGCATCCGGGATATATAATGTTTTTTTAATTAAAAAAAAAAAAACATTAATTTTTTAATGTTTAAATTTTCATCGTTTTATGGGTTATTTTTCATTTTTTTTATGTTTATTTTTTACTTTTTGGTTTTTCTTTAGTTTTTATATTTGATTTTTTTTTTAATTTTTAAATATTTTTGACATTTTTAATTTTTCCTTTTTCAATGCTTTTATTTTATTTTTTACTTATTATTATTATTATTATTACAATTATGACTTATTTATTTATTTATTTAATTTATTGACTGATTTATTTATTTTTGTTGTAGGGGTTGTGTCAATGTTAGATTAACAATCTGGTCCCAACATGTGTCAATTTGATAGTTGATTTTTTGTTACAATGAATCAAATTCACCTTCAATATGTGTTAATTTGATGGTTTATTTTTATGTTTCAATTGCAATGGGTCAAGCACACCTCCACTATGTGTCAATTTGATGGTTGATTTTTAAGTTTTCATTGCAATGTGCCAAGTTGTCTTAGGCTAATATTTTTTTCTTATTTGGTAAGTTTGGTAGGAATACATATTCATCATGTGTAATATATCACCCAGATAGGGCAGGGAATTAAACTGATGACTTCACATTAGGGAGTGTTTTAATAGAGCACCTGATCATCATTTATCTAAGACCTCGTGGACATATTAGGCTAAGATTTTAAAAGAAATATTTGTTTAGCATTTTTTATAGTGGCTTTTTTATTTAGGTATTTATTTTTAAGGTTTAATTTAGTCATGATATTTTATCTCGAATTATGTTCAAAATATACGGTTGTTATAGTCATCATATTTTTTTTAACTCCATCGCTGAAAAATGTTGAAATTTTAACGTTTTTTGGAGTTGTGATAATTTATCTTTAATTCCATGGTTGAAAAGTGCCAAAATTATAACATTTTTCCATAGTCATAATGCCATGGTTGAAAAGTGCCAAAATTATAACATTTTTCCAAATTCATAATGCCATGGTTGAAAATTGTTGGAATTTTTAAGTTTTTTGGAGTCGTGATATTTTATCTTCAACATATTATTGAAAACTATTGAAATTGTAATGATTTTTGGAGTCGTGGTATTTTATTTTTATTTCCATTGCTAAAAAATGTTGAAATTTTAGTGAAAAAATCAAAAACATTGATGTCAACATCAACACTTTTTGATTTCAGAGTGTTTTTTTGAATAAAAAAAATTGGTTTTCACTATCATTTTTAAGAAATGTTGAAAATTTACACCCAAAAAAAAACGTCCTCCCAACATACACACTTTCCATTTTTGGGATATTCTTTAATGTTTTTTGGGCATTTTTTGGCTAGAGTTCTCGTTTTGAGGTTACAGTTCTCGTTTGATCGGTTACTTTGTTAGCAGTGTCATTAATATGTTCTTGTGGAGAAACAATCAAATTAATTTTATTCTTTTATGTTCCAGTTGTTGGTTCTTATGTAACAATAACGTCATAAACATGTTCTTATGGAGTAGTACACTGCATTTCTTATTCCTGCTCTACTTCAATTGTTTTTTTTTGTGTAACAACAATGTCCTCAACATGGTATTCTGGTGTATCCAGTTGAAGTTATTCATTTTTTCCTCCCACTTGAACTCCTACTGATATAGTAATTTATTCTATGACTCTAACTTAAAAAATCATTCACACCTCTCACATACTTTCATTGTCATTTCAATGGATGATGTTATTCCTACTACTTTTGATAACACATCCGACCCATTTTTATTCTTAAATTGTAATTGTTCCTTAATCATGACAAGATATTTTATTAAATATTCAGTTTCTTTTTTCAATTTTTCAATTTGACGGAAAAAGGGGTCGATATCGGTCTTACCTGATAGAGGAGAAACCTCTTTTTCTTACATATATTTTTCTGCTACTGGTTCTCCTTCCTTCTGCTATTCATTAGAGTCTTCCTTAAAAATTTTTGTAGTAGTAAATACTTCAGGCATGGAGGAACCTTCCTTTATAGGCTCTTCTTATAAACCTTTATTTCTTCAATTATTGGCTTAGGTATTGTTATCTCAATAATTTCTTCTTGTAGTTCTTCTTCTTCTATAGGATACTCAAGATAATTATTTTCGGATGATCCAGTGAACACTTCAAAAGAATCCTTTGTTCATGCTCCTTTTTCTTTTGAAGATGTACCAACATAAGTCTGTATATATCTCCATCTCTTAGGGTTTCAATTACAAGGTCTAAAAAATACATCCTCCCTACTTTGTATAGAGTTTGTGGATGTTCTGCTCCTGGGGGTGTAAAAACCCTACTTCTAGGAGGTTTGGTTGCTTTACTTGCAGGTTTTGTTTCAACACTTTCCCTGTGCTCCTCACTTTCATCATGCTCTTCATCCACACATGTTCTTACTAAGATATCAACCTATGAACTTCCCTGCTCTTGTAGTGAGTGAATTATGACCAATTTGATAAGTGTATGATTGGTCAAACAAGTTTTTGGATTGTTTTCCCTTTTCATTTCCTTTGTTATGTGATGTAATGACTTCAAAAAATAGTGAGGGATATTTATCAACTTCCCTCTCCTAAGGTGTGCCAACAGTTGAAAGTGATAGTTTAACACAATCCCAAAGCGATGCTCACAGGTGATAAATTTATGAATGAAGAGAATCACATCCTCCCAAGGGTGGGGAAGGGATGTTTTGTCTAAACCCCTATCCTTATATGTTAATTCCTCTCCTTCATGCAGAAACTCAGTCTTAGCTAACAGAATCACCACCTTCCTTGAAAACCATCGAGCCCTTCTTTATGGAAACAATCTTAATCTTGCAATTACCTCCTCTGTAATAACAATTCTAAATCCCATGACTTCAAAGTACTATTCAATTAGGTTCTGTGCAAAATCCATAGAAACCAATTCACTAAAACCATGTGATTTTTCAAAATAACTCAAACACACTGCATTTTAAAAAATATATATAGCTTCCAGGTACTATGACAACTTGTCAACAAAATCGGGTTCATGCCTTACCACCACTCCTCCCATGAATACCTAGAAATGTAACAGCTCAAGGCTACTAAAGACATGTTACATATTTTCCTTGGAGCACACAGACACTTACTAAGGAGAGAATGGCTATACACAATAATTACTCCCTTTTTACCAAATTGGTTCTTTTAATTCTCATGAGAATATACTTCGCACAGTCACATCAATTTCCAAAAATGACAGTAAAGGTAATAATTTAAAGTAATGATGGTAAAGGCAATGATACTAAAAACGAAAAAAATTACCATAATGGTAAAAGCAATGACAGTTGCAAGGTATAATCATACATTATTATGGTAAATTGAAGCGATTTATGATCAAGCCATATGAAATTAATTAAAAATCCATCCTTGGCATGTGTAACAGAAAAATTCATATCCAATTCCATAATGAGGAGCAAAATAGGACATTACAGAGGGAGCTAAAAAGGAAGCTATAAAGGAAGCTATAAAGGAAGCTACAAAGGAAGCTACAAAGGAAGCTAAAATGGACGCTAAAAACAATGACATAACCAAGAGAAAAATAGGACGTTACACAAGAAGCTATGTCATGAGCTAAATGAGAGGCTAAATTGAACGCTAAAGTTGACACAAAATAGCATCGAATTTAGTGTCAATTGTCTGTGATCAACATAAAAAAATCTAAAATTAGCGCCATCCTGATAAACAACATCAATTTTTTCAAAAAGGTGGATAAAAATACACTAAAAAAGTCAATGGAAGCTAAAAAAGGAGCTAAAGAGGAAGCTAATCACAAGGATTTGTTGTAGTGATTATATTTTACGAAAATCAACGCACTTCCAAGATTTTATGTATAGTGGAGTGGTACAACTATTTATTTCCCATGGACTAGTTTGAATGGAAAAAGCCTAGTCGACTGCTTATATGCCATGTGATATGCCCATAAGACAACTAGGATTTTGCATATTTTGGTCAATCCTTTATGCAAATTTTTTAGTAAGTGATTCTATAGCATTCTTTTTGTATGGGTGGTAAGCAGTGGTTTTTCTATTCTCAATCATGAGTTTTTGCATCAACATACAAATTTTAGTATTGATAAAATGAGTTCCCCTATCCCTAGCTATAGTTAGGGGAAAACCGAATCGAGTTACTATATTCTAATAGATAAATTTAGATGCCACTTCTTTTTTGCATGACTCGACTGACTCTACTTTCGCCTACCTCGTTAAACACTCCTATACTATTATAATGTTGTTTTCTCTCATTTTTCGAGCTCTTTTTTGAAATGGTTTGACAAAGTTGATTAGCCAAATATCAAAAGGTAGCATTGGGTTTATTTAGTGAAGTCGAATATGATATATTATTATCATTATTATTATTATTATTATAGGGTTGTCCAAGTTTGATCATGGTAAACTATCAGTAATATATTTAATCATATATAATAATAATACAATCAATGTTGTTGTTGTTATTATTATTATTAAACAACCAGTCGAGGTTGAATTTAAAGGTTGACCTTAAATGACCTTGGTTTACTATAATTCAATATGGTCGATTTACAGTAATTGTGATGACTATGAGTGAAAAAGGTTGAGTGTTGTTAACGATGGTAAACATAGGGTCGACCACATTTGGTCATTTTCAACTATTAATAATATATTCAATCATATAATAATGATAATAACATAGTCAAACTTATTAATATTAATATTATTATTTATTTATTTCGAAGAAAAATGTCGTAATTTTTTTCAACCTGAAAACCAAGGAACAAAATTACATTCTACAAATGCTCAAAATTATTTCCTCATATCATCCTTTCAACTAATAAACAAAATAAAAAACATAAAAAATACAAAGAGCTTACATGATTACGTGTGATAGAAATCACTTAATTTTCCTTTATTTTTCTCCACTTACTCTTACGCTCCTTGATTTGGAGCAGTTGTTACTATTTCAATTTGATTTTTTTTTGTATGTGGTAGGATCTCTTTGTTTGATTCTAAACTCTCAAATACATGAGATCTCTTTATGCCACCTAAATCATTTTCCATGGGAATATCCACTTTTTTCTACTCTGGTACCATGATTTCGGTTGAATCCACATCCTTCTGAGTTTTGACCAATGATATGGATGTTTCCCCTTCTTCAACAATTGATTTACCTTCAAAGTGAGGTTGTGGCTCAGAATTTGGTTGATTTTATTCATCCTATTCTATCTCATCTTCTAAGCTATCGAAAAACTACCATCCCCTTTGCTTAGGGGATTTCCTCCTCTTCGTTTTTTATGCCTTCCTTTCTTGTGGGTAGGAATTTTGTAAATTACCTATTAGAAAACATGTTTGACATCAGAATGTTGTATTATCATAGTTTAACACCCATTTCCACTATATTTTCTCATGTTTTATAAGGAGACACTCAGGAGGACCTTTTCTAAGGTTGATCTCTATGCAAATCCTGGAAAAGGTAAAAATACCTTTATAGGTTCTATATATGTCCAATTTTTGAAATTTTCCTAAAACGTTTCTGATATCTTGCAGAACTTGATGGTGCAAAAAATGAAGGGGGAGTTTCAGAAGTCACACCCATACTGACATTTTTGTTACCACCATGTTGGATGCATCAAACTCAGAGAGTCGCGGTGTAACAAAGATCCAAAATTTACCCCATAACCATGGTCTCTCTTTTAGAATTTTTTCTATGTCTTGTTGGATCTCGAATTGTAATATAACCTTTAGAGCACAAGTAGATATCACACTTTATTGTCCATGAAGAGTATACCCACTATACAAATCTTCTATGTTTATCCAAAAACCATTATAACGACATATTGATGTTAAATATTGTAGATCATCAAGGATATTTTATACCTCTACGATTTTGATATCGATTTTTGGAACCTTATACATTTTCTCTACAATATAAGGTCCCAAAAAATTTGAGGATTATCAACTGGTCCTAGATTGAACGATCCATAGGAACCACTTCATATGATCCACACAGGAGGAACCCTCCCACCACACCCTTGTAATCTAGAAGAGAAGCTTATTCTATCCCGTGTCATGAACAACTATGCAATATTTGCAAACCACAAGGATTTCCAGAAGCCATACCCTATCTAGAAATACTTAAAAGAAAACTCCAATCTATCTGGTCTTGTGATGGAGAAATATGTATCCTGATCTGTTAGCGCAACAAAATCCAAAGGTGGATGCATAAATGCAAATGAAAACCCTAGCCATCTTCCTCATAGCTAGAAAAAATATAATTAAGTTATGCTTATTCAACCTTATTATTATTATTAATCAACTTTATTAATATTAATAATTTTATTATAGTTTTACCAAGTTTGATCATGGTCAAATATTAATAATATATTCAATCATATAATAGTAGTAATAATATAGTCATCCTTAATATTATTGTTATTATTATTAGTAGTCAACTTTATTAATATAAAAAATAATGTTATATGTTGACCAAATTTGATCATTTTTAGTTATTATTACTTTAACAATAAAATAATAATAATATAGGAAATATTGATATTAATATTATTAATATTATTATTACTAGGACAACCACATTAGTAAATGTGGTTTATACACATTGATCGTTGTCATTTTCAAATGTTGATTGACATATAATAGGTGGAAAATGATGTTGATCGACGAATATCAACCACATTTATTCATGTTTTTGTGCTAGTTTATGATCGATGTACATGGGGAAAAATAGTAATTAATGTTTGAATATGGCTAAATATGTTTAAGTTACAGTTAAGGAGGGTTTTTTATGCTCAATATAGAGTTGACTATGGATGACCATGGTCAACTATGGTTGACTATAATTGCTGACTTATGTAAACTATGGTTGACTATAACTAAATATGGTCAAGTTATGTTGACAAATGATGACTATGAGTGAACAAGTGTTACATGTCATTTTGTGACCATTATGAAAATGACCGCCAATTTGGATCTTTCAATATCCAAAAAATTGTTTTGAAACATTCCCGTGCAAGTTTAAAAGCTTAAAAATCCCAAAGAGAATGAGAGTTATGGATTACATGGTCCATAAACCTATTTTTGAGCACCTGCATGGTTCCCGAGCCAAATTATATGCATATGCAGCTTTGACCATTAAAGACAGTGTAAACCTGCGCTTTGTCTTCCACTATAAACTCCACACATGACCCAATGAAAGTAAAAATAAAAAGTGAATTATAGAAGCTTTTTTGTGGGAATATTTCCCAACTAAAATCTTCAAGATCATGATTACCCAAGCCTAATCCCTCTATTCATGGAGATAATTCCCTCTCTTTATGGAACCATAATCCCTCCTTTTGAGGATCTCATCACTTGAGACAAGGATCTCAAACATCCTCCTCTTGGCCTATAAATCAAACATAGAACATAGTGCTAGATAGGACTGTTGAATGTAAACCTATGTTGTTTAAATAGTTATATAAGGCTTGTCATATAAGGAAAATATTAGACACCATTGGGAGGATGTAATATTCCAAATTAGCAGTTCAACTAATTGGAATATTAATTTTGATTAATTTTTTCCTTTCCTAACATTGGACAGAAGTAAAGTGAGTAGGGGACCCACAAATAACATTTTTCCAAAATAAATCCACTCCCTAAAGTTACTAAGGAAAAATTGCAGCTCTAGTGGTGGCGTCAATTTTTCCTTAGGTGGCAGCATGGAGGGGGAATGGAGAAAGCATCATGTGAGTGGTTGGGGGAAGGAAAAAAATTAGTGGCTCAAGGAGAGGCAGCGCAGGAGAATGTGGGGCCAAAGGAATCGGTTGAGACTCAATGGACAAAATTAAGAAGGAATACCTAATTCCTCATTCATTCATCTAATTTATTCTTATCAATTTGACTGAGCACGCTTGAGCTGAAGATCCAAGTTTGTCGTGTTGTTTAGCACACGAGATCTTCTAGCAGAGATATCAACCTCTACCTTGACGGACTTTGAGTGCCCGCTCAAGAGAGGAGTTCTACATTTTGTGAGGGAATTATACATCAGAAGCTACAGTGGATATTTTAGTCCTTTCTGGATTTTGTAGAGGTGGAAGAGACTGCGTAGTGAAATACATAGTGCAAAGTGGTGTTGGTGGTGAAAGGTTGGAGAGAAGAGAATTCTCATTAGGATATTTGGAGGGGTGGATTGCCACCTCCTACCAGTGATTTTTGCAGTATTCTGGAGGGATTATCTAGTAGTTCCTTCCAGTGGTTTGATTTCCCCAAAATTTCAGTTAGCCAAGCCTAAGAGGGCCAATTTCTAGGGTCGATATTTCAACAAACACTTTACTGGTTTTTGTGGGTTTGTTGAGTAGAGTCTGGTATCCAATTCCCAGAATTTTTTGAGCAAGGGAAGAAACCTATCTAGAAGACCAAAGTCAGCTAGAAAAAAAAAAATTTGGGCTAGGTAGCATAGAGGCAGAGACATGAAAAACCACTTCTAGTAGGAGATTTAGTTAGGTTTGAGTTTCCTTTCAGCCTGCCTTGAATAAGCCCAGGTAAAAATTTTCCAGCACCTCATTTGTACTATTTCCAAGAAAATTAATAAAATGGCTCAACAGTTATTTTTGGATCCAATTTGTGTGTTTTGATGGTGTATTTTTTTTTGGTGTAGTTTTTAGTCTATTTTTCTTCATATTACTGTTTATTCCCATTTTGGGATATCATAGTGGTATCAGAGCTCATATACTTGGCTTAGCCTTTGGATCAGTCGGGATATGACATCGAAAGATAGACAACATGTGACTTACCAGAGGCAGAGATAAAGGAGCAGATAATGGAGGCTCACAATCACTCCCAATCAGGTTGAAAAAATTATGGAGGGTGTAGAGAGAGAGATGGCACACAAGAATGATGAGATGAATGAGGAGAAGGAGTTTTCCCACCTTCTTCTAAAATGTGTACAAGACCTCTCTATGAGGGTCGAGGAGATGGGGCAGAGACTCGATAATGGAAGTAACATGAAGGGAATTCAAGTGGAATTCCAAATTGGAGAAGGGTTTGCCACTTCACACCACTAGGCAGACCCTCATAGTACCTTGTCAGTCATACCCTATACTCCACAATGTTTCACCATTCCCACATTACTTGCTTCAGGGAAAGGAGGACAACAGGAGTCGAAGGAGATTCACTATGGGGAGTTATTCATGGAGTACCAATCCTATGGGCTAGAATTTGGAAGGGACATTACCTTCAATGAGTTTTTCCAACTGAAGAGAAACAACACACCCAAAGGCCAGGCCAGAGGAGGATCGTTCACTTAGGGGAGTGATTTGCAGTGTAAAATGGGTAGGCTATTCCTTCTGATATTTTATGGGTCCTCAAAGAGCTCATCTAAAGGATGGGTGGAGAAGTTGGACATTTATTTCCAGCTCAATCAAATGACATAGATAAAGGCCATCAAGGTGGCTACACTTCACCTAGAGGATAAAGCACATGATTGGTGGTTTCAAGGGTTAACTATGCCAGGTCACATAGGGGTGACAGTGTATGATGCCTTAACAAGGATAGTGTTGTAGAAATTTGACAGGAAGGATCTTGAAGAGAATTTTGAGGAACTGACCAAAATCAAGAAAAAAGGGAGCCCGAAGACGTATATTTCTGATTTCTTGAGGTTGTCAGTGATGGTTATGGATCTATCGAAACCTAGGAATATTTTTATGTTCATAGATGGGCTGGAAGAGCCATTGTGTGGGCTGGTGAGGTCAACTCGACCCACTTATATGGTCGAGGATGTAGTTGGGAGGACACAGGATCTTCAGGATGCATTTCCAAGGGCTAGGGACCCTATGCCCAATAGACCAACCTTCCAGCAGAGAGAAATGGATGGGAGAGCTCCACCCCCAAGAGGGAACCAAGGCTAGGGACTACTAGATGATGACACCATGAAAGATCTGAGGAGGAAGAAGCTTTTCTTGTTGTGCAAGGATCCATGGGAATTGGGTCACACGTGTGTAGGAGGGAAGGCACACTACATCGTGGTATTATCCGAAAGTGAGGGAGAAGAGGAGATACTCTTTGAGATGGGAGGTAAAGACATGGAAGCATCTCAAAGGGAAGTGCCTCCACCTCCACCCCCACAAGCAGAAAAAGGATCAGAATTTGCATCAATAAGAGGGGTCCTTGCATATTTGTGTGGGATACCCAAATACTAGATCTTGAGGATCAAGGGAAAAATTTAGGGACAACATGTGTCAATGCTAATGGATATTGGAGCCACACATAAATTTACAGATGTCAATATGGTGCAGAGGAGGGGCATCCAAACAAAGGGATTTGAGGGATTTTCTACATTAGTGCTAGGATCTAGGACCATGCACTGCATGCATTATGTTCCTGCCTTGACAGTGACCATGGGGACCTACTCAATGATAAATCATTTATTTTTGGTTGACATTTTGGACACCAACATAGTGTTGCAAGTCCAATGGACTTTCACCCTTGGTAGAGTTACTACATATTAGTAGAATATGGAGATGGAGTTCCTGAAACAAAATGGGAAACTGATGATGCTTAGGGGTATGCATTCATACCCACCTCAAACAGTCTCTATGCATAGAATGGAGTCATATTTCATATGGGGGGATATATAGTGGGTATTTGAGTTGAGGACTTCATAGGCGGATGGTGCAGCTAGACCCCCTCATTCAGATGTGCATGCCATCCTCGACCTATACTCCACGATTTTTTGGGACATTGCACGAGGGTAGCCACCTGAATGAGGATTTGAGCACATCATTGAGTCGGAGTCCGACATTCAGGCCATGATCTCTACTCTATATAGGCATGTGATGTTCCTTTTTCTAAAATATAACAAGTCTGTGCCAGAGATGGACTGCAGGGGCATTTAATGAATATGTCACCTTCTAAAGAAGGGTGAGATCTAGAGGCTTTCTAGCCCTTTGCAGACTCTGTCTACAGATATGTGAAATTTCCTAGTAGGAATGACTAGCATCCCAAGCTTGGAAAACACATTTTCCAGAAGTGGAGGCAGTAGGATTTCATCCATGGTATGGGATCCTTCAAATATATCTATCTAGAGCTGAAATCCTGAAATGGACTCAAAACAAATCCTTCTAGGAGCTTGAGACAATCCTCCTTCACTTGTATCTTCAGAAAAAGGCCCAATGGAGAGGGCTGCAACAACACTTTGCTCAACAAAGGAAATGACAGTGTTATTTCTAATGAGCCATGTCACATGAAGATGAAATCAATATATAAATATATGTGTAGTAGAAAATGTAGACAAAATCTTGAGAAATCTCTTACTTAAAGCAAGCCAAATAATCTCAAGGAGACAATGTACATAAGAATAGAGAAAACACTACTCACATATTCTATTCCTACCAGGACTGCGCAGTCTATGGGAGGTACTACAGAAATAAATACATTAAAATGAATTATACAGTAATGTAAGCTCAAATAATAAGGGGGAGCAAGGCTTCAACCCCTGAAAATACAATACAACAATCCTCTAAAAGGATTGGATGGAAACTAGACAAAATGGAATTTTACCCAAAATTTCGGAGTTGTTGGGCAGCTGCTGCAACTCAATGGAAACTGGAAATGAAAGGAGCTTCCCGAATGTGATGCCTTTTCTGAAATAAATCTATTGTTCAATCCTCTAGATGAAAGGATGATCCTTTCATAGAAGATCTCATCACCCACTGAAATACTGCAACCCTCACTGCAAATGCTCTATATGAACAGCGCAGTCAAGTAAGAGGGATGCTCTTCTGCTGATGGAGAATGATTTTCCTAATGCCAAATATGATGGAATTAATATTATAACTCCCTCCACTGATCTCCCAAAGGAATGGAGACTCCCTCCTCTGAAATACAATGTCAGAAGTGGTGTTGAGAAACCCTCCCTTCAACACCCAGCAACACAACTCAACCACCAATGGAGACTGTGCTGGAGCTGAATGGAATGCTTTTGCCTCAAGCCAGAATATGGGGAAAATGAAGAAAAAGCTCTCCCAAGAGCTACTCAATGGAAGATATTGGATTCCCGCCCAGGAACACCTAGTGCTAACAGCACTGCATCTCAGCTAAACAGCTAGAGAATGATCTTGTCTGAGAAGACAAGAAAAATGATAATCTAAAGCATGAATGAAAATGGCTTCTTCGTTATCCTTTTAAACAAATTAAATATGCTTTGCCATGGGCCCCACACCTTAGGGTTTCCTCTCTAGAATTATCTCCTCCTCATGCAAACTATGTTGGCCCACCAAGGGAATCTTATCTTCTCTATCTGCGCAGTCAACTTGGCCTCTTCTATAATTATCCACCTGCAATTTGCCTCTTTTCACATATGGGGTGTGAAATATAGTTCTTTATTGACCCCTTTTCACATTACAAGGGCTCCTTATTCAAATTTTTATTATCAATGGGTTTTCCTACCCATTTATTCTCCTCCTAAAGAAAAAACAAAAGTTTTTAATGTTCCATAAAATTTTGGAACATTACAGTCCTCCCCTCCCAAAAGTTTCTTGCCCTCAAGCAACTTGTAAGGATAGAACTGTAGTATTTCCTCCTCCTCCAACTATAGCATCCACTTATAATGAACTCCACATGAAGAAATGAGATGTTGTATTAACATAGAATCTCCATACTGCTCCTCTAAAGTAATGTAAAATAGCCAATGTGGTTGTCATCATGAACATGGAATGTACTCAAGAAAGAAATAAGGTGATGTCTAGAGGTCTCCTTGAAGCATGGTGTCAAAATGACTTGGGAACAACACTCCCCTCATGTGAATCCTCCATCCCCAAGCAATCATCCACAAAAATCTAGTCACCTCCAGATAAGGCAACTGCTGAACATCTTCTTCCACCTTGAGCTCCAACAAAGAAGGTGGGCTAAAAATCTAAAAGTAGTAGGCATCATAGCATACCCCATGTTGTTCACCTCTCCACTCATGAAAAGTGTAGAATGAAGGCTACTCTTTGGCTACAGAAATGTTGCCCTCAAATGGCAAGATGAAGTTTGGATTTGCGAAGATCTTCCCTCCTCCATTGTGAATCAATCTAGCCCAATGTCTCTCCTTTGTGATGGGAAGGAGATCAACACCATCATATGACTCCCCATCAATCTCATGGCTCACCTCAAGACGAAATAAGTGCTGCACTGTGGTGGCCACATCATCTCTCATGCTCCCCTTAGAGCATGCCTTGCAAAAAGTACGGGGATCTTCTCCCCCAAAGGACACATCCATCCTATATGCCCTCCTTCCAATCATGCTCCCAACAATAGTATGATCTATAGCAGCATAGAGAGCCAAATTATAAGTCATGCTAGCTGCCATATATATCAATTGAGTGAGACATTGATCCTTCTCATGCAACCAGCGTAGTTTGAGCATAAACTGCAATAGAGAATGATAAAAGATGTGGTTCCTCAACCATCGGTTTGCTACTACATTCTCCTCATGTATCTGGATAAAATGAGTGATGTATGATGCATGATGAGCATGTCCTCCAAAATACAAATCTCCCCCAAGTCCATCAAGGGGATGACCATCAACTATGCTCTTGGCCCCAAGTAGACCAAAGAGCCTTTGACAAAGAATGCTCCTCCTTGGAGCATCATCCTGCATATACATGGTTAAGGAATCAACATGTAAATCATATAAATGAACAATTTCCTTGCCATGTTTTCTGCCCATGCAAAGGGAGCAACTCATAGATGAATCTCTCCTCTTCCTCCCAAGGAAAAGAAATGATTGCGCCCACTCTTCCAAAGAGTGGTGTGCATATACTGCTCCCATGCCAACTGTACAAGTGGGAAGGTTGCTACCCCTCCCTTTCTTCTCTTTCCATAGCGCAAGTATTGAAAGGAGAGTGGGTAAGAGTGATAGTGAGGGGATGTCGCCCTCTCCTTTGGTTTTACCCAAAACCCCCAGCACTGCAACAAGCTGTCCCAAGGCCTCCACACTACTGGTTGTTGCCTCACTGTTTGAAGCATCCCTCCTCCTCATATGAACCAGTGGCCTCCTTGGTGTGATGTCTCCACTCAATGAGACATTCTCATTTGAATATTACTATATATATGGATGAAAAATCTTGTCCATGCTTCCACTGCGCAGCTCAATCACCTTCCTAGGTGTAATGACCTCCAAAAATAGATAGAGATGGGCCCTCCTCATCACATGGTGTTGGGTCTCTCCTCTATCTTCTTCCTGAATCTTCATGGTTTTACACCTCATATTCCATGGCACATTTGAATCATGTAGTGTGCCTTGATCTCCATGCATGAGATCCTAGGGACCTTCTTGCAAAGACACAAGAATCCCTCTATTTGTAGAAGAAGCTCCTCCCTCCTCTGCATGAGGCACTAGATGTTCTCTAGATTTAGCAGTGTTGTTGCCCTCTGTCTCTGCAATAAAGTTAGGAAACATCCCAATAATCTGATTCACCTTTGAAAAAGAGAACTCTTTGGTTTGTTTCTCAAAGGTTTGGGATGAAAGTTTAGCCTCTAGCAAGGCTTGATGCAAGTTTTTAGCTCCTCTAATGGTTTCTTGAGGTGGTACTGTGTTTCTATGCAATGGTTTTGTTTGAGTCCCTTAGTTTAACTCCATCTCATGAGTTCCAAGAATGTTCTGATCAAATCCTTTCACCAATGACTTAGTGAAATTCACATAAGATTAGGTTTTAACATTCTCAAAAGAAATGGACTCAAGTTTCCACCATGCATGAGCCTTACCTCTCAAATGCAGCACTGCAACTTTGATGATTTCTTCTTTTGAAATGTGGTGCTGCTGTTGGAAGGTGTTTGGATCTTCCACCCAATCTGTGGCTGAATATGAAGGTGAACCTCCAAAATTAGATACATGAAATCCATCTTACTGCTCCTTCTCTTTCACCTTGCTCTTGCAAAACTCAGAAAAAAGGGGTTGATTTCTGAATCCATGAGTGTGAGACTCATACTCCTCCAAGAAATCACTAAGGGTTTCCTCCTTAGTCACCTTTCCTCCTTCTTTCATTTCCCTCATGGAAATGTTGGGCCTTTGACTGCACTGTTCACCATGGTGTGTGGCTGCATGCTTACCCTCACCATGTGAAAATCTAGGGCTTCCTTCAGTTTCGAACCCTCTTTGAGATTATCCATCAATCTCCCTCCTAACCTTTCTTAAATCTTCATGTGTGCCTTGCATAGATTTGGGAGGAAGACTTGTGAGTATTTTCTTCTCCTTTCTTCCACAAGATGGAGTCTCTCTCCTGCTCAACTCCTTATTTCCTTCTAGATGAGAATAGGAAGTGCAGGGGTCTTCCTTTTCTGTTTTCTCTTCCTCCTTGGGGAGGTTCTTCTTATTTTAAAAAATGGATGAGATCAATCTCATCCTATTCATATTTTCTTCTCTTTCTTGGGCTTGAAGGCCACACGCTGAGCCAAGAAAGATGCTCTGATACCACTGTGATTTTCCTTTTTTAGAAATATCACAATTATGTGCCAGGGATGGACTGCAGGGGTATTTATCGGATATGTCACCTTATAAATAAGGGTGAGATTCAGAGGCTTTATAGCCCTTTGCAGACTCTGTCTACAGATATGTGAAATTTGATAGTAGGAATGAATAACATCCCAAGCCTGGAAAACACATTTTCTAGAAGTGGAGGTAGCAGGATTTGATCCCTGGTCTGGGATCCTTCAAATATATCTATCTGGACCTAAAATCCTGAAGTGGACTCAAAACAAATCCTTCTAGGAGCTTGAGACAAGCCTCTTTCACCTGTATCTTTAGAAAAAGACCCAATGGAGAGGGCTGCAACAACACTTTGCTCAACAAAGGAAATGACAGTGTTATTTCTAATGAGCCATGTCATATGAAGATGAAATAAATCTATAAATATATGTGCAACAAAAAATTTAGACAAACTCTTGAGAAATCTCTTACTTAAAGCAAGCCAAAGAATCTCAAGGAGACAATGTACATAAGAATAGAGAAAACATTGCTCACATATTCTATTCCTACCAAGACTGCGCAATCTATGGGAGGTACTGCAGAAATAAATACGTTAACATGAATGATACAAAAATGTAAGCTCAAATAAGAAGGGGGATCAAGGCTTCAACCCCTAAAAATACAATACAACAATCCTCTAAAAGGATTGGATGGAAACTATACAAAATGGCATTTTACCCAAAATGCCAGAGTTGCTAGGCAGCTGCTCCAACTCAATGGAAAGTAGAAATGAAAGGAGCTTGCTGACTGTGATCCCTTTGCTGAAATAACTACTTTTTTCAATCCTCTAGATGAAAGGATGATCCTTTCATAGAATACCTCATCACCCACTGAAATACTGCAAATGCTCTCTATGAACTGCGCAGTCAAGTAAGAGGGATGATCTTCTGCTGATGGAGAATGATTGGCCTAATGCCAAAGATGATGGGATTAAGATTAGAACTCCTTCCACTAATCTCCCAAAGGAATGGAGACTCCCTCCTCTAAAATACAATGCTGGAAGTGGTGTTGAGAAACCCTCCCCTGCAACACCCAGCAACACAACTCAACCACCAATGGAGACTGCGTTGGAGCTGAATGGAATGCTTTGGCCTCAAGCCAGAATATGGGGAAAATGAAGAAAAATATCTTCCAAGAGATACTCAATGGAAGAGATGGGATTCCCACTCGGGAACACCCAGTGCTAACAGCACTGCATCTCAGCTAAACAGCTAGAGAATGCTCTTGTCTGAGAAGACAAGAAAAATGATCATCTAAAGCATGAATGAGAATGGCTGCTTCATTCTCCTTTTAAAAAAATGAAATATTCTTTGCCATGGGCCCCACACTTTAGGGTTTCCTCTCTAGAATGATCTCCTCCTCATGCAAACTGCGCTGGCCCACCAAGGGAATCTTATCTTCTCTATCTCCGCAGTCAACTTGGCCTCTTCTAGAATTATCCACCTGCAATTTTCCTCTTTTCACACATGGGGTGTGAAATTTAATTCTTTATTGACCCATTTTCACATTACAAGGGCTCCTTATTCATATTTTTACTATCAATGGGTTTCCTGCCCATTTATTCTCCTCCTAAAGAAAAAATAAAAGTTTTTAATCTTCCATAAAATTTTGGAACATTACAAGGCACCCCAAGGCCTACCAAGATGATATTGAGAGGGCCATACATGAGATTTTGGCCTTGGGGCATATTCAGCTGAGTTCAAGCCCATTTTCATCATGAGTTGTTCTGGTGAAGAAGAAGGATGATATGCTGAGAATGTGTATAAATTATAGGGCCCTGAACAAGAATACAATGAAGAAACTCTACCCCATCCTGCGAATAGATGAAATTATGGATGAGTTGAGGGGGGCCAATTTCTTTTCCAAAATATATTTGAGATCAAGGTACCACCATATTTGGGTGTAGGACAAGGATGTCCTCAAGATAGCATTCCAGTGCCATTATGGGCACTTTGAGTTTTTGGTGATGCCCTTTGGGGTAACCAATGCTCCAGCCAAATTCCAGTCCTCTATGTACCACGTTTTTCATGGCCAATTGAGGAAGTTCATGCTAGTATTATTCAATGAAATCTTGATATATAACCTAACATGCGAGGAGAATTTACAGCATTTGGAGGCAGTGTTGCATATTTTTGAGGAGAAAATTTGTTATGCCAAGTTGTCCAAGTGCGAGTTTGGATAGACAAAGATGCTATACTTGGGACACATTATAGGAGAGGGTAGAGTACGAGTGCATGAGGAGAAGATTAGGGCCATCATAGATTGGTCAAAGCCCAAGAATTTCACTGTGATTAGGGGATTTTTGGGCATATGCACTTATTACAAGAAGTTTGTGAATGGATTCTCTTAATTAGTTGCACCCCTCACGGATTTGACCAAGAAGGGAGCATTCACTTGGACCCCCACAATGTAGGAGGCTTTTGACCACCTCAGGTAGGTGATGAGTAGTTGTCCAATACTTTCACTCCCTAATTTCACAAAGCCATTTGTCTTGGAGTGCGAGGCATCCGGGGTAGGATTTGGGGCAGTTTTGATGCTGGATGGGCACCCCATTTATTTTGAGAGCCGAAATCTCTTTCCTCATGAGAGGCATTACCCAATATATGACAAAGAGATGTTGGCCATCATCCATTCACTAGCCAAGTTAAGACAGTATTTTGTGGGGAACTGGTTCAAGTTTAAGACCGATCATAACAACCTCTGGTATTTCCTAGAGAGAAAATGATTGTAGGAGAGTTAGTAACATATAGGCTTATGACTTTGACATTAAGTATGTCAAAGGGAAGAATGATGTGGTGATCAATGCCTTATCACAGAGGTCAGCGTCCCTCTCCCTTATGAGTATATACGTATTTTGGAAGGTGTAGGTACTAGTGGATTATTCGAAGGACTATTTTGCATGCAAGATGGACAAGTGATGGATGACAGGTACTAGGTGATGGATGTGGTCATTTATTATTAGGACCAGATCGTTTTTACATCAAACGCTCGGTTGCAGTAGAAGATATTGCATGCATCTCATGACTCCCCACTATCAGGGCACAAGGGGTTCACCAAAACCTACAGGGCTATAAGAGAGAGGTTCTCTTATAAGGGCATCAAGGAGGATGTGCTCTAACATATCTGAGAGTGCATAGTATTCCAGAGGAACAAGGGGGAGTTGACCCATCCAGCAAGGGGAAGTGGGAGAGAATATTAATGGAATTTATCATGGGGTTGCCCATGGTGCAGGGAAAGGACTCTCTCTTTTTCATGGTTGATAGGCTGACAAAGTATGCACATTTATTTTCCATTTCAGCTTGGTACACAGTCTCACAGTTGGCCGAGTTGTTCTTTAGAGACATTTTCTTTTTGCATGGTCTTCCCAAGACCATAGTCAATGACGAGGACAACAGGTTTGTGGGAGGATTTTTGCAAGACTTGTTCTGACTGGTGGGCACTAAGCTCACACCAAGCACAAGCTACCACCCGCAGACTAATGGGCAAATAAAGATAGTGAACAATTGTCTGGAAGGCTACTTGTGGAAGTATGTCATAGGGCAACAAAAGGATTGGATGTGATGGATGCACTTGGGGGAGTATTGCTACAACACCACATTCCACATGTCTATTGGTATGTCCCCTTTATGTGCTTTATATGGTTATGATGCACTAAAAATTTTTGATGCCATGTTTGGATCTAGTAAGGCCCCCGGGGCCAAATATTGGATCCAAGAGATTCAAAACATCCTCATGGCTCTCAAGGAAAACTTGAGGATAACGCAGAACCAAAAAAATATTTATGCATAACATAGCCGCATAGAGAGGAATTTCGAGGTAGGGGACTCGGTGTACCTCTGAATTCAGCCATATAGGCAACCCACACTGAAGCAGAAGGGAGTCATGAAGCTCAAGCCTTGATTTTATGGGCCTTATAGAGTTGTCCGACGAGTTGGGGGGGTGGCATATGAGCTAGAGTTTCCACCGGGGAGTCATATCCACAACATATTCCATGTAACATTCCTGAAGAAGGCTTTAGGATAGCATGTGTCAGCAGCTACTGAGCTCCCTCCTACATATGATGAGGGACATTTTGGGCTTCAGCCCAAGGCCATCCTAGATAGCATAAAGAGGAACCTGAGGATTAGGGTGGTGAAGGAGTATTTGATCAGATGGAGGAACCTTCCAGATGAAGATGCCACCTTGGAGGGGGAATATATTATTCAAAATCCATATTTGAAGTTTCTCGAGGACATGCAACATTTTTGCGGGGAGGACTATAATATTCCAAATTAGCAGTTCAACTAATTGGAATATTAATTTTGATTAATTTTTTCCTTTCCTAATGTTAGACATAAATAGAGTGGATAGGGGACCCACAAATAAAATTTGGCCAAAATAAATCCACTTCCTAAAGTTAGTAAGTAAAAATTGAAGCTCTAGTGGTGGGGTCGAAATTGTCCTTAGGTGGCAGCGTGTAAGGGGCATGAAGAAGGCAGCATGTGAGTGGTTGGTGGAAGGCAGCACATGAGTGGCTGAAGGAGAGGCAGTTCAGGCCAAGGTGGGGCCCAATAAATTTTTTGAGCCTAAATGGAAAAAAGGAAGAAGGAAGGCCTCATTTATCATTCATTCAGCTAATTTCTTCTTTTCAAGTTGACTGAGCACGCGTGAGCCAGAGAGCCAAATCTACAATGTTGTTTAGCAAATGAGATCTTCAAGCAAATATCTCAACCTTTGTCTCGAGGGACTTTGAGTGCCTGCTTAGGAGAGGAGTTCTAAATTTTTTGAAAGAATTATCCATCAACATCTACAGAGGATAGTGTATTCCTTTCTGGAATGTGCAGAGGTGGAAGAGACTATGTAGTGCAGAGTGGTGTTGGTGTCAAAATATTGGAGAGAAGATAATTCTCATCAGGAGATTTGGAGTGGTGGCTAGCCACCTCTTACTAGGGATTTTTGAAAAATTATGAATGCATTTTATAGCATTTCCTTCCATTGGCTCTATTTCCCTAGTAGTTTAGTGAGCCAATCCCAAGGGGGCCAATTTTCGAGGATGTGCTTTTAGCAAACCCTTTTCTAGTTTTTGCGGGTTTGTTGAGTAGAGTTCGGTGTCCAATTCTAGGAATTTTCTGAGCAAGGGAAGCAACCTATATAGTAGACTAAAGTCACCTAGTAGTAGCATTTCTGGGCTAGGAAACACATATACAAAGCTATGTTGAGCCACTTTCAGCAGGAGATTTAGCTTGGGTTTGAGTTTTACTTCATCCTACCTTGAGCGGGCCCAGGTGCAAACTTTCTAGCACCTCATTTGTAATCTTTCCAAGAAAATTAATAAAATTTCTCAATAAGTATTTTTGGCTTTAGTTTTTGTTTTGATGGTGTATTTTCTATTGTTTTAGTTTTTAGTCTATTGTGCTTATATTACTGTTTATTCCCAATTTTGAATATTATAGAGGAGGCATACATCATCAAGGCTAAGGTTGTATTGGTCCTTCATATTTGAGATTAAGAAAAAAGAGATTTTATTTCCTACTGTATTGTTCAATGGAGTAGATGTATTGTGTATTTTCTTCTATCTAAATTCCATTGATGATGATATTAGGTACTAGTTTCCTTGATCACTAGTATGGGTTTTATTCAGTTATTTATCTATCATAAGCCTTTGATCTTTTTTTGTTACTATGTTTGTAGGTCTAGATTCTAAGAATTGTTGTGTTTCATCAAACTATAGCGAGGATATTCATCGAGAATATCATTTGAAAGGTATGGATTTCATCTTATACCATTCTTGCTTATGATTCAATAGGAATGAACTCAGGGAAATATTTACTTGTTTTTCTATTTGTTACTAGAGTGAGTCATTGAATCTAGGGATATTTATTTTTTCTCAATCAAAAATTTGTCTGCCATAAAAAAATTGGTGACTCCACTGGGAACATATTGTTCTTCATCATCTCCTTTTTATAACTTTTGAACCTTTTCCCATAGCCTTATCTGAGTGTGTGCAATATATTAAAAGTTTGGATTTTGTGGATTTTTTTCCTTCATTTTTTTTTAAATTTTTCTCAGCCTGTGCATTTTATCTTTAGAAAGACTACGCAAATTTGTGCACTTATTTCTTAACACAAGTCCATATTTTCACTGAATCAAACTGGTTACCTGCAAAATTTTTTGAAAAATTGGAAATTTAGGGATTTTTCAAATCTTCTCTATTTTGATCACTACTCGGAGGTTTTTCTGATTTCTTAACAATTTTTCAGTGTTTTTTTCTTAGACTTTTGCAAAAAAAATTCCCCCTCAATCGCCCGGGGGAATAAATTGTGTACAATTGATAATCACCTTTGACTGCCATCTATTTTGATGTTTGGAATTTTAACGAAATTTTAGTCTGATTTCTTTGTTAAGGAAATCTCATATTACATTTGATTTCATTATATGAAATCTATAGGCTCTTGTTTTTCTTGCGAACTTCTGGAGGCCCCATGTTGCTTGAGGCTGAAGAGATGGAGACACACTCTGACTTTACTTCAAGGTTCCATGGCATGTTCATAAAACATTCCCAGGATAAGACAGATGCCATAATAATAAATTCCTAGGTACCGCTTTTAACTCTGACCAACTGAGATCTAGGAAAGGGTGGATTTGCGACTTGGCGACCTATTTCTTGGGTCGCTCAATCGTAGAGGTTTAAACTTTAGAAAGGGTTTACCTTGCGACTTGGCGACCTTGCGACCAGGTCGCTAGGTCACCGAGTCGCATCGTTTTAACAATTCATGAGGGCATGACCTTGTGACTTAGCGACTTGTGACCAGGTCGTTGGGTCGTTAAGTCACAAGGTCACGAAAGTCCAATTTCGAGTAGAATGCGACTTGACGACTTAGCGACTGTGGTCACTGGATCATGGGGGTCGCAAGGTCACGAGGGTATGAGGTCGTGCTAGGGCTGGCCGGGAGATTTAGACAACGACGCAATCCTTTGCGTCATTTTTAACTTGAAAAACCACAAGGAATGAGTGATAAAACCCAAAAAGTATAGGTGAAGGGGTCATTAGGAGAAAAACAAACACAGGGGAGAGTAGATGGCTCTATTTACAAAATTGTGTAAGAAAGAGAAGGGTTTCGATAATTTGAAAGATCTCAGGTTCCAAAGGATCAGAAATGGGGAATAGTGGGTGGCTTTAAAAGGGCTAAGGTAAGTGGAACAGGGCAAGAAAAGGAAAAAAAGGAAACATCCGGAGGAATAGGCAATTTACCCGAGAAAATTGCACTCCATTTGGCTTTTCAGAAGCATTTTTTTTGCTCTCTATCGCGTGGGTGAAATGCAACCTAGTGACCCTTCTATTTATAAAAGTCTCACACGTGTGGGAAATTAATGAGGTCGTTGGGTCGCAAATGTCCCGTGCTTAAGAGAGTCACGACCTCATGACCTTGCGACCTTGTAACCTAGAGGGTCGCGGGGTCACACAGTCGCTAGGTCGCAATTTTGAAGTTTGAATGAGATTTGCGACTTGGCAACCTGGCGACCTGATAGGTTGCAGGGTCGCTAGGTCACAACTTGGGAAAAATACCTAAACTACAACTCAGTGACTTAAGGCTTTTCTTGAAACAGACTTGAACCGTAGATTTTGACTTAGCTTTTTTATGCTTAGGGGGCTCAAAAAATTTGAGATGGTGAATTTTTGGAGGGTGTTGTAGAGGCTACAACAAATGGCGATTCACTAGTAGGGTCCAAAATCTCTGCTAATTCTTTATCTAGAAGGGGGGGAAGGGCGTAAAACACTTGTTCCTTTCACCCTGTGGGTCCCACTTCTTCTGCCTCCAACATTTGCGCATTTTCTCCCCCCATTTGCCTGCCTTTGGATGCCATTTTACCGTGTTTTCATTCTTGGATACTGGATGAAAAAGTTCAGGGTAACCGCAAGGTTTTATAGATCCAGTATAGTTTATTTAGCCCTCATTGTGTTGCTCCACTACCAGAAAACCAGATGGTCCTAGCGGAGTCACTGCCAAGGAATCACGAGCGTTGCTCCGCTGCCAGTGAGCCTAGTCAGTACCTCAGTAGAGTCGTCGTATCGCCTCTCTGTGCAAGAATCCTTTCTCAATCCCTTACCCTTTATTCATGTGCTTAATGCACTTATTGAAATGTGCTCAGGGCACTTATTTCTTGTGCTCGAGGCACTTATTTTTTGTTTTTGCAATTATTGCCTGGGCAGATGAGGGATTCCGACTTATTTTACTTGCAAGAGAGGTTGCTCCCTGTCTATATGAGGGTTTATGGTTTTCCTATATTTTCGTTCTTCACCTGAGACTAACCCCTCCCTTTTCCTTCTAGCACCCCATTCAACTGACTGTTGCCTTTTTCACAGTAGTCCCTTGGGCTAGCATACTAGGTAAGCTGTCGCGTTTTGGTTCGAAGGCTTTAGTCATGTTCTCGCCAATGGGTGCCCATCACAAGTATGCTTGCCCCATTTTATATTCTAGGGAGAGATAATACACCAGCATAGATCCTTGACTCAGTGTGCTACTTGAGTAGCTTTTATATCCCCTTTCAAAAGATGGATGCTAAGGGAAAGGAAAAGGTTAAAGGGAGCCTATGTGGAACAAGAAATTTATTCAAAACAAGAAAGGTAAAGAAAAACAAAAGAAACAAGACAAACTATAATAAAAGATGCATTGACAGCCCCGTGAGACTGTCAGGTGAAATTGTGTTTAAGGTCATGTCCATTCACAGGGAGGACCTTAATCCTCCCTTCAAGAGTTTGCAACCTATAAGTGTGGGGACCGACCTTCTCTCTGACCTAGAAAGGGCCTATCCACAATGCCTGGAACTTGAAGTGTTTCCATTTATCTTCATGAGCTTTATCCCATTTGAGGACAAGGTCACCTACTTCAAAAATCTTGTTCCCGGCTGACTTTTTGTCAAACCATCATTTTATCCGTCATTGGTGGATGGCGATTTTTTCCCTAGTTTTTTTCCTTTCCTCCTCAAGTTTCAGTAGTGTGTCTATTCCAGCTTGTAGGATAGGGAAAGGAGTGCCATGAGTCTCTTGAGATAACCCGAGTGCCGGGAGAGACAAGTTGCGAGGAAGGATAACTTATTTTCCGTATACGAGGAAAAAGGGGGAGGTGCCTAGGGAAGGTTTGGGCGTGACTCGATCTGCCCAGAGGGAATTGTAGAGTTCCTTGTGCCAATTTTGTTGTTGGGATAGCAGATTCTTTTTGATAATGCAGATTAGGTTCTTTTTGGTTGACTCTTCTAACCCGTTTCCTTGAGGGTAGTAGTTGGCAGAATGTTTAAGTACGATACCATTTTCTAAAGAAAGATCATATAATTTTAATGATGAGAAATATGTTGCATTGTCAAAAACAAGGGAGGTTGGAACACCAAACCTAATCATGATGCATTGGGTGATGAAAGCTATTACCTCTTGATCGTTGACTTGACGTAATGGTACTGCTTCAACCCACCTTGTGAAGCATTCTGTGGCGGTAAGGATATACCTGTGTTGCTTGGAAGAGTGTGGAAAAATATCCCCAATCACATCCAGCCCCAATTGTTGAAATGGCTCTTCCACTGCGAAAGACTGTAATGGGGCCAAAGGCCGAATATCTATGTTTGCGAACTTTTGGCATTGTTGGAATTTTCGAACATATGCGTGTACATCTTTAAACAAAGTAGGCCAATAGAAACCAACACACATGATCTTGTAAGCAGTGGTGTCGCCTGCATAGTGACCCCCGACGGGGCCATCGTGAAGTTCTGCTAATATTTTTTGTGCCTCATCCCATTCCAAGCAACATAACAAGACACCGTTGTGAGGTTTGCAGAATAACTTATCATGCACTAGATGGTAGGATACATCTTTCAGTCTCAATGCATGCTTTTTCTTGGTAGTTAAAGTAGGGCCCATGGTGTCGTGTCTCAGATATTGCAGGAGATATGTGTACCAAGAGGATGTATCCTACGGGGTCGTGCTATCAATTTGATACATATCGATCTCGTGTTCCCAATTTCCTTCCTCGTTGCCCCGTGAGTCAACTACCTTTGCGGCCATGCGGCACAATCCTTGGCCCTTCATAGTGTGTGCTGGTTTGAATTCTAGGTCATATTCTTGAAGGCATGTCATCTAGTTTCCTCGTCACTCGCCCAGCTCTTGTTGTAAAAATAGTGAGTGAACAGCTGAGTGGGCACAAATACTGTGACATGATTCTTCAAAATATATGGCCTGAAATGTTTGACTGCTTTGTATACTACATATGCTTGTTTGTAAATATCTGGGTAATTCAACTCGGTGCCTTGCAATCCATTTCTCATGAATGATATAGGTCGTTCGTTGTGCTAGTCATCTTTCTAAGTGAGGACGGCAGCCAAAGACGAATCTGAGGCAAAGGTGTACAAAATAAAGCCTTTGTTGAAGTCTGGACTGTAAAGAGCAGGTGCTTCTGTGATGGTTCATTTAATGTTGTCAAATGCTTCTTTCTCATGGGGATTCCATTTAAAATTAGAATTTTTCTTAATCATGCCTTGTAATGGTTTCATGATCTGGGTGAAATCTGATATAAAATTTCGAACAAAATTGATTTTTCCAAGGAAGGACTGCATGGCTTTCTTCCCACTTGGGGGCGGTATTTGAGCTATGACTTTTGCGCCTTTCGGATCCACCACTATGCCGTCTTGAGTTATTATGTGTCCCAACAAGTTTCCTTCAGCAATGGCGAACACGATTTTCTTTGGGTTCAGTGACATGACGTATTTTCGACACCTTTCAAAAATTTGCTTAAGGTGGTGTATGTGGTCAGATTTGTGCTTTGAGAACACGGTGACGCCGTCAAGGTATACTACCACGCTTTTCCCAATGAGTCCTCTGAAGGCGATGTCCATAGCTCTTTGGAAAGTGGTGCCAGCGTTAATCAGACCGAAGGGCATGCATCTGAAAGAAAATGTTCCCCACTTAGTTCTAAATGTGGTTTTGAGCTAATCGGGCTCAGCCACTAGTACTTGATTATACCTTGAAAACCCATCCAATAGAGAGAACATTTCTAATCCCGATACAGCTTGAAGGATTTGCTCCATAGGAGGAACCGAATAATTGTCTTTGTCAGAGGCTCTGTTCAAATTCCTCAAGTCTACGCACAAATGGATTTCCCCGGATTTCTTGAGAACAAGGACAAGGTTGGACACCCAGGTCAAATTTCTAACTTTGAAAATTATCTGTGCATCCAAGAGCTTCTTTAGTTCCTTTTGGATCATTGGTTCTAGAGCTGGGTGTACTTTTCTCAATTTTTGTTGGAACGACTTCATTCCTTCCTTGATGGGTATGACATGTTGGATGATCCTCGTATCATAAGTCCGTAGATCATCATACATCCAGGAAAACACATCTCGGTATTTCTTAAAGAACCTGGTGAATGCTTCTTTCTCCTAAGGGGTGCATTCACTACCTGGATTTACAAATCTGGGATCCTTGTTTGTCCCGAGGTTGATTTTCTGGTGTACTAATGTGGAACTTTGCACCTTCATATTTGGGGGCCCTCAGAAATGGTTCTGTAAGTCAAACAACTTTTCGAGTGACACGAACCCTTTGGGTATGGGGTTTTTTTTTTGGATTTTTAGTTCCTCTTGCAAAGCCCGATCATGATCCTCTTCTTCCATAACGGTGTCTTTGAATATATCTGTGTTGAGCATGAAATCCATTACCTATTGGTCATCATTAAAAATGCGTAAATTAGTAACATTGTCTAGTATGGACGGCTTGTATAAAACTTCAATAGAAAATCCATCTCTAAGTGGGGTGAAACTAGTGGCAGCATTGGAAAGTGTATCAGCTACTGCGTTATGCATTCTAAGTACAGATTTAGTACCAAAAGCATTGAAAGCTGAAATTAAGTGCCATACCTCTTGCTAGTAACCTTTGATATGAGGAGACAAGCAATGGATGGTGTTGAGTACCTGATGAGTGATAATGTCTAAATCATCAATTACCTTTAAACAATGGAATTTTAGATCTATGGCCTTTTGGAGTCCTAGTATTAGCACCTCATACTCAGCTGTATTATTGATGCACTAAAACTCTAGCTAGCAAGAAATTAGAAATTTATTCTTCTGCGGGTCTAGCAGGATGCAGCCCGCACTGGCCCCGTCTTGGGTTTTGGAGCCATCATATTATAAGGTCCAAGTTTCATCTTCTGATTGGATAAGGCGATCCGTTCCTTTTGAAGATGTGCTAGGGTACTAGTTTCTGAAGAGTTTCGGTTGGATGGGAGGGAGTTTTCAGCAACCAGGAGCAGTTCATATTGAATGTCTTGGGTGATCAAGGATTAGCAAGTCTGATAACAACCAAAGATGGATTCTAAGAAACACATATCGATCTCTTCTTGCGCGAAACTGACCAGTTCATCAGTTGCATCCAAGTCGGTCACAGTATGTTTCATGTATGGTTCAATCTCGATCCATATTTGGTTATTTCTGCCTTTGTATGGGAGCCAAAGGTGGGACCAATCAGTGGCGAAGTACCCTTGGAGCTTGCTGGACCAATATCTGCTCAACAAAAGGCCATAGGCTTCAGGGATATCGATGATTACGATGTCGATGCATTGATGCACTCTGGAGTCGGAGGATAAATAGATAATGATGTTGTTTAGTTCACCAACTGCGGGGACTTGAGATCTATCGAGCTGGATAATTCTGGTGTCAGTTTTCTCTGGGCAGATGTTTAACTTCTTGCACACGGATAAGGGCATAACATTTGTGGATGCATTGGAATCAACGAGACAGTTGTGGACATTGAAGTTAAAAATCTCAAAGGAAATAAGGAAAGGTGGCGTGGTTCCCCTGGAGTTAGCATTTACATCATTCACGATGGACTAGGGACTGGTAGCAGTTTGGGAAGATGTGATGCTTACGGGTTTGGTCGCTGGTATATTAGAAAAGGCCTTAAGAATGAGCCCCCGTTGGTTCGCAATGCGGGTGAGCTCGTAGAGAGATATGTTGGCTCTGGTCTTCTTCATATCCTCGATAATGTTATTCCCATAATCTGTGGATGAGGTGGGCTCAATGGTATTCTTAGGGGAAACTACTGAAGTTTTAGTCTTGTGTCTTTCTTGGGGAGTAGTCAGACTAAATTTTTAAGGAGTTTTGTCCTTTTTTTCGGTGTTCAGCGGCATAATTTTCCTCAAGAAGGCTTTTATTTTCTCTTTGAAAGACTGTTCCGCCACCGATCCTTTGCTCCTTAAGCTATAGTTTTTAGGGGGTTTTGATTTAGGGTCATCTGTTAGGTTTATCCCGGAGGTGGGGAGGGGAGACTCTCTGTGTATGACTTCGAAAGTGAGGACAGTGGAGCCCATATCTTCATCTCGGGGGGAATTTTCCTTGTCATCTAAAATAGCCTCCTCCTCCATATCTCTGGGGTTTTGTTCTTCTAGAAGTTGGTTCACCACCACTATCATGCTATTAATCCATTGGGGAAAGTCTTTTATGAGTGAGAGGCTTGATGAAAAGAGCAAAAATTTTCTTTGCCGATTTCTTCCACATTAAGACCTGCACTTGAGCTAGATGAGGGTTGATTCATGATAGGTTTATTCTTTCTAAAGAAAGGTTTCTGTGTTTTAGCAGTTGGGGTAGAATCATTTTTTTTTCTTTTCAGGTCGGAGACTTCGTTGGTAAGCAACCTGAGGGATTTTCAACAGCAAGGGCGGTAGTATATTTTGCTGCCAATGTAGCTTTGGCCTCACATTTCACAAACACAGCAATATCCTGTGGGAGGGCTCTGGTGTAGTAGTCAATAGTGATGGAGTCATCTAAGGCCATGTTTGGAGGGAACTTATTCAATATAGTGGCGAAATTTTGATTAAAATCCTTGACCTTCTCCTTCTTCTGACATTTCAACATGATGAGTTCTGTGAGGAGCATCGAAGGGGTTTTATCTTCTAAGATTTTTTGCAAGAAGGTATGACGGAAGTGTTCCCACGAAGGGATAGAAGAAACGGGGAGAGACCTATACCATGTCTCAGCCTTATTTTCAAGAGTGTGAGGAAAAAGGCGCAGGCTACGTCATCATATTGCACTCTCATCATCTGTAAAGATAGGTAAAAGTTGATGATGTGGTCTTCGGTTAAAGTACCTTTCTCGAGATCAAACTTAGGGAGGTGTTTTTCAGGATGTCAGGGCATGTCATGGAGGGGGACTAAGCCATCCAAGCCAACAGTTGTATGTGTCTAGCCCATTGGTGGCATGTTCTTTATACACGTCCCCTCTCATTTTCGGATTCAGTGCCCGTGCCAGACTCGGAGGCCTTGCCCTCATGGAAGGAATGCATGTCTTGGTTTTCTCCATGGTTTTCTGCATTTCTAATGTTTCTCCAATTGTAAAGGAAAGGAAACCCGTTTTGGTTTCGGTGAGGGTGTTCAGCATTTCGGCCTTGCCCATGGCCTTGGCCTCCCTTGCCTCTGTTACCTCGGCTTGTTCCGTCTCCCTCCCTGTGTAGGTTATTGGCTTGTGTGTTATCATGCAAAGTATGGTTAGGTTTAGGGCTAGTTTTAGGTTGAGGTTCAGTGATTTCAGAGACGCCTTCCCTCCCTTCCTCAAGGCTATCTAGGGGGGGGCTGGGAATTGCGTTCAATTTCATCTACATAATCCTTGAGAATGAGACCCACCAGCTAAGGAAGGGTATTGATGAGGGTTCCTTGGCGCATATGATTAGCTACAGGGGTTCTGGGATTAGCCAAGGAATGCGTGATTGGGGCTTGTTGTAAGCCTCTGACAAGCTCGCGGGCAATAGGGCGTAGTGCCCAGAGCTAGTCTAAAGTAATTTCATAGAAAGGGGGGATTTCCTCCTCCTCTTGGGAGTTCTCTAATCAGAGAGGACCGGTATTGTCAGGTATGGTCTCTGCTTGGGGAGTTTGTAATGGGATGTTACTCGTGTGATGGGAGGCTGCCATCTAGACCCTCCTTCTAGCGCTAAATCTGTTGACGAGAAAATTCATCTAGCCAATAGTAGGGGATCTCCCCAGTAGAAAGTCCCAATTAGACTCTGAACCATTTGATATAGGGATCCCGTCCAGAGGTGTGGGTTCGGCTACCGCTAAATACTCCTTCTCCTAGACACAAATGAGCCCTGCAGAATTATAGATTTACAGTTATAGAATGATACAAGACAAATATCTATGATTATCGATGAGCCTCAACACTAAAAATAGAAATATATAAAATAAAACATGTGACTGAAGGAGATGTTGTCAGCAACACATCATTAAGGTCGTGTCTATAAGATTTTTTAAACCATAGAAGAAACAATCATGCCTGGTAAGAACAACTTATACGTACTTGGGCGTTTTCATGAATGAGATAGATGTCAATAATAAAATTATAGACATCCCCTATGTAAATAGCATTACCATCATATACAGATGCAGTAAGCTAAAATGCATAAAGAGGATAATCAGAAAACACGGATCAATTAATCACAAGATATCAGACATATACGAAGAAATACTCATAGTATTGACACATTGGTTTTCATCAAATCCAATAGTGGATTTAAAAAAAATGCTTATATTCATTCATAATAGGTTGTTTAATGCTTTACAACTCTCTTCTCTCCTTTGGAGTCCAAAACAAAAAGGCCCCTTTACAAGTCCCCGAATGGGGTATATATAAGGAAAGATTGACCCTTGGGGGTCCATACTCTTCACCTTCCTGTCTGTTGGGCTGCCTTGCGATCTGGTGGAAGATGCGACCTGCGACTTGAATGGATAGTGCGATCTACGACCTGGTGCTGGAAGGTGTGACCTGCGACCCCTTTTGTAGGTTGTTCCTTGCAGTTTGATCATGGGAGCATGTGTGTGATCGCTAGGTCAGGAACATCAACGTGTTTCTCTTTGAGGAAATTCTTCCATGCACGATAATCTACAGCAATTGGGGAGATCAAATGAGTATCTTCACTTAACCGGTGTAGGAATTCTAAGGCATTCGGAATCAGAGTCTCCCTCTTGATTGTGACCTGGTTGGATAAGGAAGCTAATTTGGTGTAATTCCAAACTCGCGTTACAAAAAACTTAACCAAGTTCTCCTGTGATGTGGGAAGCTCAGGTGTAGTGGCGGCTTGTCTGAGAGGCTGTAGAAATGCCTGAATCTCCTGATCTACCTTTCCCCATGTCCTTTCCTTGCTCAATGCACCTAAAGAAGGAATATAGTGCAATTCATGCATCGAGTCAATGTCACTGATCAGATGCTCATACGTGGACATCACCTTCTCCAGATCTTTAAATAATTTCTCCTTAGATTGCACCTTCATGTGAATTTGGACCTTGTCATTCTAAGTGTGAATCCAATATTTCTTAAGTAAGGTTTCTGAAGCCTGCGGATATCTGCTTGTCCATTCTATCATTCTATCTAAAGAAGTGGAGGCATCTTTTAGTTGCTCATTTCTCCTCTTTGTTTCCACTTGGGCTCTTAGGAGGGGTGCGACTATTTTCTTTATGGTGAAAATCTCCCCGTATACTTGCTTCATGGTGTCTTCCAGTGTCACCAACTCTCTCTAGATGGTAAGCAGTACTTCGTTAATAAGGGTGTTTTTTCCTTGGAGCTATTGGATTTCTTCCCCTAGTGCTCTTTTTTCTTGCTCTGACCTAGCTTCTCTTTGTTCAGAGTCCTGTAATCTATTTTGTAGGGAAAGGATTTCCCTACTCATTTGGCTCACATTTTCTTCTGTGGCTACAGCGAAAGCAGTGGTAGCTGATGCTATCATCATTAGGTTGGTCTGAGTGTCTAGGACTATATCCTTTTCCATCATGGGTGTGAATGGGGCGACAGGGTTTCATGCTAGGCATCTCCTCTTTTCCTGCCGCATCTTGGAGGCGAACTGATCATAGTTGAGTCTCGTTAGGTTGAAAACCTCCTCCTCCTTTCCTTTAGAGGAACCTGGCTCTGAGAGTGAAAAACGTGTGTTAATTGTAGGTACTTCGATGGGCGGGAGCTCGGTTTGTACTCTTTATACTGGGGGAAGTGTCTCGGCGTCTTTGGATCTTTGATCCTCTTCCTCTTTTCTCTTTTGTTTTTCTGCTTCTTTCAGAAGCCGCTCCGCCTCTGCCTTCTCCTGTTCTGCCTTTTTCCTGCGTTCTACTTATGCTTTTATTTTCTCTTCTTCCTTCCTTATTCATTCATTTTCTGCACTTGACTCCTCTTCTTCCTTCCTTTTCCGCTCAGCTTCTTCTTTTGCTTCTTGCTCTTCCTTCCTCCCGCGTTTGGCCTCTACCTGATCCAATTCTTTCTTGAGCTGCCGCTCAGCTTCTTCTTTCACTTCCTACTCTTCCTTCCTTTTCTTGGCATCCTCCGCCTGTTTCTTTTTCTATTTTGTCTTCAAATTTTTATTATGCTTATCTTTAGCTTCTTTCGCTTTCTTTTTTGCTTCTAGCTAAGCCTTTGCTTCCTTCTTTTTCTATTGGGCAGCAGAGTTGTGTCCTGTGTTGGTTTAGGGCTTCTTGGCCTGGGAAGAAGAGGCGACTCCCAACTCGAGGATTCTTTCTTCCAAAGTATGATCATCTTGTATCTCCTGATCGGACCATGCTCCTGGGGCGAGTTCCCTATCCATGTTATACCAGTTTCTTTTCGCATCCTCAGATGGGTGTTTAGTATGTTGGTAGCTCCATTTGAACTTGGCCCGTTTACAGTGGTCAGGGACTATCCTCTTAGGATCGTATGTCCGATGGTCCAATGGCCCCAGGTAAAAAAATTTGATTTGTTCGGCTTCTGCCTCTACCACCCTCAAATCCTTGACTGTGTAGGCACTGATGGTGAGCGGAAATGTAGGCCACAACTTTTTCTTACCTTTAGTAAGGACCTTTGAGAAGCCGTAAGTCATCTGATAACATACTTCTTGAAGAAGCATCTTCTCTGTGATGAATTGGGGCAGAGCATGGGGAGTCTTCAATGAACCGAAGACTCTAATAAAGGTGTATTCTATGAAGGAAACCAATGTGCTACTTTGACTAACATTTCCATGGCTCACCAGGACATACACGGGGTATCATGATCGAACAATTTCCTGTAGAGTGCAGGGATGAAAATTTGTGAGATTGACTCTATATCCTGCTTGTATTTGGAGTCCCAAAATACCTGCAATTATTTTTGAATTAGGCGTGCTCGCTCATGATCCCAGTTGTGGGCCCATCCCTCAAAGTAGCACCTGGAACAAACAGCATCCAACAGGTAAGAGGCCATGTAAAATTCGGACGAGTATCCCTCCTCTGGTGTTAGTGCTACAGATATGTTCATTTTGAGAGCCACTATTAGTAAGCTGGCCCAGTTGAAATGGGTGCCATATGAAGTGAAAAAGTTCATCAGGGTTACCCAAGTACCAATAAATGTGGTGGCATCTAGATGACCATATGTCCTACAGAGCATAACTACCACCAGTTTGTATACCTTTATGAGGCCTACTACTGGGTACTCCTGATCTTTCTTGATTTTTAACTTCTCGAGTTCTTCCCACCATCCTCTCAGGGTGTTTGCTACAGGGACCAGACGGGTGGTGGCCCATTCCTCTGTGAATACCCATTCCCATTTTGGAAGTACGTAATAATACTCTGCATCCGAGCCTTTTATATTCGCAAAATCCCTTCCCTCGTAGTCTCAAATTACCTACTTCTTGTGGTCGATGTTCTATATGATCCATTCAATCACTTTTGCACATGGGAATATAGCTAGGTGGGCACCTGCGTAGTGAAGCTTTGACCTCTTAACTTTTACATATACTTGTTGATCGGGGAGGTCCTCTGGAAATTCTGGTTGGATGAATTATTGGTATACTTGATACCAACTCATACCTTCTCCTCTACTAAATGTACATGCGGTGTCCCCATAGATCGGGGGAGGAGAAATTGGTATTACACCTTCTGTGATTTCTATCTCTGGGCTCTTGTTTTTCTTGCAAACTTCCAGACGCCCCATGTCGCTTGAGGCTGAAGAGATGGAGACGTAGTCTAACTCTACTTCGAGGTTCCCTGGCATGTTCATAAAACAGTCCCAAGATAAGACAGATGCCTTAATAATAAATGCGTAGGTACCTCTTTTAACTCTGACCAACTGAAATCCAGGAAAGGGTGGATTTGCGACTTGGAAACCTATTTCTTGGGTTGTTGGGTTGCAAAGGTTTAAACTTTAGAAAGGAGCGACCTTTCAACTTAGTGACGACCTTGTGACCGGGTCACTGGGTTTCCGAGTCGCATCGGTTTAACAATTCACGGGGGTGCGACCTTGCGACTTAGCGACTTGCAACTGGGTCACTGGGTCACTAAGTTGCAAGGTCACGAAAGTCCAATTTCTAGCAGAATGCGACTTGGCGACTTAGCGACGAGGGTCGCTGGGTCGCAGGGGTCGCGAGTTCGCGAGGGTCGGAGGTCGCGCTAGGGATGGCCGGGAGATTTAGATGGCGATGTGTTTCTTTGATTCAATTTTAACTTGAAACAATGCAAGGACTGAGTGAGAAAACCCAAAAAATAGAGGTGAAGGGGCCATTAGGAGAAAAACAAACACAGGGGAGGCTGGATGGCTCTATTTACAAAACTATGTAAGAAAGATTAGGGTTTGGATAATTTTAAAGATCTCAAGCTCCAAAGGATCAGAAATAGGCAATAGTGGGTGGCTTTAAAAGGGCTAAGGTAAGTGGAACAGGGCAAAAAAATGAAAAAAACAGAAACATCTGGAGGAATAGGAAACTTACTTGAGAAAATTGCGCTCCATTTGGCTTGTCAGAAGCATTTTTCTTGCTCTCCATCACGTGGGTGCAATGCGACCTAACAACCCTTCTATTTATAAAAGGGTTGCACATGCGGGAAATTAATGAGGTCACTAGGTCACAAATGTCCCACGCTTAAGAGAGTCACAACCTCGCGACCTTGCGACCTTGCGACCTGGAGGGTTGTGGGGTCGCATGGTCGCTAGGTCACGATTTTGAAGTTTGAATGAGATTTGTGACTTGGCGACCTAATAGGTCGCAGGGTTGCTAGGTCACAAATTGGGAAAAATACCTAAACTGCGACTTAACAACTTAAGGATTTTCCTTAAACAGACTTGAACCTTAGATTTTGACTTAGCTTTTCGATGCTCAGGGGGCTCAAAAAATTTTAGATGGTTAATTTTTGGAAGGTGTTATAGAGGCTACAACAACACCACTCCATTTGTATGAGCATAAATTATGGTAAGGAACATGTTTATGTGCATGATTTTTTACTTGATGATTATTTTCAGTCCTTTACCATGTATATGCAGGCCATTTCACCAAGGAAGAGAATTCTTCCATATAAACTTCATGGCCAACTTTGGGCCATAAAAATTGTTGAACATGGCCACTCCCTAGGAGGATATAGGGAGATTATTTACCATTCTAGGTGCACTCCAAAAGCACCAAAAATTTCTCACCTTTTTCAAACTTGTGTGAAGACTTGGACAGCAAGTAAGTGGTGGGAAAACCACTTACCATACCATTATCTAATGAATTCAGGAGATATACTGCATTGGTTCGACATGTGGGACTATGACCCACCTCCATGTTTTCATATTTCTATTTATATGTACTTGGTTTTGTCCCATACATTGATGATGTATTTGTTCTTTTTATGGAAATGATTGAATGGAGGATGGGAGGGCTGAATTTTCCCTTTGGGAGAGAGATTCTCCATGTTCATTATGCTACATGTTTCAGGGAGAACATTGGGGAAACCATGATTATTTCATTGGATCTATTACTTCCTTATGGGATGATTCATTTGCATCTCATGATAACTTGGGAGGAGCATGTCATAGAGGGATGGATTGGGAGAAACTTGGATTATGAGGGAAGCTTATCACATGGAGGTGTCACCAATGGTGGAGCTGAAGATTTTTAGCACTCACCTTTACACTTTCTTGAGGACAAGCAACATTTGGGAGGGGAGGTGTTGGAGAGGTAAATCCCCTCTGCGTACAGAGGCAATCCCTACTAGCCTAGATCGGGTCTAGCAACAACCAAGTCATGCTAAGACACAGGTTCCTAGTTACAAAAGACCAAGATGCGACAAGAGGCTTACCTTAAGTCCCACGTTTCTATTGCTTGCAAAGAAGATAGCACTTCTGTCCTTCGCTTTGGCAGATCACAATTCTCTCGCTGAGCACGTTCAAACGCCTACACGTACATGAAGAAACAACACACAACGTAAAACCTAATACATGTAACCATATATCAGTCAGAGAAGATATAATTCATAACATAAGACATGAACATATGAATGGAACCATAATCAAATTCATTTATTATTAATCACAACAAAAGAAAGATACAACCTAAGCTCTAACTTTGGATCTTCCTTCGGTGGGTCGATAGCAGAGCACGTCTCGATGAAGCTCGTTGAGATGGGAAAAGGCTCTCTCTCTTCAGCTGTTTGACAATAGTCCCCTTACTACTGATTCAGCTCTATTCAGGCTATCTTTCAAAGGGAAAATGAAAAGCTTATATAGATGGTGGAAGGGGAGTTGGGATCCCTACAATGGTGGGATTGGCCCTATCCTCAAGGAAGCTTCCATGATAGGTGGAAAACTACTTCCCCTACATGGAGATCCGGAGCCAAACCTCCCAACTCATTTCAGAGACTCATTCAGGAGTTGGTTGGAATCAAACTTCCACCATTTATTTTTTAAAAACAATCCTTATTAAGCTTGGCGCGAGCAATACGCTGGGAAAAAGCGCCAGTTGGCTTGCCCTCTTTGGTGGATTTCCCCCATTGGCGTGAGGGATGAACTGGTTGTCACACCAAGGCCAAAAGGTCTATTTTTAGGGCTTTTCAGAGGAAATTGTCTTCAGGGGAATGATTTTCCTTGTCAAGGGGGATTCCATGAGAGTGGTTTCAAGTCATGTCACTACTCACAGATCACGAAATAGGCCCTCCAATGTGCAGGAAGGGGGATTGCAGGGATGGTGACAAATTGTTGTGTAACAGATGCCCCCTAAATCATGAGGCCTGAGAAAGAGAGAGGGGTGAAATGCTTTATGAGAACGTGTCCAACTAAAAACACTGCCATCGGAAAACCTGCGTAGACAAGTACAACTGATATCTCAAATACATGATATATGTGGTATGTGCGCAGCCATCCATAATAGAGTATACAATAATCAAGATCCAAGGTATGGATGCAACCATCCAGTGAGGATCGATAAATAGACTCAGGTATGGTCGCAGCCATCTAGTCAATGAGTCATGTAGCCAATCATTATAATCCACAAAATCCATAGCCTGGATTCCAACAGACAAAATCCAGGGTCTTGCGCTCCATCTTGACCCGAACAGAGTACAAGTTCTAGCATGTGATTAAGTGAGCTGAAGTCAAACATGCAAGAACATCGTCTGATTCCCAGCCAATAATGAAACATGTTAACAGACGCGAGAGGAACCACCAATAATGATAATGGCCCTCAAGGTACTATAGGTACAATCCATGAAATGTGAACAGTGATCTAGCGTCGAACACCTGCAGAATCATCCGATCGAAGGCCAATGATGAAAGCCTTATGTCAAATGCGAAGAACCTACCATTGACGCATGCAGGCTCCAAGGTACCGGAAGGGAGTCTCTAGATTAGCTTCTTGGATCATGAGCTGAAGTTGACAAGAAGTAACTTTGATCAAAGGTGGGCCATACTGTTTCCCACATCATCGACGCGAGACAGAGGAACATAATGTTTGTGAATTAGGATCAGATGAGAATCAGAGGAAGGTTGAAACTACAGAGTTCAACTTCCCTTGAACATATCAACGGCACGACAGTGGATTTGGAAATATTTGACATCAAAATATCAGAGGTCATGATGACAAGGAAAAGAGCAGATGAGAGGTAAAAAGGGATTACCCAAAACCCACGGAGACAAGCAGAGAATGAGATGAGATATCCCCAACCCGAAATGAATGCAAAAAAGTGTCATGTTCAAGAGTGACATACTGCCGACATGACAATGATACTGGTTCCATTTTCCCCACCATTTCTGGTGAGTACCTCTTTATTTTTACACAAGCTTGAAGAGGATACCATATTCTTGTCATATAAGTTCATCCTTCGGACGAATCCATCCTAGTACATTTAATGAGCCCTAGGATTTCATTATGACGGAGTCTGATGTCATCAGGTTTTAACGAGTCTAAAATAGGAAGAACTCAGCGTCTTTTCATGTTTAGAGAGTTTGAAAAGACAGTGGAAAAGTAAACTCCAACAGTCCCTTTTCATAGATAGTTCCTCAAATCTGAAAAGGTAGAAAACTATGTTTGAGAGAACCTCCTAGTTGCAATAGGCTAGGGAATTCCTTTTTCATAAATAATCTATCCTAGCCTGAAAAAGGGGTAAACATATACTAGGTAGATGTTGTTTCGCAGCCAATTTAACGAGATCAAAATGACAAGCGACTCGGCAATATTTTCATGTTTAGAGAGTCAGAAAAGAGCTGAAAGATGACTCCTCCTAGAGCAATGAGTGGTATAAGGGGTAGCTTACTGGTTCCAGTGATGGTGGAATTGCTCAAAACAAGCAAAGGTTAAGAGGATAGCTAACAAGACCACTCATTGTAGCAGTTCCTCAAGAACGGGTAAAACAACCAAGTGAAGGCATATGATCGTCCAAGTAGATAGTGACGATGGAGTGAGAAAACCAAGGCTCATATGGAAAAAACAGGCTAATAAAATGGCAATCACAAGAGGTAAAATGGGAATGGTTTCATTTTTACAAAATCTTGAAATCAGGAAACTATGCTTGAAGTTGGTTTCATTTTTACACAAGCTTGAAACAAAGATAAACTATGCTTGAAACCAGTTTCATTTTTACACAAGCTTGAAATGGAAACAAACTATGCTTGAAAAATTAAGCATGCCCTCAGCATGGTGACTCAATTCTAGGTACATACCCCCCAAGCTTCAATCCATAGGAAATGGAGTGAAGGTTCAAAAATGAGATCAAGAGAAAGACTCGACTAGGATTTTACGAGATCTTACAAAGACTCGAATTGAACAGGAAGATGTTTGAGGTTGACACATTAAGAACTGTCCTCATATGACCTTGTTTCATTTTTTAAGGAGCTTGACACAAGAAAAAAAACTGTGCTCTGAAGAGCTTGTTTCATTTTTTAAGGAGCTTGACATAAGAAAACGAACTCTGCTTTGAAGAGCTTGTTTCATTTTTTAACGAGCTTGACAAAAGGAAAAGAACTCTGCTCCGGACACCTTGTTTCATTTTTTAACGAGCTTGACACAAGAAAAAGAACCCTGCTCCGGAAAACTTGTTTCATTTTTTAAGGAGCTTGACACCGGAAAGGAACCATGCTCCACAGACAACTCATCATGACGAATAAGAAGTCTTGGCTTCCAAGAGTTCCACACCGGATGGGAGAACAACATCTCGGAAATTAGGACCCAATGCCCCCAACACACTATTCACGACAGCATCGTCACTAAGTATAGGCACGAGGTAGGTAGCCACATAGTTAAACTATGGTGGGGCAGATACAACGGGTGGATAAAAACCAGGAAGGGATGATGGCGGGCCAGTTGCCACATCAAGACCAAATAACGAAAGCTAATCAATAGTCATGATTTTTCCTTCATGTGGAAAATAAAACACACAAAAAAGGGAGGAGACAAGCGCTCCCATGGCATAGGTGTAATCGCGCCCCAAAATCACATTGAAATCCAAGGGGTCGGGAACAACCATCACGTCCATATGGACAGTTTTACCTCCCAATGTAACAGGTAACCTTGGAAGGATCCCTAACGGTTGACTAGTTCTTTTGTTAAATTCCAAAAAATTCTATGTAACAGGCATAAGCGGTGGCGAGGTAAATCCCCTCTACAGATAGAGGCGATCCCTACTAACCCAGATCGGGTCTAGCAACAACCGAGTCACGCTAAGACGCAGGTTCCTAGTTACAAAAGACCAAGATGCGACAAGAGGCCTACCTTAAGTCCCACACTGTTGTTGCTTGCAGAGAAGATAGCACTTCCGTCCTTCTCTTTGGTAGATTACAATTCTCTCGCCGAGCACATTTGAAAACCTGCACGTACATGAAGAAACAACACACAAAGTAAAACCTAATACATGTAACCATATATCAATCAGAGAAGATATAATTCATAACATAAGACATGACCATATGAATGGAACCATAATCAAAGTCATTTATTATTAATCACAACGAAAGAAAGATACAACTTTAGCTTTGACGCTGGATCTTCCTTCAGCGGGTCGACAGCGGAGCACATCCCGATGAAGCTCGTCAGGATGGGACAAGGCTCTCTCTCTTTGGCTGTCTGACAATAGTCCCCTTACTACTGATTCAACTCTATTCAGGCTAGCTTGTAAAGGGAAAATGACAAGCTTATATAGATGGTGGAAGGGGAGTTGGGATCTCTACAATGGTGGGATTGGCCCTATCCTCAAGGAAGCTTCCATGATAGGTGGAAAACCACTTCCCCTACATGGAGATCCGGAGCCAAACCTCCCAAATCATTTTAGAGACTCATTCAGGAGTTGGTTGGAATCAAACTTCTGCCATTTATTTTTTAAAAACAATCCTTATTAAGCTTGGCGGGATTAATACACTGGGACAGAGTGCCAATTGGTGCGCCCTCTTTGGTGGATTTCCCCCATTGGCACGAGGGCTGAACTGGCTAGTCGCGCCAAGGCCAAAAGGTCTATTTTTAGGGCTTTTCACAGGAAATTGTCTTTAGGGGAATGACTGTCCTTGTCAAGGGGGATGCCATGAAAGTGGTTTCAGGTCATGTCACTGCTCACATTTCATGGAATAGGCCCTCCAATGTGTGGGACAACGGATTTCAGGGATGGTGACAAATTACTGTGTAACAGGAGGACTATAATATTCCCAATTAGCCATGGGCTAGTTGGAATATTAATTTGTGTTTTTGCTTTCTTTTTTAATGAATAAGAGGATATGAAGATCCATAAATATCCTTAATATGAATAAAACCAATGCCAATGTGAAAGGAAGACATCTTGGCAGCTTAATTGAGCAACCTTGTGTGTGAAAAGGGGTTGGAACACCTTGACTAGGTAAACTTTGACCAAATCAACATCGTTGTCATGGAATAGTGGCATTCAACGAGGGACAACACAGTTTTATATGGAGACTCAATGCATGGAAGAGGCATCATAAATGAATGGGTCTTAGGGTTAGGAATATCATTTCTTATATAAGGAATATGATGGTAGCCATATTATTCAGCTTATGATATGTTTATGTTTTGATATATGGTATATTCATACATATAACTTTCTTTAGCTGTTTAGCTAAGATTGCAGTTTTATTTAGAACAAGGTGTTCCTGATCAAGAATCCCACCTCTTTCCTTGAGAGGCCTCTTGGAATATTTTGCACTACATGCCAATATCAGGCATGTGGCCAAGGCTTCAGTCTTAATGTACAACGCAATTCCTGTTGAGGATTTGTATTTGTGTTGGAGGGTAGAAGTTGTGGAGGTTTGATTTGGGAGATTTCTGAGCTGGATCTCAATGGAGGGAGGTTCCTTTCTCTTAGGAGGCTAGTAAAGAAGGCCATGGAGCATCATTGATACATTTGGCATCTGACCATAGTTTTTTTATCCCCTACAACGTAGTATTAGTCTAGATCTGTGTTATTTTAGGGAGGAGTTGCAGGTGTATTTGTAGTAGGTGATTTGGGAGGTGATTTCTTTAGTGAAAGGGCCAGCCTTTCATCCAGAGGATTCATTGGATGAGAGCACAATAATTCTTATATTAGCGTCAACCATTTTCTCTTCAGTCATTTGTTGCAACATACTTTCAACCATAAGGTTGCAACTCATTTTGTTTTATTCGGTGTTTTCCCTAGAGACCCTTTTGGGTTCTTTTTTGGAGGTTGTATAGAGCCCATATCTTCATTTTTATATCTATTGCAGCATATATCAACCCCATATCTTTTTTGTACTCATTTGATGTAGCAGTGCTTTTAAAATTGCGTTGTAGCAGTGTCTCAACATTTTGATATAGTAGCAACACCTCTTATAGAGGGATTTCTTAATTAGAGGCTTATTGTATCTTTCTTTATGCTTTGTGGCACATTTTTTTTTATTATTTTGTTGTTTTTATAATGAGTGGAAGGTATCCATATTGGCCTCATGTTTTTATCTAATGTTTTACAATGATATTTCCATGGTTTTACACTATATTCCTACTTTTCCCATTTGGGAATATTACAACAGATGAGCCAGAAGAGAGGGTTGTCAGGAGAGAAGTCCTTGACGATTTGAATATGGCTGAGACTCTGGCTGAGATACAATATCACATACATGGGTTTACCTTTGGGATTCTAGATTTCTAGATCAAAGAGTTACCCATGCGATTGTAGTGCCATACTATTGGCATTCCTAACCGTTGGATGCAGTTATTGCATAGGATAGCTAGATAAGTAGCATGTTATCATGAGCATCACTAGTTTAATTTTGAAATTTTGCTTACATTTTGAGGTCAGATGAACAATGTGTCTTGGGCACAAATTTTGTAAAATACTATAACTATATATCTATTTTTTTCAGTATTTTCCTGTGTTTATTGCGCAATCTTATTCAGTTACGTGATTTGAATTGAAAATATGTGCTTACATGTGTTGCAAATGTATGTTTATAAAATAATTCAATAAAGAATTAGTTAATGTGTTCAAGTTTCTAGAAATGTGTTGATATTTAATGAAATCAAAATGTCTTTCCAAAATTCGAACTGTTAGGAACATACGATGCAGTGTTGAATTTCTAATAGTATAAACACTAGTAAGTTGCAATACCACAAGTTGTGTGTCTAACCTAATGATGATGCAATTAACACCAAATGAAATGGCATTAGAGAGAATTTCAATCAACGTGCTATACTCATCGATATTGTTTGTAGATCGACAGATACAAATCCCTTGAAAACTCACTAACTTGCCATTCAAAGCGAAAATGGCCCACGTTGCAGAGGATAGATTCTACGTACTATGAATAGCACCATAAACATACCCAACGAATGGTTCCAAAGATTCAAACATCTGCAATGAAATGTGAAGCGGATGACTAACTTCTAAAAAACTCTAGAAAAACAAACTAAGACATTAACTGAAAATCAACAGCATATATATAATATAATACAACAGTTTACTATGCTCATGTTTAAGCATAGTAATGTTTCAGATACAACCCATTTTTAAGCTGTGCTAATGGAATTCCATCGTAATCTACCAACTCATAGGCAACCTTAGCAATAACTCTTTTGAAAATATAGGGGCCATGCCATAACAGCTCAAATTTTCCTGTACCTATTACATCAGCTTCTTGATCATAAATAAGGAACAAGTCACCCTCTGAGAAGATGTGAGGCTGGACATGCTTGTCGTATTGCACCTTTATACATCTATTATGCGCTTTGTTGGCCAATGTGGAATTATGATGCATTTCATAAAGATGGATGAGGTTAAAAATACGCGCTTCTTTAGAAGAGGTGTCAGGTAACAAGTCGATTGCGAGTTTTAACGACTGTATTTCAAATTGGATGGGCAAGATAGCTTCCAGACCATACACCAATTGAAAGGGGGTAAATCAGGTCATATTTCTCACCTAGGTTTGGTACACCCACAAAGCCGAGTACAGGATCAAATGAAAATTTCGTTTATGAACTCCTATTATTCGTTGAAGCATTCGTTTAAGAATCGTGTTAATAGCCTCAACTTGTCCATTTGATTGTGGATAATAAGGAGTAGAAATATCATGGGACATTACTAATTTGGTATTCAACTCATTCATCATATGATTGGTAAAATGAAAACCATGATCTGTGACTATAGCCTCTCGAACACCAAACCGTTAAATGACATGATTAACGAAAAAAAATTCAACTATTTGTAATGTGTTATTAAATGTAGGTATTTCTTCGGCCCACTTGGTAAAGTAGTCTACTGCGACAATAATATAACCATTCCCCTCGGACAAACGAGGATTACAGGTCATGAATTCAATGCCCCATTTTGAAAATGGTCCCACAAAGATAACATGATACATTGGCACTGTGGTTTGTGGATTTTATGATCAAATATCCAGCATGCATGACAAATTTTGACCGCGAGGATGTAGTCGCGAAATATGGTAGGAAAATATTAACTGGCGTGGAGTATTTTTTTCGCAATAGCATATCCAGACAAGTGTCCACCACAATCCCTAGCATGAAAATCATTTAAAACATTTTTGGCCTCCTCATGAGTGAGGCACCTCCTTAAAATGGTATCGACACCACGACGATAAAGTGTATCACCAACAATAAGATCATATTTGGCTTGGTATTGAATACGTTGTTGGTCAGAGCGAGAGGTATCAGGCATAAAATTCTGGGTCTGGAGATAAATGATAAAATCCACATACCAAGGATCAAATGATCCGATCATAAATAGAGACTCATCAGGAATAGATGGTTCCAATGTAGTAGAAGTAATATCAGAGGGAAGGTCGTAGAGAAGCTCAGCCAAAACTAAAGAATTTTTTGATTTGGATTTGATGAATTCCAAATCAAACTCATCCAAAATGATAATCCATTTTGAATACTTGACCCCTAGAAATTGAAGAGATAAGATGTAAGTCATGGAGTTGCAATCTGAAATGACAATGGTCTTCCAGAATAAGATATAGTGGCGAAATATTTAGATTGCTTGAACAACCCCCAAGGCAAGGTTTTATACATGTGAATACTTCACTTCCGTATCATTGAGATTATGACTCAAATAATAGATCGGATGTTCTATCCCATTTTCTACTTGGACCAATACCATAGCAATGGTCGTATCAGCTGTGATGATATATAAGAAATAATCTCTGATAATTAGGGGGATACATGAATGATGCTCAGACAAGTGTATCCTTGATAGCATCAAAAGAAGCTTGCGCAACCTTATACCAATGTAAGGGAATCCCCTTTTTCAAGAGGTGAGTAAATCCTTTAGCCATTTCGGCATAGTTGGGTATGAAACTCCTTAGGAAGTTAGCCTTTCCCTGAAGTTTCTATTACTGAAGAAAATTTGATGGCCTAGGCAAATCAAGAATAGCCTAGACCTTCAATGGGTCGATTCGAATTCCTTCTTTTGAGATGATGAATCCTATCAAATGACCAGAACCAACACAAAAAAAACATTTATGTGGATTGAGGCGTATTTTGTAGTGTTAGCAGTGTAAAAATATGGCTCTCAAATGCATCGGGTGATTCGTTCGATTTTTGTGAATACATGGGTGAATCATCTAGATAAGGTTGAACAATGTTCTTGATGTCATTGAAAGCATAATCCATTGCTCTCTGAAAAGTTGCCCCAGCATTATTTAAGCCAAACGAGAGTTTCTGATAAGCGAATGTGCCCCAGGGATAGATGAATATTGTTTTATATTTATCCTCTCGGTGGATATTGATTTGATTGTAGCCATAAAATCCATCCATGAACAAAAATATTTTGAATCTAGCATAATCATCGATAATCTGGTCAATAAAGGGAGTAGGATAGTTGTCTTTTGGACAAACAATATTGACATCCTGATAATCAACACACACTATGATGGTCCCTTTTTTTTTCATAATAGGAAAAATGTTGGAAACCCACTTAGTTAGTAGAACAGGGTAAATGAAACCAGCACGCAAAAAAATTTCAACTTCTGCTTTAATGGCAGCAGCCTTCTTTGGATGAATAGGATGAAGGCGTTGACGTACTAGTTTAACATCAGGGTACATGCTAATGGTGTGTTCAACAATAGTAGTATCTATGCCTGGAATTTCCTCGTAAGACTAAGAAGATACATCACTAAATTCATGAAAGAGAGAGAGATAATTTTCGAGTTCTGATGGATAACTAGACACGCCGACATGAATGTTTTCTACAACGTTGGGTTTGGTCGAAATTTCGATAGAAATGGTTTCTTCAATATTTGATAAATTTCGCTCAAGATTTCATTAATGGGAAAAGAATTCGACAATAAATTTTTGATCGATGGGTGATATAGTTCAATAAAATTATCTTCTTTGTAATCCTAAAGATGGGAGCGATGATGATGATCTTCACATGGTTCTCCTTCTGGCATCATGGATTCCATAATATTCTCATCTGTCAAGAAAGTGGATGAAAAAGGATCATATGGAGTACCAAAATATAATTAACGATCAATCCAAACGACTGGCGATGATGATTTCAGATTCTCCGCCCAAGCCATGTAGATTTATTACTATGCCAACTCAATTGGGTTGGGCGATAGAAATTCATCCAACGTAACAGCTTCAAAATCACCCGTAATATTCCTTAATCCAGATGGAGTGGAATATATCAAGTAGCAGGTCTCTATGTTTGCAATTTTTGCTAATGTCACAGGCGGCAGTAATGAAAAGGTTCCCATAAGGGTGGAATCATTTAAGAATCCTACACCAATGTTATGAAGTGCAAGTTGGGGTCCGTGAACTAAAGGAATGCTTCTAGTTACCTAGGAACTGAAGGCAAAGAAGGATAGTTGATTGATGACTGTGATAATACCTTTATGTGGAAAGGTGATCATTCTAAAATATGTAGAAATGATCATAGTCATAGCATATACCCATGGCCTTCCGAGTAAAATGTTTTAATAAAGGGGTTCGTTAATGAACTCAACTTCAACATTCACTTTTTTCCCCCCTAGTTCAACATGCAGGTTATTAATGAAACTACAAGGCTTATATGTACATCCATCGAAAGCCTTCAATGTCATAGGCGATTGATACATGCATGATGAGCCAAGTGACTTCCATTAGTTTAGAGACATAATGCAGGTAGATTCTCCCTCATCAATAATAGTACGATGAACGAGGTGATTGAGAGTAGTTACTTGGATGGAGAATGTCAAATCTGCTGGTAATTGTAGCACATAGCTCGTATGATTAAAGACTATGAGATTTGAATCAGTCAGATCAATTCCACCAATTGCCGACAACAAAGCTTGCTTCTGGGAGGGAAAATTTTGAAGCACTTCAAGCACTGACATAGCTGAAGGGGATTGAGCCAAATATTCAACTATATTGTAATTTTGAGCAGCTTGGGCTCAAGGCTTCAATGCTTATTTATGAATGACTCCCTTCGGTGGCTTTATTGTCAATTTTGGAATAGTATTTGGCAGTATCGATTCCGTAGACAGATTCATGGTAGAGGTAGTAGGTTGATCAGTAGCCTAACTAATATAATATTTGTTATGTATTGACACAAAAACATCATTTTATGGCTTCGTGACGAACAACATAAGCACTTGGGAACTAGAAGTTGGATCCGTAGAAACCAAATTTGTGTCCAGATTCAGAAATGGATCTATCAACACAGTGGATGCATGCGAGTTCTTAACCAATTTTGAGACTTTGGAATGGTGAAGACGGTATGTAACAAAGTGCTGCTCATTACAGATTACGCAAGGGTAATAAGGTTTCCAATTTCCAGACGATTGATCAAATGATCGTTCCCGCGAGGTAGAAGTTTTCTTTTTCTTTTATTTCTCCTTTTTCTTACTTCTAGGTTGCTTGTCACTTTTGCCTTTGTCAGATGACATGGCACGAATTTCAGAAGAAAGTGAAAGATGATATGCAGTAGATTTATGTGTTCTTGTAGTACCAATCATACTGTTGCCAGCATGACCATCCTTGGATGGAGGAGGAAAAGCAAAATTTGATCGCAGTGTGTTGGTAATTTTATCGTAGAGCATGCCAAACCGAGTATAAATCAAGTCTAAATATTGGGCACGAGCAATTACCTTCCCTTCATTGATGATTCCACCCTCAGCCACATCCTTAGTTATAGATGGTAACAGGGACTTAATGAACCAATCAACAAGGAGTTGATCAGGAAAAAATGTCTTAACTATTCTACGACGATGACGCCACTCATGGATATGATCAGAAATGTGAGTATCATTAGCTTTTTTAAAATTTGTCGAGAGTTCCTTCTAGTTTCATATCGTATGGGTAACTATAAGTGGAACAAAAAGGCAGTAGCTAGAGTAGTGAAATTATCAAATGAATCTCTTGTAACTCAATGTACCATTTCGCGGCCAGACCAGTGAGCGTACGCTGGAAAAGACATAGTTGAACAGAGTCATCATTTAGGGAGTTAGATGAACACCACAAATGATGAGTCATAATGTGTGTCGATGGGTCTTCCCCAGGGTTTCCATTGAACTTAGGAATATCCGAGGGTAATTTATGAGGTATCACCGGCCAGCAAGGAGCATAATTGATTGGATCATTAGTGAGTCGGTTTAAATATGGTAACTCTAAAGTTGCTACAATGGGAAACTGTAGATTTAGGTTGGGTAGATCATAGCCAAGGTATGATGGAATTTCTTGGGAAACAAGCCTTTGAGCACTAGCATAAGGAATATGTTTTTGGTAACCTATATAGGGGTTGTTTTGATAAGCTAACGCTTGAGTATTTTGTTGACCAAAACCTAGGTATGCTACTTGTTGAAATGAAGGTTGTGGCATTTGCGCTTGTCGATGCCAAGGGGTCTGCCCACCAAGAATATAACCCAAACTAGGATAGCTTGGATTTGGTTGTGGATAGGTATAACCCGGTTGTGGTTGCGACATCCCATAATATGGTAATCTAGCTTGTGAATAAATAATTCTGGATACAGGTGGTTGTTGTAAACCAAACGAAGGAGTTGGATTCTAAGGGCCCAATACTTGAGGGTATCAAGTTGAGGGACCTGCTTGAGACAGTTTAGGTACAATATTTTGAGCCTGTAATAGGGGTAAGGATGTATTGACAAGTGGAGTAGATGTGGGTGCAACAGGTTGAACAGGTTGATACGATTGTACAACCTTTTGTGGTTGGATGGGTAGAGTGGGTTGCCACTGACAAACATTCATTCCAACATTAGGATGACAAAATAACAATGGAGTATTATCAAAATGGGTGACCATAGTTATCCCCCCAGCATGAGGAGTATAATAAGATGGAAAATATTGCTCTCCAAGTGAAGGGAGTCCAGTTTAAATTGTAGTAGATGGTATATACCCACATGGAGCAGCTTGATATTGCCTGATGATGTATATAAAGGATCAATATATTCAGTACTCACTATAGATTTACTAGTTAGAATACCAGATAATGAAATTGGTGAAGTCCATGGGTTTGAGGATGCACTAGAGAAGGTTCCAGATAAATATTGGTAGCTAGCTGGGACGGAAGGACCACCATATATATGTGACTCTAGTGAAGTTGTGAACATAGACGGAGTAGCAAGAGCAGGTGTTGTCGCAACTAGAGCAGATGGTCCAGCCAAAGATGTTGGCTTAAGGATGGTTATTCAACCAAATGTATACCCTATTGGATCTATGGGAACTTGAAGTGAAACATTATCGAAAAAAGCAGAGGAAGGTGATTGAGTAAAAGACTTGTACAGGTAAAGCTCCTCCCCAAAATTCTTTGGAGTTAAAGGTGTTTTGTCTTATAGTATTTATTCAATCGAAATTAAACTAGGTGGAAGGATTTAGTCTTGAGGCCCAAATTGTATTTCAGGAGGTTGACTGCATGATATGGGAGACTCAATGGCTACAATAGATTGTGGGGTGACCGATACAGGAAAAAATTTCAGTCGTTCGACTTCAGGATTTAGATGTGCTGGAAAAAAAGTGACAAGATCGAATCAACTTCCAGCTGAACAACGTCGGGTTCGGGAGGTATGGTCTCACTGATTAGATAGATCATGACCACAGGTAGCTGTGAGGACTCCGTCTCGATAATAGTAGATGAACCAGGATTTGGAGAAACAACTTGAGCTGACTCTAATATATGTGAGGATGATGTCGCACCAGAGGTACTGATAGTACTAGTTTCGATAGAATTTGTTAGGGTCTCCGTAGTTTTAAATATTGGCAAGAAAAAATGCTACAGAGCCTACATCAAAACCACTTTGGAATCTTAGGATCTAGCCCTCATAGATTCAGAGAGGGATCTCTCTATATAAGTATTTTCAAAGATATTTATTTAAGGCTTGTGATATGATATTAGGCTAGTTATGAAGTATAAGGGTTTTTTTTGTTTTGGTTGGGTAGAATATCATTAAAATGAAGGAAGTCTTCTGAAGGGTAAAGTTGTGAGCAAGTTGACAGAATGGTTCAAATGATAGGATAGGTAAGAAATAGTATCAATCCATTGGGCTATGGAGTCACAAAACGGTTTAATTGGACAATAGGTTTCAAGAGTGGTCTATGAGGCAAGTCATCTATGTTAAAAGATATCTTTAATTTGATTTATGATATGAAACATTAAAGTGTAGTGAAAGAAGCAAACATATAAGAAGACAAAGAGCAGCTTAAGATCAAGTAAGGAATTTTAACCTAGCCTGTTTTCAACATACTCAAAGGAAAACAAAGAATAGCTTAAGATCAAATAAGGACTTTTAACCTAGTCTGCCTTCAGCATATTCTCAAAGAAAACATTTAAGACAAAACAAAGAATAGCCTAAGATCAAGTAAGGACTTTTAACCTAGCTTGCTTTCAGCATATTCAAAGGAAAAAATTCATGATAAACACAAAACATAGCCTAAGATCAGGTAATTACTTTTAAACTAGCCTGCTTTTGACATGCTCTTAAGGGAACTTTTCAAAGCAACTGTTTGAGAAGAAACGAGAGGAGAGGGCTAACCATAGACTTATCTAATTCAACTTTACTTAGCAAACTTTTCAAGAAAATTCAAGGATATAATCTCAAGTTTTACTCAGCAAGACATGGACTCACCAACATTCCTTGGCTGATTACACTCTATTGAATTATCCTAAAATACACAATTAGAAAAAAACACAAAGATAAAGATTTATCAGTGATATTTAGGGTACTTGACAGTAAATCCTAATCTATATTTGTTGTTCTTTATCAAAGAAAGTGGATAGTATGGAAAACATGAGAAAAATAACAATTACAGTAAGAAAAACATCACCATTGACATATACCAGGATCCCATAAATCAGCTTGTATATTTGATGTTCAAACCAGTTACAATCTTCAAGTCCAGTAGGTCTTTATAGCTTCAAACTTCTCATCTCAGCCTATCTTTCTTCTATTACAAAACAGGGCTTCAAAAGCCTCAAGAGCTATTTACATTCAATAAGTATGCAACCAACAATAATAATGAACTCCTCACATGATATTTATAAGTGATTTTGAGGAGTTGGAGTGAAAGGAGGAGTTATTTTTGCAATTAATATAGAGTAATTGTTTCTCGGCCTTTGGGAGGCCTAAGGGAGAAAATTTCAAATGTTTATCTCTGTTTTAATTAATTTTACATTAAATTTTATCTACTTCAGTCACTTTTGTTGACTTTGGAGGTTTTGGTAGGCTGGCAATTAATTCTGAGCTATCTTTCACAAATATCTCTAACTGTGCAATTAATATGTATTCTTTTGAGGAAAATAAAACTGTAGGTGGCATTTCTGATCTTTGGAGGAGTAATTACTTTGATGATTTAGCATCTGAAGCCTTCCTCCTGCTAATCTGTCGTATTTTATCACTTTTAAACCCTGATTAGGCCTTGATATTGCTTTTGGGCCTTCTTTAATCATCTTCATGCTTTAAACCTTTTCTGCTAACTGTATTCACTATTAAATATCCCTTTTTATTTGGCTTTCGAACTTCATTGTCGGGTTAAGCTCCTTGATCTTCAACCTTTATGTATTTAACCCTTTATCTTTAAATATTTGATGAATTTATTTAATCCTCTGTATTTAACCTTTAAACTATGTATTTACCCTTAAACTGTAGGATTAAGCCTTTAATATTCAACTTTTATGAATAATCCTTTATCTTCAATCGCCACTGTCTTTTCCTTTTGCTACCATGGACAAATGACTTTAGCGTGCGGGGTTTGATTAGAATTACCAATTTTTATGCAACATGGATTAAAAACCTGGATTTACACCCAGAAAGCTCTTTTTCCTGTGTTATTTGGGCTTCAGATGTGGTAACCCTCGGCCCTATCCCTTTATGGGCTATGAAAAGGGTTTTCACCCTTAAAACTGACATCAAACCCTACATAAAACCAAAAAACATGTTATAAAACCCTGCGGGGTTGGAAAAACTACATGCAGAGGCTAGAAAAGGTGGAAGGACCTTATGCAGAGGAGCAGGATATGCAGGCAGAGGAGTGGAGGAGGTTTTATGGAGAAAACCTGCAAAAATCAAGTTTTAAAACTGTATTTGGTGTGAAATATGGCTTAATGGTTTTGGAAATACTACTCGCGATTTTCGTGTTCAATTTAGGTGGTAAACGGTTTTAGTTCAATCGAACATCATTCAATCAGAAGACAATGCATGGCTTCTGCAAAACCAGCGGTTTCACGTGAGTTTTGGTGTTTAAACCCCGACAAGGAAATATGCGCAAAATGTAATGTAGAATATTGGATGAAGAGGTGTAGATCCAACGGTGGGGGGAGGAGCGCGATGGGAAAGGTGCATGGGCGAGGTTTTTAGTGGGAGCCAGGTGGCAAGCACCGATTGGGAGAGGCAGCTGGGTAGTGGGAGGTGGGTCCAGAGGGGTTGGATGTCGGGTTTAAACGAGAGCCGTTGGATTTAACGGATCGACGGCGGGGATATGTTTATGAGGGTGAAGGATATATATTAGTCAGGTGATCAAAGGGTGAAAGGGGAGGTGTAATGACCGTTGATATTTATAGATCGACGGTGGGGGGAGGAGCACGATGGGAAAGGTGCATGGGCGAGGTTTTTAGTGGGAGCCAGGTGGCAAGCACCGATTGGGAGAGGCAGCTGGGTAGTGGGAGGTGGGTCCAGAGGGGTTGGATGTCGGATTTAAACGAGAGCCGTTGGATTTAACGGATCGACGGCGGAGATATGTTTATGAGGGTGAAGGATATATATTAGTCAGGTGATCAAAGGGTGAAAGGGGAGGTGTAATGACCATTGATATTTATAGATCGACAGTCAAGATTGTTTCATGGAGTGATAAGGCGGGGAGAAAATGAACAAAGGAATATGGTTTAAGGGAAAAAGGAGAAGGGGGGGATGAATCAGCGTCATTGGATCATATAGATCTATGGCTAGGATTTAGGTGGGCTTTTTACAAATGTGGCAGAGAAAATATAAAGGAGAAGGCCTTTTTCAAGGGAGTAGGGAAAATAAAAGGTAAGGGAAGGGGGCTAGGGGTAAGGTAGAAGTGCGGTCCTGTGGAGGACTAGGGAAACAGGGGTGGAGGAGAAAGGGGTTTAAGGAAATGGTGGGGATAGGGTAATTGGTAGGTTAAATAAGAGCCATCAGATCTTATGGATCTATGATGTATATCTCATCAGAACATTGCTATCGGGGTTGAACGTTTGTGAAGAAAAATGTAGGTTTATAGAGGAAATGCCAATGCGATGGGGGCTAGCGCTTGGTTGCTAGGGCATGGTCATATGATGGAGAAGGAGTTGTGGGCTAAGCCAGAAGGGGGTTAAAACCCACATTTTTAATATGAACTAAAAAGGCCTAAAAATGAGGCTTTTTTAGGTGTTTTTTAAGGTTCCGATAAGGAAAAAGGGAAAATTTAAACCATAAAAAGGGGTTTTCTGTGAGTTTAAAAGGGATTTTTGAAGGTTTTTTAGGATAATAAAGGGGAAATGAGAAGGAGAAAATGGGATTTTTTAGAGGAAATGAAAGATAATAAAATGAGAAAATGAGTGAAATAGGCTTAGAAAATGATGAAAATTGGCGTGAAAAATAGTCACTTTGGATATCAGCATGGTTTCTTGGTGGATTTTTTTGAATGAAGCAGCAGTGAAGATTAATTTTTGAGTTTAGACAACATCTGAAGGCTTCAAGAATGAGCAATTTTCTGTGAAAATAATCTCTTTAAGGCTCAAGACCTGTTTTAGCCATCATTTGCTATGACAAAAATTTACTGATGGATAAAAGAATGATGTCACCTTCGCTAACCAGAAATGGCTTCCAGTAGTAAAGGTGGTTTTAGTTCTATTCTACATGAATGACGGGGAAAGGGATGTTCTTCTTCCATGGTAATTGATTTATTTTATGAAAAAAATAAAATAAACAAAATAAAAGGGTAATTCTAGGTAAAAGGTTTACCAAGTAATTGTGAACTGCAGAATACCTCCTGGCGAACCAAGAAGTACAGGGAGGCAATGTCCCTGAATGTGGTGTTTAGTGTATTAAAAGTTACAAGGCGGCCAAATTAGTTCACTATGGATGGATAGCAACCTGAATTTTTCCTCCCAAATATACCCAAAGGTACGTGGAGGCCCAAGTCCATATTAGCATTGTCTAATGTGAAACTGCATAGTGAGAGCACCCCATTATAATTTTCGTACAAGAACACTGCCCTATATACCCGAAGCTATGTGGACGAGCTTTGATATACTTATGTACATGGAGTGAGGTATCACACTCGGAATGTATCACAGAAAAGTTAGCGACAATTGCTATGTTTAACAACGTCGGAGCACGTCTCTATCCTAGACCTTCTAGATGTTATCATTATGGTTCCAATGCTTTCTTAGGTAAATTGATGTAAATTTTATGTTGATCTTGTTTATAAAGTTGGTCTTTGAGGTTCACCGCGTGATGTAATGGAAAGTCCTAAAAATGCAAACAAAAATGATAAGAAAACATTTCAATTTTATCTTTTTCAATGAAAATCCTATCTACTAAGGGAAGGATCAATCAATTTTAGAGGAAAAAAAAGAGCACAAAATAAAATGCATCTTTCCTAACTTTTTCCTATGCAAAACACACAATTCACTATATGTACATGCATGTTTTTATTTTTAGCTCTTTTAATGTGAATGTGTTGGCTCGAGGGGTCCTGACCCAAGTTTAGAGGTTCAAGGTTTGCCAACAAACCTCTATACTACTGGCCCTTTTGGAAGTGACCTGCTTGCGCAGGCCAAAGTCTCACCTGAAGTAGTATGGGTGGGTGTTGGAACCAGGTTTTTTCACCCCGGGAGAGGGTAGGTAAGTTAAGAAGAGCTGCGTTCACCCTTATAGTGACCAGATCTTATATCACAGAGCCTAGATCTATGGATTCCCTTCGCATCCACGTGTGCAACATCAATGATATTCACAGTAATCAACAAATCATAAACTCATATAACGATAACACAGTTATTCCAGATATTCCTATATGAAGTGCAACAGAACAGACCCAGATCATAGCCTAAACAAGTAGCACAAGTATGTTCGTAGCTTAAATCAATAACACAATAGAATATACTAATTAACCAAACATCACATATTCACATCACAGTAATTCCAATAGATTCATATATTCAAAAATACTTCCGCATTCATTAATCCTTCAATTCTCCTTACAATACCCCAAAACCCAACCTGCGCACATAGTAGCAGGGTCTGCACACAACAGGACAGAGAATCTCCATGCACATAGCAACAGGATTCCTTCCCCAACAACCCTAACCAGATCTATTAGTTTCCACTTAGCATCAATCTCTATTCGTTCCCCTCTTTACAACTCAAAATTTCCTTCTATTTATAAAAATATAGCCTAAACTTTCCTGTGGTCCGCAAATCTTGGTTTGCGAACTCTAGGTCTACCCTTTTACCCATTAAAATGCTTTTGGGGCTTTGACCCACCCCAAAACCCTTGCGCTAGACCAGAATATGCAAAAATTATACAAAATACTCGAATTTGTCCCAATTAGAAGTCGTTGGAGAACCTGCTCTAATAGTCCCCCAACACAATCTTGTGACTCGTCCCGAGTCACTATAGTAGCATGGTCTCCACCTGTGCATGTAGTGCATTGATGGCTGTGATCAGCGGAGGCAACACCTCTTTACTCTGAGCAGCGGCACTCTGCGCAAGGTATAGAAGCTTTTTGGATGTTGGGCCTTCGTTTGTCGCGGTGACACTATCCAGTGTTTGGTTTAGTCGCTTGACCATGCCATCTGCATTCTATGAGAGCTGGAGGGCTGTGGCAGCCCACGGCTTCAATCGTTCCTCGATGACATGCTTCTTGCACTGAAGTTTCTCATTCTCGTCCTGAAGAGTGTTTTTGGTCCTCAAATGTGCTAAACGCTAGGCAGGCACCAAGGTGGGAAATGTAGCCTCGACCTGCTCAAAAGTTTTTTCCTTATGCCGTAAGTCCTGATTGATCTCTCGAAGGGCCAGATTGAACTGGACCGTGGTCCAAAGTTGCATGGCTGACTCTAGCAACTGGGTGCCCTGAGCAATCTGCCCAGTGATAGTGTTCATAGCTTTGGCCAAAAATGCGGCATGCTAGGCTCATACCTACAGCGGCATGGCAGGCTGCAATTTGGCCTGTAAGTTGAAGATTTTCTGCTCCAGTTGTGTCTTTATGTCCTACATTTCTCTCCTAGATGCTTTCAATGCTGCAACCATTCCTTCCACCCTGGGCATAGCTGCGGCCAAGATCCCGTCTGAAACCTCTGTGCAGAGCTGGTGGATCATTATTTCAAGCTCCACCTGCTATGATACAACAAGGGACATTTCTACATTCTTCTGTGCGATGGTCCACTTAGCCACATCGAGCTATTGGTGTACTTTCTGGTCTCGATGGTGGATCTCCCGGAACATGGAGGTGTGGAGACCCTGTAATACCTTGTGGGGTAGCTGGGCTAGATCCAATTGTATCTTTGTACCTACTTAGAGTTGGATTCCTACAAGGGCAGCACGAGGCAACGAGTAGAGACGACCTTCTCCCATGGCTAGCACTGTACTGCTAGCTTCCAAGGGAGCCCGTGTGGGAATTGCACTAGTCTGAAGCATATCTATCTTCCACTAGAGGGCATGGAGTTCGGTTTGAATGGTTTCAATTGCAACCTTATTTTGTTCCTCTATGGCTACCCACCTATCCTCTATAGCTAGTGTAAGTTTTTCTGTGATTTTCTCGAGATCACTATTAGTTAGTGTGATTGTCGCATCATATTCCTGCCATTGGGCACGCTGATTTTTTTGGGGCCCTTTTGTAGGTTCTCCTGGCTGCTTCATACCCTAGAGGGAGGTGGTATATTTTTTATTCATCCCTTGCACACTCAGGTCTAGATGAAAATTGGCCTCGACATCCTTTTCGGCGATCTTTGGCAGCTGTGATTCCTTTTCCATGGCAGCATCCAAGCATCTCTTGCTCGGTACTGCGGCCTCCTCGGGGTTGACAGGGTGGGTCACTCCTATCATACAGATCCCTACGGTGCTCGTTTCGCTGGGTATGAAGCCAATCCTCCATGTAGGTAGCCAGAGCATCATTATCCTATCAATTTCTTCGTCCCCTGACCCAATCACCATGATTTTCTCAAGTTCTGGCTCTGTGGGTACCAAAGCTTCCACGGGGTTAGTATTTGTCATTCTAGCATGAAAAGGGAATCCTGATTCAGGGGGACTATTGGTAGTGAGAGTAGGTCAACTCATCATGAATAGGATGCTACAGTCCCATAGAACCATGCGACATAGAGAAAATACATACGGGTTACGGAAGTGATACGAAACCCTTGTTTGAGCTATTCTTCCTACTTTATAATGCCTATAGTCATCCAATGGTAGGGTAAATGTCTCTTGGAACTTACCATCAAGTAAATGGTAAAAAATCTCAAGGAATCTCTGCATTAATTTCTAGTCGCCTGCTCCATTCAACAGTAATGTTTACTTTTTACCAGATTTTACTATTCCAACCGCCACTTTTCGCTCCTCATGTGTGCTTAGTGTACCTGATGTGGTTGGACTAAATGCCTACACCTCCTACACATCTTTCCTCAACATAGGCTCTTTCCATAGGGACTTCGAAACCAAAGACATGTTCCTCCGACATGCTTCATCCCAACAAAACTAAACCCCCTTCATAAGAAAGTTTCGCAGAGGCGCTATGATCAGTGTGTAGTGTCGAACAAACTTCCTGTAATAACTTGCATGGCTGAGGAATGAACACAACTGTCTCTTGGTTGTAGGGGTTTCCAGATACATGATAACTCTACTTCCTGTACCTGCATCCCCAATCTTAGCCACCGTAGGGTGTGTTTCAATGCCGCCCATTTGCAGCTTATACGGCCTGGTAACCATGCGCATCCCTTCCAATTCTGAGTCAGAAGTAGCTTGTGGATCATTCTCACCTTCTTTTGAGGCCAGACTATGGTAATCGACCATTCTTTCTACTTGAATTTCCCATGCGGGCCCTTCAGGTGTGAGATATAGGTGCAATTGATCCCATGCTATGGTTTCAATGTCTTGCAGAGCTGCGTGGAGTGCTTCCGTGCAACCCACTAATCCAAATGTCCCCATAAATTCATCCTTTAATGTCTCCCAGTGGCGAGTATGCTGGTGTAGCTCCGCATCTAAATACCATGCGGTGGGAAGTGGTCCTAAGGCATGAATAAACAAATGAACCCATTCTTCCATGGTCTTGTCACACCATTTATTCATTCATGCGAACAGATACCTACGCAGGTCTTCGGAACCGATGTATGTTTGGACGCGCATGTGATCAGGTTGTTTGAATTGTAGGGCAATCATATCCCGGCACTTTTCCCAGTCCTGGAAGGCTTCCTTATGTGTGTCCCACCACTGTGTATGTGTCTTACACATGCCGAGATTAAGGGCCCCTAACCTTCGTCCTCTTGGGATCTCAGCTTCAAATGCTCGCAAAAATTCTCTAATATTACCAGAACCATCAAAATAGGGTAGGTCTCTCACCTCTAAGGAAATGCAGCGCAAGTCCCTTGTGACCCTAAGGCATCGCAGTGTAGAGACATCATGTAACCGATTTTTCTAGTTCTCCATATCCCCATTGGAGTCGGAGAAACATTCACTATTCCTTTCCCAGCAGAGTACACCGTCAGCCGTGGGGTTGATCCAATCCTTGTCCTGTGTAGTTAGCTTATAAATATGATCCACACCCTCTTTGTCATGTGCCGTCTCAGTGTATCATTCGCCTTCTGCAGGATCTAATGGAATTATCACCCTTGGAACGTTATTCTCAAACACCATGCTTCTATTTTTCAAGTTAATAATTCCTTCCATATCGATGGCCCAATCCAAGCCTAGGAGCGCAGGATAGGGGTTCGCATCTTCTACGATCTCAATTACCTCAAAGTCTGCCTGAGCCTTTAATCCCGCAATATCTACCACAATTTTCGATAGTATTCCCAAGGGTATAATATTTTTGTGATTAGCCATGCACAGCTGGATAGTGGTCCATTCCAACTTAATTTCTCCCATTCTTTTCCAAGTCTCTCTAGGTAATACATTCGCAGCTAACCCTAGGTCCAAAATAACCTGATCCATCTCATAATTGCCAATATGCACAGTCAACCACATCTCCCTACCAGTGTGTTTCTTATATCTGTATAGTTTGTGCACATCCTTGATTTCCAGAGGTAGGCCAGGTCATGTTGCATAGCTATTTATCAATGCCTGAAGATTATCTACGGTCGTTGGGTTGTGCAGTAGCTTCATTACATGCCCGTAAAAATGGCTTGACCTCCTCATCCGCCTTAACGTTTGCAGGTGTATGAGAAGTAGATACCTCTATCTTAGCAAAGTCTTTGCAAGATGCGATCAATGTTTCATTTTCCTTGCTTAGGTATAAACCCTCCTGTTTGGTAATAGTTTCTCAGATCAAAGATTCAGTCGCAGCCTTCTCCCCAGGTCCTCCGATAGCTGTTCGACTGTGCGTTACAACATTTACGCTTGAATATTTGTCTCACGGCTTAGCCTTAACCCTCTGCACATTCTGTGTAGGTGTTGGTTGCTTCTCCTGCATTTTTGCTATCAATATTAGACAGTCTTCGATTGCATGATACAACTGTCTACAGTACCGGCAGGACTGCTTTGTAGGATTCGGGTAGTCTCTCGTAAATTTCCCGACCTCTCTGCAATTATAACAGATTTTCTACCCTCATCCCTGATCTACAATTCCTCCTTGGCCTCCCCCCCTACCCATGGTTGGGGAGCCACCTATCCCTGTGGGGGACCTTGGTGATGCAGGGTCTAATTGTACCCTATATAATTTTCCACAATCGATCATCAAATCATATGTTCGGCAGTTCTGTTCATTATGTCCTACCGATCTATAGAACCTGCACCATTGCTATTTTATCTTTGGGACATACATAGCAAGGCGGGGGCAGTGGTTTGTGTCGTGTAGCCCTGCAACACAGAAATCATCGCACCACAATGCTGGCCCACTTGGCCCTACAATTTCTCTTGGGCACAGCAGGCTAGGTCCCCTGGCCTATATATAGTTTGCTAATAGAGGACAGTTATCCTTGGTGTGACCATTCACCCTGCATCGTATGCACCACCTTTCAGGGCTAGCCTCTGCTCCTCACTCTTTTTGCAAGTTCTAGATCTCCACGTGTATTGCTTCTAGCTGCCCTTAGATCTTTTAGACACCTAGCTGGGTCTTGTCTCAAGGCACGGCTTCTAACTTCATAGCACCCTCCAAGGCTTTCTCCTATGATTCGAACTTTTGATGACCCATAGGTACATACAGGTGAAGCAGAAGCATAGCAATGAACCATTCTGTATGTTGTATGTCATTGTATTGAAATCCTCCTTCCCTGATCACCTTCTTCATTAGTTGATCGACCTCCCACACAGACTCGGAAGGCCCTTGCTTGAAATATTCTAGATCAACAACTATTTGAGAATAGGACTTAGGCTTCTTGAATTTTTGCTTCAAAGAATTCTTAATTTCCTCAATGGTTGTGTTCACATGTTGGCTGATGTATCCCATGTACCAGTCCAAAGCTCTCCCTTCAAAGGCAAGGGATAGCTATGCCTGCATCACCGAATCACTAGCTATGTTCTGCATAGTCCATACTAACCCTGTGACAAACCAGAACTGATCCATGTCTTCATCCCCCACACCCTTAAAGGTCGGAAACTTCATGTCTGCAGCCATGTCACCTTCCAGTGGTGGCGAAGGTGTAGGTGAATTCTTACTCCTATGCTGGTTTGAAAGTGGTGTGCTGAGAGGACTCTATGCAGCTGCTTCCCTTACCAGAATGTAGACGGAGCTATCTCATTCTTGGTTGGTTCGATAGTACTTGCCACTTCGTGTCATACTTTCATCCAGATCAGGGGTCATTCATTTGGTGTGGCTACACAAGATACTCTTTTCGCACAGTAATATCTTAATCAGCAATGGTAAGGTCTTCAAAAACTTACCCCAAAAAAACTTGCAGAATCTTTGCTCTGCTTCAGAGTAGGATAAAAACTGATCGATGGAAAATTATGTCATGAACCCTCCTAGCACACTATCCACCCAGTGGTCCACCATGCGAGTGATGGTGTTATCAGTCTTCTCTAACTGCTGGACCAATTCGAGGGTCCACTGCATCACTCGTTCATCCTTCCAACACTTCTGAAATTTGACCAACCTCGCAAGCCACTCTTGGAGCTCGATCGAAATTGTTACAAAGAAGATCTCATAGATCTTTCTGAAAATATACTTATTTTTCTTTCACTGCGAATTCTTGAACTTGCTGTTTGAACCATTCATCAATTTATTTTCTTTCAGGTTTCCAGTATGGCCTTGCCATTACCCGATCCCTCTCCCAAAATGCTCCCAGTCCTAGCAATGGAACCATTTTTTGGCTCAAGGGGTCCTGACCCAGGTTTGGAGGTTCAAGGTTTGAAAACAAGCCCTTATACTACTGGCCCTTTCGGTAGTGACCTACTTGTGCAAGCCAAAGTCTCACCCGAAGTAGTATGGGTGGGTGCTGGAACCAGGTTTCTGCACCTTGGGAGATGGTAGGTAAGTCAAACAGAGCTGCGTTCACCCTTATAGTGACCAAATATTATATCACAGAGCATAGATCTACGGATTCCCTTCGCATCCACATGTGCAATAGCAATGATATTCATAGTAATCAACAGATCATGAACTCATATAACGATAACACAGCTATTCCATATATTCCTATATGAAGTGCAACAGAACAGACCTAGATCGCAGCCTAAATAAGTAACACAAGTATGTTCGTAGCTTAAATCAATAACACATCAGCATATACTAATTAACCAAACATCACAGATTCACATCATAGTAATTCCAATAGATCCAGATATTCAATAAGACTTATGCATTCATTAATCCTTCAGTTCTCCTTACAATGCCCCAAAACCCAACCTACACACACAGTAGCAGGTTCCACACATAGCAAGACAAAGAATATTCGCACACACAGTAGCAGGAGTCCTTCCCCAACAACCCTAACTAGATCTATCAGTTCGCACTTAGCATCAATCTCTATTCATTCCCCCCTTTACAACTCAAAATGTCCTTCTATTTATAACAATCTAGCCTAAACTTTTATGTGGTCCACAAACTATGGTTTGCATACTCTAGGTCTAACCTTTGACCCATTACAATGCTTTCAAGGCTTTGAACCACCCCAAAACCCCTGCGTTAGACCAAAATATACCAAAATTATATAAAATACTCAAATTTGTCCCAGTTTGCAGCCATTGAAGGACCCTGCTCCAACAAAATGCAAGAAATGAAACTATATGCATCAAATCAAATAGAACAAATGTTTTCTTCTTTGAGAAACGAGGAATTAAACAACAATTTCTCTTTGAGGAAAAATGAAGAATGGAACTAAAATTTTTCCTATAGGAAACAAAGAATAAAAGAAAATTTTCCTTTATGAAAACAAATGGATCTAATCCATAAATAGAATACTTTGAATTTGATTTTCCAATGATAAAGGAAAACAGTAAAGTGAGATTGAACAAATTTACTTTTCAAAGGAGGAAGAATCTGGAAAGTTTACTGGTCTCTAAGAGGTATCAGACAATTGAGAATACAACAAACAAATGGCTGATAATGATAGCAATGAAAAAATTGAATGGAAATTGGTTGGCTAAGGGGGCAACACAATCTCTAACGAGAGACAGTGTGTTGCAGTGCACCCCTGAGTGGGAGGCAATGGACTATGTCTTGACCAATAGTGCATTGGGCTGAGCAATGATTGAAAATTCAAGCTACATAACACACTTATAATGCAATTATTTCATTCAAAATTCTAATAACTGAAAGTAGATGCTACTGATGAGGATTAACAAAGGCAAAAACAATAGGAATGAAAGGATACTCCCCAGTGGAGTCACCAATTTGTTATGCAAAATTGTGATCTACGAGTAAATAAACTTCCCTAAGTGTGGTGCTAGGCACTTGGAACAACGGAGGAAATACTTTGCTATCACTTTCTCTAAAATAAGCATATACACATAATAATAAGAGAACCTACTTGTGATCCCAACAATTCTCTTTCTTATTTTGTCGTTGTTGTTGTCACTCTCAATCCAACTTATCGCCAGATCGATTCCTGCAAACACAAACAAATAACAAAAAATAACATGCATAGACAGATATCTACCTATCTTAATCACTCAAATCGATTACATGTGAAATATATATATCATTCAGGAATCCATTTCATAAGAAACATAAACATATAGAGCCATATATATGGGAAAATGAACAACAATATTTATTAAAGAGTATAAGGGGGAGGTTAAAACCAATGATCAATTTTTTGCCACCAACTCCAACTTCATCCCAGCCTCATCACATCCAACATCACACTAGAAACATATCAGTACTTCCACTCTCTCAAATGAGAATCAAACAACATGTCTTTACCAAAATTCTTCCCTCCCTACCACTAGGATCTGTTCTCAATTTATAGGGAAACTGATGGTAGTTTCTTAGTGAATGACTTTCTAAGAATAGGCAAGACATGTTCCCAAGTTCAGAGGTGTTATATGGACACTTGGATTCAAAGTTTGACACATATGGACTCTTCTAGAAGGCACTGGCCATGTGGAGATTCTCGGAACAATGAGAATTCCGCTCCCAGGTGACCAACGCACTCTTGAATTTCGGGAAGTTCATTGCAGTTCACCCTTGAATGGAGGATGTTTCATATGCAACACAGTTAGTCCCTTTAAAGGCTACGTTGGTGAGTCAATAAGTGATATAAAATATACTTCAAAACTTGTAAATCTCGCAATAGAATCCATGAATGAATTTCTCTTCTCTTACAGCATATAGAAACTGAAATTTAAGGGGATGATAGACCCTATTTCATTGGTCCTAGGGATGATATCCAGTTTGACCAAGTCATGGGGGATGATGCCCAAATTGACCTATAACAATTGGCGTTATTCGAGATGACTGCTACTCACAAAAATGAAAACAGTTTGAAATTTTTTATTCTCGGTTTGAAAATGAAAAATGATTCCAAAATATTCCATCTCATCCATTAGATGGTGTATATGACAAAGCATATTCTATTATTATGCAATCCAGACCATCCATATTTTTTTATTTGTGAAAGAATTGAAATTCTTGAAGCCCTACTCTTAAATAGACCATGCCTATCGACATAGTTAGTACTTTGTTATTATTATTATTATTATTATTGTTGTTGTTGTTATTATTAAAAAAATTTAAATATTGATTGTGATCGACCAAGGATGACCTTAGTTAACTAAGGTTGGTGATGTCTAGCTTTTTTCAACCATGGTTGACTATAATTGAACATGGTCGAGTTACATTGATATAGGACAACTATGAGTGAACAAGGTTGATTTTTGTTAAATGTGGTAAACATAGGGTTGGCCAAGTTTGACAATGGTCAACTATTTAAACATGGATTATAATGTTGACTTTGTTTGAATACATTTGACTAATGTGGTCGACTATGTTTGACTATTAATATTACTCAATAATATTAGTAGGTGATTATGTTTGACCAAAGTTGAAGAGTGCTCACTGTCAAACATAGTCAAACATTTTTTAACATAATTAACCACATTAGTAAATGTGATTGACTAATTTTATAATGTCACCTTGCGATGTTGGATAAATTGCAATGTAATGTAACATTGCGACAATGTTTGCCACATTACAAAGTTGGATAAATTTACCATTTAGATGTCACTTGTTTGTCATAATGTGATGCTATATGTTTTCATCACATTGTTAAAGCATTTATCTTCATAAAAATTTCAAAGATTTTTGTGTACAACCACATTAAAATAATATTATTATGTGGCACAACCATAGTCAACCTTACTCATTGATAGTCAATAAATTAATAATAATAATAATAATACGATTAAATAAGAAGAAGAAGGAGGAGGAGGAGGAGGAGGAGGTTGACTATATTATTAATAATATTCTTAATATTACTATTAACCATGGGTGAACATGGTTTGACTAATTTGACCATGGCTGAGCATAGTTTTCTACTGTTCATCATGATTAGACTATGATTGACCATGTGTGACTTTTGCTGAACATCACTAATTATGTTTTGACTATGGTTAATGATTATATGACTATGGTTGAACATGGTTCACTATGATTGACTATGGCAATCCATGTTCACCTTACGTTTTGACTATGAATGACTATGATTAACAATTGTTTGAATATGGTTGGTCACGATTGACTATAGTTGTCCATATTCACCATTTTTAAACACTTGTTGACAATGTTTTAACTATGGTTAATGATTTTACGACTATGATTGACCATGATTTAACTATGGTTGATCATGATTGATTATGGTTGAACATGGTTTGACTATAATTGACCTTTGTTTGACCATGGTTTGACTATGTTCAACCATAGTTGAATATGATTGACTATAATTTACCATAGTTTGAATACGTTTTGACTATGGGTTCACTATAGTTGACCAGTATTTGACTATGTTTACCATTGTCATGGTGGTTGCTCATAGTTAACCATGGTTTGACTATTGTTAACCCTGGCCATTGTTGTTGGTAATGGATTTCCACTATGGTTCACTATAGGTCACCTACATATAGACCATGATGCCCATGGAAACTATGGTTCACCATGCTTGTCATGTTGACTATTGTTGACCATGATGTCCATGTTGACTACAGTTGACCATGTTAACAATTTTCAACCATAACTAACATGTATAGATGTGACTGTCAATATTTAACTATGGAAGAATATGGTTGGTCATGTTTCCTATGGTTGATGATATCAACTATGGATTACCATGGTGATCATGCTTGACCATGGTTGACCTAGTTGATATGTTTTAACCATGGTTGAATATGCTTACACTGTTGAAAAAATAAGTTATAATAAAAATTAAATATTGAAAAAACTTAAATATCAAATAAATTATGGTTGACTATGTAGACTATGGGATGATGTTCACTAGGATTGAAAATAATTACATTGTTGGAAAATGTTATAAAATTTATATTAAAATTAAATGTTAAGAAAATAATAATAAAGTCATATTAAATTTATTATTTAAAGTTATTAATTGTAATAATTATATTAATGTCTATGCTTATGTTGACTATGGGCATGATGGTTAAGGCTTTACTATAGATGAAAGCTATTAATTGTAATAATGATATTAATGTTTATGCTTATGTTAACTATGAGCATGATGGTTAATGCTTCACTATAGATATGTTGGGCATGAAATCTATTATTAACTATAAACATGCTAAACATAATGCTCATGATTAATCATGATCGAACATAATATTATGTATTAATATATTCTTATAAAATAATTAAAATTTAGATAATATTATAGATAAATTTAATTAAACCTTAATAATAAATCCTCATATATTATTGTTATCATCTTAATATAATTTTATAAATCTTATCACACATGTCTAATAAATTTCAATATAATATTATCTTATTAAACTTTATTAATAAATTTTAATATGAATATTTCCACATTATTAAAAAATTATTATTATTCTTATTAATAAACCTTATAAATATTTAATAAATTATAATATAAAAATTTCATTATTATTATTATTATAAATAATTAATAAATTTTATTAAATATAAATTTTTAAAGTTTTTAAATATAAATTTAATTAAATATTTTTTTAAACTTATATTAATATTACAATTATTATAAATTAATATTAATAAATTTTATTAAATATTAATTTGATTATGTTTATAATTATAAATTGATATATGATGTGATATCATATATATTTAGCACCACTTGAAATCATAATAAATTAATCATAAGAGTAATTCTAAGCTTGTTATATATATATATATATATATATATATATATATATATATATCACTATTCAAAATTAAAGAAAATTAATAGTAAGAGTAACACTAATTCTACTAGGGTAATTATACACTTTACAATTGTTTTATTTGACTATGGTTGAACATGGTTCATTATAATTGATTATGGTTGTCAATGTTCACTTTATGTTTTGATTACGAATGACTATGGTTTGCCACAATTGAATATAGTTGTCCATGTTGACCATTTTAAACACTTGTTGAATATGTTTTAATTATGGTTAATGATTGTATGACTATGATTGACCATGACTTAACTATGGTTGATCACGATTGATTATGGTTGAACATGGTTTGACTATGTTCAACCACAGTTGAATATGATTGACTATAGTTTACCATAGTTTAAATACAATTTGACTATGGGTTCTCTATAGTTGACCCTTATTTGACTATGGTTACCATTGTGATGGTGGTTGTTCATGGTTAGCCATTGTTTGACTATGCTTAACCCTGGACATCATGGTTGGTAATGACTATCCACTAAGGTTCACTATAGGCCACCTACATATAGACCATGATGCCCATGGAAACTATGGTTCACCATGGTTGTCATGTTGACTATTATTTACCATGATGTCCATGTTGACTACAGTTGACCATGTTAACAATTGTCAACCATAACTAACATGTATAGATATGACTATCAATATTTAACTATAGAAGAATATCGTTGGGCATGTTCCTTGTGATTGGCCATGTCAACCATGGATTACCATGATGATCATGGTTGATAATGGTTGACCTAGTTGATATGTTTTGACGATGGTTGAATATGCTTGCACTGTTAAAAAAATAAGTTATAATAAAAATTAAATATTCAAAAAACTTTCATAAGAAATAATTATGGTTGACTATGTAGACTATGGGGTGATGTTGACTAAGCTTGAAAATAATTGCATTGTTGAAAATTGTTAAAAAATATAACAAAAATTAAATGTTAAGAAAATATTAAATCTTAAATAATAATAAATTCATATTAAATTTATTATTTAAAGTTATTAATTGTAATAATTATATTAATGTATATAAGCTATTAATTGTAATAATTATATTATTGTATATGCTTATATTGATTATGGGCATGATGGTTAAGACTTAACTATAGGTATGTTGGACATGATGTCTATTATTAACTATAAACGATGTTGAATATAATGTTGATGATTAAACATAATGTTATGTGTTAATGTATTGAGAAATGTATAATTATTAATGTATTCTCATAAAGTAATCGAAATTTAGATAATATTATAAATAAAATTTAATTAAACTTAATAATAAATCCTCATATAATATTATTATTATCATAATATAATTTTATAAATCTTATCTTACTACTATTAAACCTTATAAATAATTAATAAACATTAAATCTTATTAATAAATTTGATTAAATATACATTTTTAAATGTTTTTAAATACAAATTTGATTAAATACCTTTTATGTTACAATTATTATAAATTAATATTAACAAACTTTATTAAATATTAAATTGTTTATATTTATAATAATAAATTGATATATGATGCAGGGGCATTAGACACTAGCCAACAATGTAGGAGGTTTTGCCCACATGTTGTGGCTAGGAGGGGTCGAAATCATCAAAATTGTAACAGCTAGGTATCAATACCTCAGCTGACTGTTTCATTTCAGGGTAATTAGAGTTGTAGGGGTCGAATAGTCTAGTTAGTCCAATTGTCATACATCAGTTAATTGAATTATTGTAATTATACTGTTGGTTTTCTAAACGGTCCTCACTAAAGAACCGAAGAGTCACTCTATAATGTATATAATTGTATCCCCGGATGTATAAAAAAAAAGGAGGGAAGAATAGAGATTTTCTACAATAACTCTGTGCATTGTCGATTACTTCCAATTAAATGAATTCAGCTCTGTTGATGATCTAATGGCCTTGAAATTTTAATTGTGAGGGATTTGTTTGATTGTGAAGTTGTTGAGTCTGTGCATATATAACTCCTGAGTCGTACCCTTGTATCGATTCTGCCACTCCTCGTATATTTCCTTGAATTTGGTTGGGTAAATTCCACGGAGAAATCCATATGGAGGCAAAATCTGTCAATAATGGTGAATCTCGTCTAATGAGGAGATGAATTCGTTTGTTGCATTTACAGTCGGAACCGAGACTGAACCCAGAATTGGCAACTGGAGCAGATAACCGTGGTCGAGCCCTGTAGAAAACCACTAGTAGAATTACAACGGCGGATTGCCCTATTTCGCACCACTTTAGGTACGGAGGCAGTATTCCTGGAGGGGGGAGCGATTCCATAGAGGAACCGAAACGTGGTAATATTTGACCGTGGAGAAACTGCCTTGCCGTATTTGTTTCGCGCGTTAACACCAGTACGAGGTCGTCGAGCGAAATGTATACAGGCCATTGATCTGAGAGAAGATCATCGGACGGTCTTCGCGTAGTGGAGATACACGATGTTTAACAAGGAGGACGCACACATTTGATTGGTCCATAGCACATATGTGGGCCCGAACCAAAGGCCTGTGGTAAAGTCATTTGTTTAAAAAGGCGCAGTGTATTAATATGTAGTTATAACTTAGTTATAAGGGTGGTGGAGAAATATCAAGTCAAAAATATAATATAACATTTGAAAGCCGAGGATATATGTTTGTTTGTCAATTTCTCTGAAATTGACAAATAAATCCATAAGAAAGAAATAGACCACGTGGAATGGAAAACCAAGGCTCATAAAAGAGAATTGTTGACCGAGCCACGTAATATTTGACCAAACTCTCCTTTGGGGGACTTTAATAGCTCTTGTTGCGTCATTTGTGGTATCAGAGCGGGAAGTTTAAGGTTGTTTTTGCAGAAAGATGACATGGCAATCCGACTTGGTAGAGGTGCTGGCAAAAGGAGACCTGTTGCCAATTCAGAGGTGTTGGAGGTTTTGCAGAGGGTCGAGGCCAGAATGGATGCCGTGGAGCGAAGACAGACCAGAGATCCTGAAGACATCAGCGAACCTGAAACAGAAGAAGGAGAAGAAAATGTTGAAATTCCTCCTCACATGAGGCTCCTGAGAACTGTTATGGGGTCTGCAGTTAGGCCCAGAATTGAAGTGTCGAGTTATGCAGGGGGACTGAATCCAGAGGAGCTGGTGGATTGGATAAATGAAATGAACAAGTGCTTCGATTATGAAGAAATAAGTGAAGATAAGAAGGTCAAGTTTGCAGTAACAAAGCTGAAGGGACATGCTGCACTTTGGTGGGATGGAGTGCAGGCAGAAAGGAGGAGAGTTGGTAAGCAACCTATCAAGAGCTGGACCAGAATGATGGCTAAATCAAAAGGAAAATTCTTACCTAGTGATTACCAGCTAACATTGTATAAACAAACGCAGAACCTGAGACAGAGGTTGCTGACAGTAAAAGAGTACACAGAGGAATTCTACAGAGTGAGCATAAGAGCTGGGCAATTCCAAGATACACTAGAGAATACTGCCAGATATGTGAATGGTCTCAAGCTGGAGATCCAAGATGAGATTGGTCTCTTGTCTCCTAAGACAGTGGAAGAGGCATACCAGATGGCCTTGAAAGCAGAGGAGAAACTCCTGAGAAAACAGTCTGCCAAGAAGAGAGGTACTTTCCATGGGAAGGGAAGTCAGGGTGGTAGAGGAAAGCCTACACCCAGGAATGGAGCTGACAGTAGCTCACCTCAGAATGCATCTACAGAAGATGATGCAAGGGGTAGAAAATATTCTTACAGAGGAAGGGGAAGAGGAGGCAGAGACAGAGGCAGATGTAGAGAATTGAGGTGTTATCGATGCCAGCAGGTGGGACATAAGCACTATGAGTGTCCAGAGAATGTGGGTGTTGGTCCAAAAAATGCTGTTGTTGCCTCAGCTTGAGAAGAGGTAGAGATTGAAGAAGAAATTCTTCCAGAGAGGGGAGAATCCTTGGTGGTGAATAAGGTCTTGTTGAAGCAAGCCAAAGAGGCCACTGAGCCTGCACAAATGAAGACTTTGTTTAGGAGCATCTGCAAAGTCCAAGGGAAATGTTGCCAGCTATTCATTGATAGTGGCAGCACAGACAATCTGGTTTCCACTGAGGTAATAGAAAAGTTGAAGCTGAAGACAAGGGAGCATCCAACTCCCTATAGGGTGTCCTGGCTGCATAAAGGGCACCAGCTTGTTGTAAAAGAACAGTGTGAAATAGAGCTGCAAATAGGCAGGTACAAGGACAAAGTTTTGTGTGATGTAATGCCCATGGATGTGTGTCATATACTGCTGGGTAGACCTTGGCAGTTTGATAGAGCAGCCATGCATGATGGCAAGAAGAACACTTACAAGTTCTTCAAAGATGGGGTACACCATACATTGATACCCATGGAAGAAGGAGAGCCATCCAGCGGAGTGATTGACCCAAAGACCTTGTTGCTGAGTGGGAAGGAATATCTGCAGCAGATAGAAGAGGAATAGGTAAGATTTGCTTTAGTTTGCAAGCCTAAAGTAGTCCTTACTTCTACAAAGATTTTTGATTTACCAGTAGAGATACAAGAGATGTTAGACAATTACTGTGACATTGTTGTGGATGATTTACCTGATGAGCTGCCACCTGTGAGGAAGATTAGCCATTAGATAGATTTTATCCCTGGTTCAAATCTGCCAAATAAGGCAGCCTACAGAATGACTCCCAAAGAAAATGAGGAAATCAGGAAACAATTACAGGAATTAGTGGACAAAGGACTGATCAGAGAGAGTTTGAGTCCCTGTGTAGTGCCAACAGTATTGAGCCCAAAGAAATAAGGAGGCTAGAGGATGTGTACTGATTCCAGAGCAATTAATAAGATCACAATCAGGTACAGATTCCCTTTGCCCAGAATTGAAGATTTAATGGATTGTTTGAGTGGTGCTAAATACTTCTGAAAGATAGATTTGAAGAGTGGATACCATCAGATTAGAATAAGAGAGGGTGATGAGTGGAAAACTGCCTTTAAAACAAATGAAGGTCTGTATGAATGGATGGTAATGCCTTTTGGGTTGTCAAATGCACCAAGCACTTTTATGAGACTTATGAATGAAGTATTGAAAGAGTTTATTGGGAAATTTGTGATAGTATATTTAGATGATATATTAGTTTTTAGCAGAACTAAGGAAGAACATTTAAGGCATCTTAATCATGTCTTGAAGAAGCTGCACCAAGAGAAATTGCTGATAAATTTGAAGAAATGCTCATTCATGAAAGAAGAGTTGGTGTATTTGGGTTTTGTTGTTTCTGCAGAGGGATTGAAGATGGACCCAGAAAAGGTTAAGGCAATTGTAGAGTGGCCTTCACCCAGAAATGTATTTGAGGTAAGGAGTTTCCATGGACTTGCTAGTTTTTACAGAAATTTTATAAGAAACTTCAGTAAGATTAATGCACCCATAATTGAGACCATAAAGAAGAGAAAACAACCATTTAAGTGGACTGCTGAAGCAGAAAGAAGTTTTAACCTATTAAAGCAAAAGATAACAGAGAAGCCTGTTTTGATTCTGCCTGATTTTACTAAACCTTTCCAAGTAAAATGTGATGCCAGTGGGGAAGCCATTGGAGCTGTGTTGAGTTAGGATGATAGGCCTGTAGCTTATTTCAATGAAAATTTGAATGACATCGGAAGAAAATATTCCTCTTATGAGAAGGAATTCTATGCAATTGTCCAGGAACTAAAGAAGTGGAGACATTATTTGATTTCCAGGGAATTTGTGTTGTATTTTGACAATCATGCTTTGCAGTATATTGTACAGCAGCCCAAGTTGAAACATAAGCATGCTAAGTGGGTTGAGTATCTCCAAATTTTTAATTTTGTTTTGAAACATATAAGTGGCCAAGCCAATAAAGTAGCTAATGCTTTGAGTAGGAGACACTTGCTTGTTCAAGAAACTAATTTTGAAGTTGCGGGATTTGATTTTCTCAAAGAATTGTATAAAACAAATCTAGATTTTAAGGAATAATTTGAGGCATGTAGTAACCCTATTCTAACAGATAGAAGTCAGTGGCTGGATTATTTCCTGCAGGAAGACTTGTTATTCAGAATAAGCCAACTGTGTGTGCCAAAATGTTCCATGAGAGAAAATTTGGTCAAGGAGAAGCATAGTGGTGGACTTGCTGGACACTTTGGTATTGATAAGACTTATGAGTAGCTGAGTCACTTTTATTTCTGGCCCAAAATGAGAGCATAAGTGGATAAGTTTGTGAAGAATTGCAAGATCTGTCAGTATGCTAAAGGAAGGAGCCAGAATGCAAGATTGTACACTCCCTTGCCTATTCCAGACAGGCTTTGGGACATGGTGAGTATGGATTTTGTTCTAGGATTACCCAAGACTCAGAGTGGGAATGATTTAGTCTTTGTTGTGGTGGACAGATTCTCCAAAATGGCACATTTTATTCCATGTTATAAAACTAGTGATGCCACCCATGTTGCTAACTTGTTTTTCAAAGAAGTTGTTACATTGCATGGGTTACCCAAGAGAATTGTTTCAGACAGAGACACCAAGTTTGTGGGGCACTTTTGGAGGACACTGTGGAAGAAACTTGGCACCAAACTAAGTTTCAGCTCAGCTTATCATCCCCAGACTGATGGACAGACTGAGGTAGTGAATAAAAGTCTGGGAAACCTGTTGAGAAGTCTTACAGGAGAGCATCCCAAGTAGTGGGATCATATCCTGCCCCAGGAAGAATATGCATATAATGATTCACCAAACAGGAGCACAGGACAAAGTCCATTTCATATTTTTTATGGAATGCATCCCAGAGGAATATCAGAATTAAGAAATCTAGGAAGAGCAGAGCTAAGGAGTGCAGATGGTGAGGAGTTTGCTTCAGAGAACCATGCCATACACGAACAAGTGAAACAACAATTACAAGGCAACAACATCAAATACAAAAGCAGAGCGGACCTAAGCAGAAAAGAAGTTCATTTTGAAGTAGGAGATCAGGTTTTGGCACACTTGAGAAAGGAGAGATTCCCAAGGAAGCAGTATAATAAACTGAAGTTCAAAAAGATTGGACCTTGCAAGATACTTAGGAAGTTTTCTGCAAATGCTTATGAGATTGAATTGCCACCTGATGTTGGAATATCTCCCATTTTTAATGTTGCATATTTGTACAAGTACGAGGATGATGGTGTAGAAGAAGGATCAGTAGACAAGGAACAGATTGAGTGGAAGGAGCAGCTACCTCCAGCACCGCCATTTCAACCAGAGAAGATATTGGACAAGAGAGTGTTCAGAAGGACCAGAGGACGAGAATACTTCCAGTACTTGATCAAGTGGAAGGGCAAGCCAGAGGAAGATGCTACTTGGATGACCGAAGAAATGTTGCAGAAGATAGGCAGATCAGTGGACGAGCTCATGGACAGGAGCCCATGAAGAAGATTGCCCTCGGGAGTCTGATGCAGGGGCATTAGACACTAGCCAACAATGTAGGAGGTTTTTCCCACATGTTGTGGCTAGGAGGGGTCAAAATCATCAAAATTGAAATAGCTAGGTATCAATACCTCAGCTGACTGTTTCATTTCAGGGTAATTAGAGTTGTAGGGGTCGAATAGTCTAGTTAGTCCAATTGTCATACATCAGTTAATTGAATTATTGTAATTAGACTATTGGTTTTCTAAATGGTCCTCACTAAAGAACCGAAGAGTCACTCTATAATGTATATAATTGTATCCCCAGATGTATATAAAAAAAGGGAGGGAAGAATAGAGATTTTCTGCAATAACTCTGTGCATTGTCGATTACTTCCAATTAAATGAATTCAGCTCTGTTGATGATCTAATGGCCTTGAAATGTTAATTGTGAGGGATTTATTTGATTGTGAAGTTGTTGAGTCTGTGCATATATAACTCCTGAGTCATACCCTTGTATCGATTCTGCCTCTCCTCGTATATTTCCTTGAATTTGGTTGGGTAAATTCCATGGAGAAATCCATATGGAGGCGAAATCTGTCAATAATGGTGAATCTCGTCTAATGAGGAGATGAATTCGTTTGTTGCATTTACAATCGGAACCGAGACTGAACCCAGAGTTGGCAACCGGAGCAGATAACCGTGGTCGAGCCCTGTAGAAAACCACTAGCGGAATTACAATGGTGGATTGCCCTATTTCACACCACTTTAGGTACGGAGGCGGTATTCCTGGAGGGGGGAGAAATTCCATAGAGGAACCGACGCGTGGCAATATTTGACCGTGGAGAAACCGCCTTGTCGTATTCGTTTCGCGCGTTGACACTAGTACGAGGTCGCCGGGCGAAATGCATACATGCCATTGATCTGAGAGAAGATCATCGGACAGTCTTCGCGTAGTGGAGATACACAATTTTTAACAAGGAGGATGCGCACATTTGATTGGTCCATAGACACATATGTGGGCCTGAACCAAAGGCCTGTGGTAAAGTCATTTGTTTAAAAAGGCACAGTGTATTAATATGTAGTTATAACTTGGTTATAAGGGTGGTGGAGAAATATCAAGTCGAAAATATAATATAACATTTGAAAGCCGAGGATATATGTTTGTTTTTCAATTTCTCTGAAATTGACAAATAAATCCAGAAGAAAGAAATAGACCACGTGGAATGGAAAACCGGGGCTCATCAAAGAGAATTGCTGACCGAGCCACGTAATATTTGACCAAACTCTCCTTTGGGCGACTTTAATAGCTGTTTTTGCATCAATATATAATGTGATATCATATATGTTTAGCCCATCATAGGAGTAACCCTAGCTTTTATATATATAACCAATTAATTAAATAAAATTAATCATAAGAGTAACTTTAATCTTATTATGGTAATTATATATTTTACAATTATTTTATAATAGATTTTGCAACTATTTTGCTAAACTTGATATATATGAAATACAAATTTTATTAAATACCTTTTTATATTACAATTATTATAAATTAATATTAATAAACTTTATTAAATATTAAATTGTTTATATTTATAATAATAATATTTTTTTTTAACAGAAACTAGTATTTTTATATTGATTCAAAAAGTTCAAGGCTTATGCTTGGAGGTTTTACATCTTGAGACCCAATGTCTAAGGTGTTTCTGAACAAGAAAAATTCACCTACTTTGCTTCTTACATTCAATCTAGCAATTTCCCAATGAGTAGCAAACCTTCTAATACTAACAAATTGCTGCAGCAAGAGACAAAAATACATGACAAGGAGAGGGGTTGGAAAAGGCAGAGGATTCCATGAGTCCCCCTAGTTACAGAGGAGAGTTCCTACTTGTAAAGAAACAACAATGTTGGCTTCAAGATTCGCATTTTTGTTATTTTTCCGAAGGATGTGAAAGAACTGAAGTTTGTCAAAGGACACGATCAACTCATTGATGTGAGCGAACAGTCGTTCCAAATGGAGGTATTTAGGGACCGATGTTTTCCTAATCAAGCCAATGAGGCTTTGTGAATCTCCAATGACTCGAGCCTCCTTGATTCCATTTTTTTGGAGTTGTTTCAGGCCTTGGAGGATAGCCATGGCTTCGGTTTGATTGTTCGAAGTAAGCCCCAAACCCTAGGCAAAGAGGAAAATGATTTGGTCTAAAGGGAAGCGGATAATTCCTCCGCCTACGGCCTTCCCCGGATTCCCCTTTGATGTACAATCAAAAAACATAGTGTGAATATCTGTGCTACTTCTCCATTTTTCGAAGTCCTCATCCTCTAATATGATTTTCCATTCTTCTCTGCACTTCTCCAAATTTTTCCAAGTGGGAAGGTTTAGCCCGAGCTGTTGGCACCACTCCATACCTTGTTGGTTTAAGCTACAAACCCGCGCTTGATTCACCTTGGAATGCATTATTTCTTTGAATAAGCTTTTGATTTTCACGATGATTTGTTGCTAGTTTTGTGCCTTCTCTTGAAAGATCCGATTGTTTATTTCAAGCCAAATCTTCCAGAAAATGAGCTTAGGGATAATCATCCACCCCTAGTATGGCCAATCTCTCCCAGGGAAGGACTTAGGAAACAATTCTCCCCAATTAGACAACATACCGGTGATTGCGGTTGGAAGGGTGGGCCTGCTATTCCAAAACAACAAGATTTCATTCCAAATGTCCTTAGCGAAGAGGCACTCGAGAAAGATGTGGACCAAATTTCCTCCGAATGTTGAGAGAGTGAGGAGGCACTGAGTGGGGCCGTGGAAGCCACGAAGTTGAAGATTTTCAGCTCTGAGGATACTGTGCCCCAACTACCAAGTGAACATGTCAATATTTGGAATGCTTTTTACCTACCAAATCCCTTTCCAAATCGCAGGGTTGTAGAGGACAGTGAAAATAGCCTTAAAGCACCTGTAGCCTTTTATTACAGAATATATTTAGCCCATCATAAAAGTAACCCTAACCTTTATATATATAACCAATTAATTAAATAAAATTAATCATAAAAGTAATCTTAATAAGATTATGGTAATTATATACTTAACAATTATTTTATAATAGATTGTGCAACCATTCCGCTAAACTTGATATATATGAAATATGCTTAAATGAATGAATTAATACAAAATATGTTAAATATCCACTTGAATAAGATTATTCATTTGTTTGAACCTTGAAATGTGATAATAGTATAAAATAGTGGCTATTTCCAGTATTAAAAGAAATCATTCATTATTTGTTGTGCCTAATTTTTCATTATTTTGGACAACATTGTGACATCTGGATAGTGTAAAATTAGAACAATATTAAATCAAAATTTAATAAAATATCCCCAAAACACAATTCAAAGAATTCTCCTCCAAAACACAATTCAAAGAATTTTCCATGGGTGATTATTAACCAATGAGGTTAAGTGTACGCTATAACAACCACCCAATAGCACAACTCAACTAATTCTCTCCCTATGCAATTATTTAGTCATCTTGCAAATAATGAAAACGGATTAGAGTAACTAATAAATAATATTAAGTATATTATATTATTTTTTATTATATATATATATATGGTTGTAAGTATATTATATTATTTTTTATTATATATATATATATAATTTTTTCAAATGATATAATATATATTTAATTGATATTAAAATATTTTATATAACATGTATATATAGAAGAAAATTAAAATGGTTTTTTATTTATTATTAGCATATTTATATTTTTAAGTATATGTCAATATTAAATGGTATTAAAATATGTTATCAATAACCAAATTATAAATTTCAACATCTTAATCACATTTTTTTACTTCTAATTACTTTACAACATATTCAATTTTTTTATTTTTATAGCCAACATTATTTTTCTATTTAGAACATCATTTTTAACTTTCATTTTTATTTTAAATGGCAACTGACACATCGACAAACTTACACATCCCCTTCATACTTGGTTGTAGAATGGGCCTCTCAGTTCATTAAGTTTACTTTAGCATTCCAATATTTTCATCAACATGTTAAATCTTAGGTTTCGTTATCTAAATCTGTTTCAAATGGAGATTTATCAAAAATTTAGATAGTTCAAGTTCCAAATGGAGATTTATCAAAAAATTGGATAGTTCAAGTTCCTATACAAATATTTGTGTACATTATCAAAGGCGAGGATTTCATTGTTTTATAAATTTGATAAATTAAAATGCGAAAGATTAAGATAATATTTATATTATTTAAAACATAACACTATATCATCAACATGTTAAATGTTGATCAGTGCCCTATTCAAATTAATTAAAGTTAGGGATCAAATTTTACATTATCAAAGGCGAGGATTTCATTGTTTTATAAATTTGATAAATTAAAATGCGAAAGATTAAAATAATATTTGTATTATTTAAAACATACCACTATATCATCAACATGTTAAATGTTGATCAGTGCCCTATTCAAAGTAATTAAAGTTAGGGATCAAATTTAACATCATAAGCCTAATATCTGTTGAGATTGCAACAAGATGATGAGCTTAGAGGAAAGAAGTCGCCTTCACTAAGTGGGCCCGCAAGATATTTTTGGCGCAAAGTCTATTTTTAGACATATGGATCATGTTCTATGAGTTGTAGGATGCTATTTGTGGATGGTTGGTCAAGTCGGAAAAAATAGATGGACTTCTATTTTTAGACATACTGGGTGGAATCTATTTTTAGATTGCCAGTCTAAAAATAGATATGTCGAATATTATTAGCTCTTAATAATATTTGGACTATAAACATTATCTTATTCTCTTGCAGCACTTCAGTTAAGTGCACAAATGTGGCACAATATCTGAGAGAAGGAATTACGCTATTCTTGAGGGTTATGTGGAGCTATTACATGGATACTTCAGTTAGAACTCATGTGACAGAGTTTGGTGGAGTTGATTGAGTTAATGGAGTTGTGTTCATTTTAACTAATCTAAACATAGTTAAGCTATTTGTATCTAGTTTAACTGATTGATACAATTAGTGAGAGTGGTGTGAATTAATTATTAATTAATTCACTAATTATAAAATCATTAATCAACTAAATAATACATCAGTTAACTTCAGTGCATGGACAATTTCAGTGGAGACCAGTGCAGAGATAGGTGAAAGAGTAGGTTAACTACCAGTTGTGACTATACAGTTGCATGTTTCAACATCTAGTGATTGGAGAAGCCAATGAGGATTGCGTAGTACAAGCTAGGTGGTTCGAAGTTATTTATGAGCCATTATACAACATTGTTTACGCAATAGAGGCTGGCTATCAGGTGGCATAGATTGGAGCATGTGTTTTGATAGATCTAGCTTGATTAGTGTGTAGCAATTTGAGGTTGTGCTGAGAGCTTGTGATGAGATTTGTACAATGATTGTTACATGATCTCTATGACATATAATATACAGATAGTTGGGGTTTTCAGCTTTAAGCTTTCCCATGAAATACTATGTTCATATGTGTGATTGTTTATGGTTTTAATGTGCGCATGCGATTGTTTTTATTTGCCACTCAGCCGACCAATGGTAGAAGAGATCATGTATTGTGCATGAAGTTAAAACAGTGTGTGATAAGGAGAATCTTAGTGTATAACATATCAGTTATTCAAATTTCTACATGGTATCAGAGCAATATTGATCATTGGAGAAATTGCAAAACATTGAAATGGTTGAGTTTTGAGTTGGTGGAATTCGAATTTGCAGCAGTGTTTTCTTGGTGTCTAAGTTGAGATGTATTTCAATGAATTGCGAATGGAGTATGCCCTTGAGGGTAGCTCGAATTATATTTCATGGAAGGATAGGATGGAGGCAGTGCTGGATGACAATGGGTTGAAGGAGTTCATAGATTCAGAAATTCCAAAACTTGCTTCCAGTGATGTTGCCGCACTTGACGCATGGCAAAAGAAGACAAGAAAGTGTCGAAGAATTCCGTTGGAAGGTTTAAAGGATCAAATAGTGTCTAGCCTTCATGGTAAGGCTTCTCCATTATTGATGTCGAAAGTGTTGACAGACTTATTCCAAAGCAAGAGCGACCAGAGGAAGTTGGCGCTCAAGGATAAACTCAGGAACATAAAAATGGAGAAAGGTGACAATATGCCCAAGTACCTCACAAATTTCATCCAATGCAGGGATGATCTGGGAAGTGTGGGGGTTACTGTTGATGACCAGGACTTGGTGAGCTTGGCTCTCCTTGGGCTTTCGAAGAGTTGGCATTTGTATTAGGACTCTGTCAATGGTCGGGAGAAATTGCCAGGATGGGAGCGACTTTGGTCGGATCTTGTGAAAGAGGAGATAAGGCAGAGTACCAGGGATGGATCTTCATCAAAGAATTCTGATAAATAAAATTATGCTTTGGCTGCCAAAGAAAAGAAGAGGAAGAGCAAGAAATCTTCTCAATCCGGTGCGAAAGGCAAGAAGTAGGACATGTCCAAGGTGAAGTGCTTTCACTGTCACCAACACAGACATTATGCCACAAATTGTCCGCAGAAGAAGAAAAATAAGCAGGCTGATGGATCTGCAGCTGGAGAGGCTTTAGCCTCGCAGTTTGAGCTGGATTTTAGGCTGATCGCATGCTTGGTTTCAACTATGGCGGGATCAGTATTGGTTTCTGGACAATGGTGCGTCTTTTCACATGACAGGAGATCGAGATTTTTTTACTGATCTGGATGAGAAAGATCTTGGAGTGCACATCGAGATGGGCGATGATGGTAGATACAGTGTGACCGGTATCGGTACCATTTCCTTTGAGAGGGAGTCTGGTAAACCATTCGTATTGAAGGAAGTGATGCATGTTCTAGGATTGAAGAAGAATCTTATCTCTGTGGCGATGTTAGAAGACAAGGGATATGATGTTGTCTTTAGCGAGGGAAAGGCTTTCCTGCGTAGTAAGGAAACTGGTGAGACCCGGAGGATAGGGGTTTGAGTTAAGAACCTTTATCAATTGTAGGTATATGGCTGCGCAGCAATGGTAGGCAAGGAAGAAGGAGTGGTGAGCTGGGATGATGGCGGGTTGTGGCACCAAAGATTGGGCCACCTTCACCATGGAGCTTTGAAGATACTGCAACAGATTTCTACTGGGCTTCCTAAAGGAACTCTTGCGCAGTCAGATCAGTGCTAGGGGTGTACCTTGGGAAAATTTGTGAAAGACACCTTTCACGAGAAGGATAGTCGCGCCACAACAATCCTTGAGAGAATTCACACAGACGTGTCTGGACCTTTCTCAGTAGCTTCCATTGTGCCAGTTAATGTACTATTTTATTTGTTGATGATTTTTCTCGTAAGTGCTGGATCTTCTTCATGCAGAAGAAGAGCAAGACATACTCAAAGTTCTGTGAGTTCAAGGCACTGGTTGAGAAATAATCGGGGAAGCAGGTGAAGGCTCTTAGGAGCGACAATTGTGGTGAATTCATATCTGGCGAATTAAAAGACTTTTGTAGCGCAGAAGGAATTCGAAGAGAGATCATAACACCTCATAACCCACAGCAGAATGGGGTTGCAGAGCGAAAGAACAGAACGATCGTGGGTGCTGCATGGGCGATTTTGCATGATTAGGGCCTTCCCATACACTTGTGGGCTGAGGCATGCAATACTGTGGTTTATGTGCAAAACCGTTGTCCTCACAGAGTACTTGGCATGAGTACACCCGAGGAGGCATTTTCTGGTAAGAAGCCTGATATTTCTCATTTGAAGATTTTTGGCTCACCTGTTTACATTCATGTGACGAAGGATGCCAGGAAGAAGCTAGAGCCACCGCAGGTTGGGAATTTTTTGGGGTGCACTACATAATTCCGAAACTATCGTGTATTTTCTAGACAGCACAAGACCGTTGTGCGACGGGAGTTCAAATTCGTGGGAGAGAAAAATATGAAGGGCCTACTCGAGAGGGAGCCACACTTGTATGCAGATGAGGAGCTATTAGTTCCTAAGGATGAGCCTCAGGATGTGGATCAGCCACAAGAGGAGGTTCATGGAGTGGAAGAGACCACTCATGCAGCGCCAACCATCAGAGGGTGGAAGCACACTACAGAAGCTGAGTGACTAGCTCAAGATGCAGAGAAGGTTGTAGGAGCACCTACATCACAATGCAGACAGAGATAATCACCTGACCGGTATACTGGATACATGGCTCTTATGAGCAAGTGTATCGTGATGGAGCCATCCTGTTTCTAGGAAGTTGTGGAGGATCCCGCATGGGTAGATGCTGGCGTGGCGGGAAGAGTATGATTCGATTGTTAGAAACAGTGCATGGGAGATTGTCCCAAGGCTGGAAGGGAAATCAGTGGTAGGTTCAAGATGGATCTACAAAGTGAAGCAAGCAGCTGATGGGAGTGTGGAGAAGTATAAGGCAAGATTTGTTGCCCAAGGCTTCTCACATATTGAGGGGATTGACTATGAGGAAACCTTTGCACCTTTCGCAAGGTATTCTTCCATAAGGATGATTCTTGCTCTCTTAGCGTAGATGGGGTGGCACATTCATCAGATGGATGTGAAGACTGCATTCATCAACGGAGTCATTGAGGAGGAGGTGTACATAGAGTAGCCCAAAGGTTTTGAGATCTTCAGCTGCGAGTCACATGTGTGCAGGCTCAAAAGAGTGTTGTATGGGTTGAAACAAGCACCTCATGCTTGGTACACACGGATAGATAGTTATTTCACCGGACTTGGATTCTCCAAGAGTGAGGTGGATCCTAACCTATACCAGATCGTGGTGGAGGGTAAGTTGCTAATCATTTTACTCTATGTAGATGATTTTATTTTGACGGGTGATGAACTGTTGATACACTCATGCAAGGCTGATCTTGCAAAGGAGTTTGAGATGAAGGACTTGGGCCTCCTTCATTATTTCCTGGGATTGGAAATTTGGCAACGCAATGGTGGACTGTTTGTTTCTCAGGGTAAGTATGCCCGGGAGATACCGGAGAAGTTTCACATGCAAGGCTGCAAGCCTATCGACACTACTCTTCCAGGAAGTTGGAAGAAAGAGGATGCTACATTGGCAGAGGTAGTGGATGCCACTGTTTATCGACAGTTGGTGGGGTCGCTTATGTATCTGGTCAATACACGACCCAACATATGCTATGCTATTAACCAGCTTTCACAAGCTATGGTTAAGCCTACCAAGCTCTTTTGGAAGGTGGGGAAGCATGTATTGAGATATCTCAGAGGCACATCGGGATATGGATTATGGTACAGACAGTCGGATGAGGTGAGGCTATGTGGCTTCATGGATGCAGATTGGGCAGGGAGCCCAATGGACAGAAAGAGCACATCTGGAGGGATTTTCAGTATCGGGTCGACAGCAGTTTCTTGGTACAGCAGGAAGCAGAGATCCGTGGCACTCAGTTCAGCAGAGGCCGAGTATATGGTAGCGAGTTTGGCTGCATGCGAGGCTATATGGATGAGGAAGATCCTGGTCGGGTTTTTCGGTTCACACTTAGAGCCTACTGTGATTTATTGTGATAATCAGAGTTGCATCAAACTCTTGGTTAATCCAGTATTTCATGATAGATCTAAACACATTGACATCTGGTATCATCATATCAGAGATTGTGTGCAGCGGAAGATCATGTTACTTTCATACATTCCCATGGAGGATCAGGATGCTGATATCTTGACGAAGGCGCTCACCAGGAGCAAATTCGAATACCACAGAGGCAGGATAGGGGTTGCAGATAATCCATATCTTGTTGAGAGGGAGTGTTGAGATTTCAACAAGATGATGAGCTTAGTGGAAAGAAGTCGCCTTCACTAAGTGGGCCCGCAGGCTATTTTTTGCGCAAAGTCTATTTTTAGACTATGTCTATTTTTAGACATATGGATCATGTTCTATGAGTTGCAGGATGCTATTTGTGGATGGTTGGTCAAGTCGAAAAAAATAGATGGACTTCTATTTTTAGACATATTGGGCGGAATCTATTTTTAGATTGCCAGTCTAAAAATAGATATGTCTAATATTATTAGCTCTTAATAATATTTGGACTATAAACATTATCTTATTCTCTTGGAGCACTTCAGTTAAGTGCACAGATGTGGCACAGGAGCTGACAGAAGGAATTACACTATTCCTGAGGGTTAAGTGGAGCTATTGCATGGATAATTCAGTTAGAACTCTTGTGACAGAGTTTGGTGGAGTTGATTGAGGAGTTAATGGAGTTGTGTTTAATTTAACTAATCTAAACATAGTTGAGCTATTTGTATCTAGTTTAACTAATTAATACAATTAGTGAAGAGTGGTGTGAATTAATTATTAATTAATTCACTAATTATAAACTCATTAATCAACTAAAGAATACATCAGTTAACTTCAGTGCATGGACAGTTTCAGTGGAGACCACTGCAGAGATAGGTGAAAAAGCAGGTTAAATATCAGTTGTGACTATACTGTTGCATATTTGCAACAACCAGTGATTGGAGAAGCCCATGAGGATTTCACAGTACAAGCCAGGTGGTTCAAGTTATTTAATGAGCCATCCTACAACATTGATTATGCAATAGAGGCTGGCTATCAGGTGGCAGAGATTGTAGCATGTGTTTTGCAAGATCTAGCTTGATTAGTGTGTAGCAATTGGAGGTTGTGCTTGTGAGGAGCTTTGCACAATTATTGTTACATGATCTCTATGATATATAATATACAGATAGTTGGGGGTTTTCAGCTTTAAGCTTTCCCATGAAATATTGTGTTCATATGTGTGATTGTTTATGGTTTTAATGTGTGCATACGATTGTTTTTATTTCCGCAATTAATGATCAATGGTAGAAGAGATTCTGTATTGTGCATGAAGATAAAATAGTATGTGATCAGGAGAATCTCGGTGAATAATATATCAGTTATTCAAATTTCTACAATATCTACCCAAAGAATGAATAACATCCATTTCAGAAATTTAAGAATGGAACAATTCAATTATGTATTATGTATTGTAAAAAAAAGTGCAACATTATATATTTTAAACAATTCCATTATGAATTATGTACAAAAAACTCCCATAACCTTTTAACATATGCATGCAAGTATCAAGTATCAAGTTAACTTGTTTTCCATTGTTTTTACTCATTACACATTTAATATTTGTCATCCAAGTTGTTAACTTCACATTCTATTGTTCATGTGGACAAGGTTGGACCATTAAAAGAGGAAGGCCTAGTTGGAAAGGAAGCCATAAAGACTCTTTCGAAGGGCTCACTCTTGGCTAGTAGATATAAGGAAAAGAAAAAATGACCTTTGGAATGACCAAGAAACACTAAGACTTGGTCAAAAACCCGACACGTAATGGAAATAAATATCCTATGATGCATTCAACTAGTACTGCACGATGATATTACACACAACACTGCAATGATATATGTCCAAATAAGGGGAGACACTAGCACAACCACATTAGTAAATGTGGTTGAAAAACACTGATAGGTGTTAATCGTATAGATCTAATATTAATCACAATATTAACATTCATATTGATATATATATATATATATATATATATATATATATATATATATATATATATATATATAATCTTTGTAGGACCTTCTTGATTCATTCATTCAAAAAACAGGTTACAACCAAGAAAGATGTTCAGTGGCCTCAACCTACCTAGTGGGAAACCATGTTGACCACTGAAATGTGTTATAAGCCATCCAAAATTTGAAAGCTTTAAGTCTATCAAACATGGCCTTATAGACCCGAATGTCTAAAAACCAGTGTCCTTCTATATCTACATAAATACCATAGTTTTTTCTATCCGAAATATACAAGGTTTAGATAAACAAAAAACAAAACAGAACTAAACTTAAACACTACTCATCATCTAAGGACTCACAGGGGTGAGGTCCTTTGCACTAGAACCAGGTAATTTTGACTACGGGAGGCATGGAAAGCATTATCCAATCCGACCAAGGAGTTTATTTTAACATTGAATCAACTACATTTATTTCTTAATGTCTTGAAGACTAGGGTCTGACTTTCCAAAATTTATCGACGAGACCATAATGGATTTAGCCATGAGATTTTTCATGAGCCAACAAAGATAAATAGTTTTTATATATTGGGTGGTGCACCTGCGAGTATGGGCGAGAATTTGTCAATCCTCCACCTGAAAATAATCTTCAACTCATTGATTGAGCTCTGCTTCCCATGTCTTAATTAGTTGTTTCACCCAAGCAGGAGTACCAAAATTATAAGCTTGGAAAACTTTCTTAATTATCTTAGCACTAGTTCTATGCCCATTTTTCCCTTTTCTCCACGTGAAGGAAGACCCACTCCCACTTTGGCTATCCTTCTATCTTCCCCAACCGCGACCTCCATTACCGGAAGTGCTACCTCAGGGTTCAGGCATACCATTATACTGAGAGAAATTCTGTCAAAAATATGAGCAGGCCAACGATAAGGGATGGCATAAGATCACAACCTTCCATTGAACCCACAAACCTAGAGACGAAGCTTATAACATGAATGTGATAAAAAATCATTAAAAGGAATTCAAAAACAGACACTACTAGGCGAGAGCCTAATCAATAAAATGAAAACTATCCATGGAGGTCGCCAACACCATTTTGGATCTGATCGCAACACTGCATGCTTACGAAATGCACAAAACAATAAGAAACACAACAAAGGTTTTCTATGAAGCAACCAAATACCAGAGAGTGATTCCTTGAGCTGTAAAGCATTGCAAATAACCTTAATTACATTAGAAACCCCATTCAATAAAGTAGCAGTCGTTGATATGCATGGGTCAGATAAAATAAACATATACCCATCTTAGACAATAGTATGCCAAAGAACACAAAGACATATATGGAAACATCATTCACAAAAAGGACCGCAATTATGGAAACTTGTCGAATTTCCAGGCATCCATCACATATTCGACCAACATTGTGTTTTCTGATAACACACTCAATTTTGATGTAGAAACTAGACCAAACTAACCACAGAAGATGGGCTAGAGAATTGGAATAAGAAACATACCCAGTAATTTGTACCATGAACTAGATGATCGAGAGCATGCCTAGAATATTGTAGCGTCTATCCAAACAAGCTACCTTAACTAAACCACTCAAGAAAATGGTTGCGACCACACACCAGACCAAGAAAATTGTGTTGTGGATAATGCTCTCCATCACCACTTGGCCTTTATGGTTCTGTCCTTTTGTACCTACTACAATTACCATGCAATAAAGAATTTCCAACCCACTACCTCGTGCCCACACACGCCTACTGGGAGGTGGACGCTCTTTGGCCCTGCCCACCATCTTTTCATTATTGTTAATAATCCTGAGGATGATATGGAGTTACTTCGAACCCCGATCGAGGAATTATTAATTAATATTATTATTTAGTAACATTCTTCATTGAATTTAATATCATTATTAATTAATAAAAAATTATAAACCCTAAAATAATCATGGTTTTCCATGGTTTACCATGGTTCATTTTCATATTGCGATAATATTTTCCATAATGCGACGTTCGACCATGATTCACCATGATTGATTTTCATATGGATACCATCTTTGTCACAATGTGACGTTGGACCATGGTTGATTTTTATATTGAGAAAATCTTTGACAAAATGTGACATTGCACTATGGTTGACCATGATTATAAAGCCAAGGGTATATTAAACCCAATGATAAATATTATAAACTATATAAATAATTGTATACACTAGTAATATGAAATATTATATTAATAAACCTAAGGGATTCATACTATAAATCTAATGGAATAATAAACCCAAGGGATTAATACTAAAACCAAAGGGAAAAATATTAATTTAAGGGAATAAATATTATAAACCCAAAGGTAAATTTTATAAACCCCAATATAAACATGTTTGACCATGGTTTACAATGGTTGATTTTCATATCGACACAATATTTGTCACAATGTGATGTTGGACCATTGTTTACCATGATTTATTTTAATATTGAGACAATATTTTCCGCAATGTGACATTGGACCATGGTTAACCATGGTTTACCATGATTATAATCCTAAGGGATTTGTATTAAACCCTAGGATTAATATTATAAACCTTATGAATAATAATATACCCTACGGATATGAACCCTTAGATTAATAAACCCAAGAGATTGATTTTATAAACCCAAGTGAATAATAAACCAAAGGGATCATTACTAAAAACCCAAGGGAATAATATTAAACCCAAGTGATTTATATTATAAACCCAAGGGATATAAACTCCAAGGTAAACAATATAAACCCTTAGATAAACATGGTTCACCATGGTTGGCCATAGTTCATTTCCATATTGAGACAATATTTGTCACAATGCGATGTTCGAACATGCTTGACCATGGTTGAGCATGATGTATTTCTATATCAATACAATCTTTCTCGTAATTTGACGTTCGAGCATGGTTGATTCTCATATTAAGGAAATCATTCTCACAATGTGAAATTGTACGATAGTGTTGTTAAGACTACAATAACATCCTAAGTTCATTATTATTTGTATAAAAGAAAGAAACTAAAAAATACCCTATATGAAAAAAATATTATTTAAAAAAGGACCCCTTCTTTTTGTAAATAATTATTTTTTTTCAAAAAATCTAAAAAAAAATAATAACAAAAAAAGTAAAAAAAAAATGTAAAATATGAAAATCGGAGGTCAGACCTATGTATTTGGTAAAAACAAAACTCTTGTTCCCGACCTTCCGACTTTCGATTATAGCAGTGCCAAGCTTCATACTCGAATATATTAAAAAAAAATTCTTGGCACCCTACCTCCCAATTCCCGACCCTCAAATCCTGACTCCCGACATCTGCCTTACCCTGAATATGTTGCATGTCGGGTTCAGGGTCACCTCTACCACACATTTATATGTAATATCATGCCAACTTCCAACTACTCGATTGGATTCTGCCGCAACTACGAATAAAATATTTTATTTTTGGTTTGTGTGCCAACCATAATTTAAAAAAATATTAAGTTGCAAATTGCAATAACCTATGTTTGAATCAACCTTCCCCAACCTCTGAACATCCAATCTCACATTTATTTTCGCATGAAATTAGTTGAAATGCCTCATCACTTTAATGAAAAATTAACACCTTTCATGGGAATTTATTTTTGCTTGTCTTGAGGGATTAAATAAAATTTATCAAGTTTCCTCCTTTTCGCTTTCTATTTTCCAATATGTTCTTCACACCTTGATTACAATGCTTGTTTGAAACTTCTCTATGATTAGAAAGTAATTTCAAATTCACTCTAAGGTTTCTAATTTCTGGTAAACATGCACTCTAATAGATAATTCCAATAGTAAATTCAATATTCCGTAAAAAAATCTCAGTTTTTTTAGGACATAAGATGGGTAAGAAAGGTAAATCTACTACGTTAAATCAAGATATCAAAGAGATTAAGGAATAAATAAAAGGATCATACAATTTGAAACCAAAATATTACACTCTCAACACAACTTTGATTTCTGACACCACCTTCAAAAATCAATGGCATGTATGATGACGTGGGAATAAATTTATAATTTATTTGAGAATAGAATCTGGTAAAATTTGAAAACTTTGACTACAAAGAAAAAACACTTAGTTTGAAAAAAATAGAGGCACAAAATTGCATAGAGTTGCTGCTAGAGCCAAAATGTTTCCTTACTATGAAATGATTGCATGGGTTATGGGAAATGTGCATATTACTAGCTGTACTATAGTAGACTTCAATAAAAAAATTATAGCCTCTTGGAAACCAACAATACTTTCAACAATTTATAAGCTTAGTCCTCCCGAAGTTTTCTTAACTACTCAGTTTCTCAATAATTTCAACAACATAGTATGCAAGAACTGTGAAATGAATTATGATAAGGTAGTTAAATATTGGTTACAAGAAGATATAGAAGGGTTCAAACTTAAGTCATAAAATAATATCCTATTTCCATTTTCAAAAGACCCATTAGGTTCCTCATCAAAATGTTTTCCTGATTATATGGAGGGAAAGACCCTGAGCATTGCAAGTTGCAATGGATGGCTTTAATACATAGTCTACTCAATGATTTAAAGTGTTTCAATTAGGCTGATATTATTTCTTGGAATTTAAGAGATTCCCTAAATTTATCCATTTTATCTCCTCCGGGACATGAACAGATGTTTTACATGTCAACCTATATTATGGATATTATAATTGCTTCTATTCCATTTCCTTTGATGAAATGGAATTACGCACTTGATCAACAACTTCCTATTCATAATTATGCCCTTATTTTGTGGGAAATTAACTTCAAATTCCATTTTTATTACTCTTGCAATTATGTTATGATCCCTTTCCATGAGATTCTTCAAGACATTAAGAAATAAATGTAGTTGATTCAATGTTAAAATGAACTCCTTGGTCGGATTGGATAATGCTTTCCATGCCTCCCGTAGTCAAAATTACCTGGTTCTAGTGCAAAGGACCTCACCCCTGTGAGTCCTTAGATGATGAGTAGTGTTTAAGTTTAGTTCTGTTTTGTTTTTTGTTTATCTAAACCTTGTATATTTCGGATAGAAAAAACTATGGTATTTATGTAGATATAGAAGGACACTGGTTTTTAGACATTCGGGTCTATAAGGCCATGTTTGATAGACTTAAAGCTTTCAAATTTTGGATGGCTTATAACACATTTCAGTGGTCAACATGGTTTCCCACTAGGTAGGTTGAGGCCACTGAACATCTTTCTTGGTTGTAACCTGTTTTTTGAATGAATGAATCAAGAAGGTCCTACAAAGATTATATATATATATATATATATATATATATATATATATATATATATATATATATATATCAATATGAATGTTAATATTGTGATTAATATTAGATCTATACGATTAACACCTATCAGTGTTTTTCAACCACATTTACTAATGTGGTTGTGCTAGTGTCTCCCCTTATTTGGACATATATCATTGCAGTGTTGTGTGTAATATCATCGTGCAGTACTAGTTGAATGCATCATAGGATATTTATTTCCATTACGTGTCGGGTTTTTGACCAAGTCTTAGTGTTTCTTGGTCATTCCAAAGGTCATTTTTTCTTTTCCTTATATCTACTAGCCAAGAGTGAGCCCTTCGAAAGAGTCTTTATGGCTTCCTTTCCAACTAGGCCTTCCTCTTTTAATGGTCCAACCTTGTCCACATGAACAATAGAATGTGAAGTTAACAACTTGGATGACAAATATTAAATGTGTAATGAGTAAAAACAATGGAAAACAAGTTAACTTGATACTTGATACTTGCATGCATATGTTAAAAGGTTATGGGAGTTTTTTGTACATAATTCATAATGGAATTGTTTAAAATATATAATGTTGCACTTTTTTTTACAATACATAATACATAATTGAATTGTTCCATTCTTAAATTTCTGAAATGGATGTTATTCATTCTTTGGGTAGATATTGTAGAAATTTGAATAACTGATATATTATTCACCGAGATTCTCCTGATCACATACTATTTTATCTTCATGCACAATACAGAATCTCTTCTACCATTGATCATTAATTGCGGAAATAAAAACAATCGTATGCACACATTAAAACCATAAACAATCACACATATGAACACAATATTTCATGGGAAAGCTTAAAGCTGAAAACCCCCAACTATCTGTATATTATATATCATAGAGATCATGTAACAATAATTGTGCAAAGCTCCTCACAAGCACAACCTCCAATTGCTACACACTAATCAAGCTAGATCTTGCAAAACACATGCTACAATCTCTGCCACCTGATAGCCAGCCTCTATTGCATAATCAATGTTGTAGGATGGCTCATTAAATAACTTGAACCACCTGGCTTGTACTGTGAAATCCTCATGGGCTTCTCCAATCACTGGTTGTTGCAAATATGCAACAGTATAGTCACAACTGATATTTAACCTGCTTTTTCACCTATCTCTGCAGTGGTCTCCACTGAAACTGTCCATGCACTGAAGTTAACTGATGTATTCTTTAGTTGATTAATGAGTTTATAATTAGTGAATTAATTAATAATTAATTCACACCACTCTTCACTAATTGTATTAATTAGTTAAACTAGATACAAATAGCTCAACTATGTTTAGATTAGTTAAATTAAACACAACTCCATTAACTCCTCAATCAACTCCACCAAACTCTGTCACAAGAGTTCTAACTGAATTATCCATGCAATAGCTCCACTTAACCCTCAGGAATAGTGTAATTCCTTCTGTCAGCTCCTGTGCCACATCTGTGCACTTAACTGAAGTGCTCCAAGAGAATAAGATAATGTTTATAGTCCAAATATTATTAAGAGCTAATAATATTAGACATATCTATTTTTAGACTGGCAATCTAAAAATAGATTCCGCCCAATATGTCTAAAAATAGAAGTCCATCTATTTTTTTCGACTTGACCAACCATCCACAAATAGCATCCTGCAACTCATAGAACATGATCCATATGTCTAAAAATAGACATAGTCTAAAAATAGACTTTGCGCAAAAAATAGCCTGCGGGCCCACTTAGTGAAGGCGACTTCTTTCCACTAAGCTCATCATCTTGTTGAAATCTCAACACTCCCTCTCAACAAGATATGGATTATCTGCAACCCCTATCCTGCCTCTGTGGTATTCGAATTTGCTCCTGGTGAGCGCCTTCGTCAAGATATCAGCATCCTGATCCTCCATGGGAATGTATGAAAGTAACATGATCTTCCGCTGCACACAATCTCTGATATGATGATACCAGATGTCAATGTGTTTAGATCTATCATGAAATACTGGATTAACCAAGAGTTTGATGCAACTCTGATTATCACAATAAATCACAGTAGGCTCTAAGTGTGAACCGAAAAACCCGACCAGGATCTTCCTCATCCATATAGCCTCGCATGCAGCCAAACTCGCTACCATATACTCGGCCTCTGCTGAACTGAGTGCCACGGATCTCTGCTTCCTGCTGTACCAAGAAACTGCTGTCGACCCGATACTGAAAATCCCTCCAGATGTGCTCTTTCTGTCCATTGGGCTCCCTGCCCAATCTGCATCCATGAAGCCACATAGCCTCACCTCATCCGACTGTCTGTACCATAATCCATATCCCGATGTGCCTCTGAGATATCTCAATACATGCTTCCCCACCTTCCAAAAGAGCTTGGTAGGCTTAACCATAGCTTGTGAAAGCTGGTTAATAGCATAGCATATGTTGGGTCGTGTATTGACCAGATACATAAGCGACCCTACCAACTATCGATAAATAGTGGCATCCACTACCACTACAAAAGTAGCATCCTCTTTCTTCCAACTTCCTGGAAGAGTAGTGTCGATAGGCTTGCAGCCTTGCATGTGAAACTTCTCCGGTATCTCCCGGGCATACTTACCCTGAGAAACAAACAGTCCACCATTGCGTTGCCAAATTTCCAATCCCAGGAAATAATGAAGGAGGCCCAAGTCCTTCATCTCAAACTCCTTTGCAAGATCAGCCTTGCATGAGTGTATCAACAGTTCATCACCCGTCAAAATAAAATCATCTACATAGAGTAAAATGATTAGCAACTTACCCTCCACCACGATCTGGTATAGGTTAGGATCCACCTCACTCTTGGAGAATCCAAGTCCGGTGAAATAACTATCTATCCGTGTGTACCAAGCATGAGGTGCTTGTTTCAACCCATACAACACTCTTTTGAGCCTGCACACATGTGACTCGCAGCTGAAGATCTCAAAACCTTTGGGCTACTCTATGTACACCTCCTCCTCAATGACTCCGTTGATGAATGCAGTCTTCACATCCATCTGATGAATGTGCCACCCCATCTACGCTAAGAGAGCAAGAATCATCCTTATGGAAGAATACCTTGCGAAAGGTGCAAAGGTTTCCTCATAGTCAATCCCCTCAATATGTGAGAAGCCTTGGGCAACAAATCTTGCCTTATACTTCTCCACACTCCCATCAGCTGCTTGCTTCACTTTGTAGATCCATCTTGAACCTACCACTGATTTCCCTTCCAGCCTTGGGACAATCTCCCATGCACTATTTCTAACAATCGAATCATACTCTTCCCGCCACGCCGGCATATACCCATGCGGGATCCTCCACAACTTCCTAGAAACAGGATGGCTCCATCACGATACACTTGCTCATAAGAGCCATGTATCCAGTATACCGGTCAGGTGATTATCTCTGTCTGCATTGTGATGTAGGTGCTCCTACAACCTTCTCTGCATCTTGAGCTAGTCACTCAGCTTCTGTAGTGTGCTTCCACCCTCTGATGGTTGGCGCTGCATGAGTGGTCTCTTCCACTCCATGAACCTCCTCTTGTGGCTGATCCACATCCTGAGGCTCATCCTTAGGAACTAATAGCTCCTCATCTGCATACAAGTGTGGCTCCCTCTCGAGTAGGCCCTTCATATTTTTCTCTCCCACGAATTTGAACTCCCGTCGCACAACGGTCTTGTGCTGTCTAGAAAATACACGATAGTTTCGGAATTATGTAGTGCACCCCAAAAAATTCCCAACCTGCGGTGGCTCTAGCTTCTTCCTGGCATCCTTCGTCACATGAATGTAAACAGGTGAGCCAAAAATCTTCAAATGAGAAATATCAGGCTTCTTACCAGAAAATGCCTCCTCGGGTGTACTCATGCCAAGTACTCTGTGAGGACAACGGTTTTGCACATAAACCACAGTATTGCATGCCTCAGCCCACAAGTGTATGGGAAGGCCCTAATCATGCAAAATCGCCCATGCAGCACCCACGATCGTTCTGTTCTTTCGCTCTGCAACCCCATTCTGCTGTGGGTTATGAGGTGTTATGATCTCTCTTCGAATTCCTTCTGCGCTACAAAAGTCTTTTAATTCGCCAGATATGAATTCACCACAATTGTCGCTCCTAAGAGCCTTCACCTGCTTCCCCGATTATTTCTCAACCAGTGCCTTGAACTCACAGAACTTTGAGTATGTCTTGCTCTTCTTCTGCATGAAGAAGATCCAGCACTTACGAGAAAAATCATCAACAAATAAAATAGTACATTAACTGGCACAATGGAAGCTACTGAGAAAGGTCCAGACACGTCTGTGTGAATTCTCTCAAGGATTGTTGTGGCGCGACTATCCTTCTCGTGAAAGGTGTCTTTCACAAATTTTCCCAAGGTACACCCCTAGCACTGATCTGACTGCGCAAGAGTTCCTTTAGGAAGCCCAGTAGAAATCTGTTGCAGTATCTTCAAAGCTCCATGGTGAAGGTGGCCCAATCTTTGGTGCCACAACCCGCCATCATCCCAGCTCACCACTCCTTCTTCCTTGCCTACCATTGCTGCGCAGCCATATACCTACAATTGATAAAGGTTCTTAACTCAAACCCCTATCCTCCGGGTCTCACCAGTTTCCTTACTACGCAGGAAAGCCTTTCCCTCGCTAAAGACAACATCATATCCCTTGTCTTCTAACATCGCCACAGAGATAAGATTCTTCTTCAATCCTAGAACATGCATCACTTCCTTCAATACGAATGGTTTACCAGACTCCCTCTCAAAGGAAATGGTACCGATACCGGTCACACTGTATCTACCATCATCGCCCATCTCGATGTGCACTCCAAGATCTTTCTCATCCAGATCAGTAAAAAAATCTCGATCTCCTGTCATGTGAAAAGACGCACCATTGTCCAGAAACCAATACTGATCCCGCCATAGTTGAAACCAAGCATGCGATCAGCCTAAAATCCAGCTCAAACTGCGAGGCTAAAGCCTCTCCAGCTGCAGATCCATCAGCCTGCTTATTTTTCTTCTTCTACGGACAATTTGTGGCATAATGTCTGTGTTGGTGACAGTGAAAGCACTTCACCTTGGACATGTCCTACTTCTTGCCTTTCGCACCGGATTGAGAAGATTTCTTGCTCTTCCTCTTCTTTTCTTTGGCAGCCAAAGCATAATTTTATTTATCAGAATTCTTTGATGAAGATCCATCCCTGGTACTCTGCCTTATCTCCTCTTTCACAAGATCCGACCAAAGTCGCTCCCATCCTGGCAATTTCTCCCGACCATTGACAGAGTCCTAATACAAATGCCAACTCTTCGAAAGCCCAAGGAGAGCCAAGCTCACCAAGTCCTGGTCATCAACAGTAACCCCCACACTTCCCAGATCATCCCTGCATTGGATGAAATTTGTGAGGTACTTGGGCATATTGTCACCTTTCTCCATTTTTATGTTCCTGAGTTTATCCTTGAGCGCCAACTTCCTCTGGTCGCTCTTGCTTTGAAATAAATCTGTCAAATCTTTCGACATCAATAATGGAGAAGCCTTACCATGAAGGCTAGACACTATTTGATCCTTTAAACCTTCCAACGGAATTCTTCGACACTTTCTTGTCTTCTTTTGCCATGCGTCAAGTGCGGCAACATCACTGGAAGCAAGTTTTGGAATTTCTGAATCTATGAACTCCTTCAACCCATTGTCATCCAGCACTGCCTCCATCCTATCCTTCCATGAAATATAATTCGAGCTACCCTCAAGGGCATACTCCATTCGCAATTCATTGAAATACATCTCAACTTAGACACCAAGAAAACACTGCTGCAAATTCGAATTCCACCAACTCAAAACTCAACCATTTCAATGTTTTGCAATTTCTCCAATGATCAATATTGCTCTGATACCATGTAGAAATTTGAATAACTGATATGTTATACACTAAGATTCTCCTTATCACACACTGTTTTAACTTCATGCACAATACATAATCTCTTCTACCATTGGTCGGCTGAGTGGCAAATAAAAACAATCGCATGCGCACATTAAAACCATAAACAATCACACATATGAACATAGTATTTCATGGGAAAGCTTAAAGCTGAAAACCCCAACTATCTGTATATTATATGTCATAGAGATCATGTAACAATCATTGTACAAATCTCATCACAAGCTCTCAGCACAACCTCAAATTGCTACACACTAATCAAGCTAGATCTATCAAAACACATGCTCCAATCTATGCCACCTGATAGCCAGCCTCTATTGCGTAAACAATGTTGTATAATGGCTCATAAATAACTTCGAACCACCTAGCTTGTACTACGCAATCCTCATTGGCTTCTCCAATCACTAGATGTTGAAACATGCAACTGTATAGTCACAACTGGTAGTTAACCTACTCTTTCACCTATCTCTGCACTGGTCTCCACTGAAATTGTCCATGCACTGAAGTTAACTGATGTATTCTTTAGTTGATTAATGATTTTATAATTAGTGAATTAATTAATAATTAATTCACACCACTCTCACTAATTGTATCAATCAGTTAAACTAGATACAAATAGCTTAACTATGTTTAGATTAGTTAAAATGAACACAACTCCATTAACTCAATCAACTCCACCAAACTCTGTCACATGAGTTCTAACTGAAGTATCCATGTAATAGCTCCACATAACCCTCAAGAATAGCGTAATTCCTTCTCTCAGATATTGTGCCACATTTGTGCACTTAACTGAAGTGCTGCAAGAGAATAAGATAATGTTTATAGTCCAAATATTATTAAGAGCTAATAATATTCGACATATCTATTTTTAGACTGGCAATCTAAAAATAGATTCCACCCAGTATGTCTAAAAATAGAAGTCCATCTATTTTTTCCGACTTGACCAACCATCCACAAATAGCATCCTACAACTCATAGAACATGATCCATATGTCTAAAAATAGACTTTGCGCCAAAAATATCTTGCGGGCCCACTTAGTGAAGGCGACTTCTTTCCTCTAAGCTCATCATCTTGTTGCAATCTCAACAGATATTAGGCTTATGATGTTAAATTTGATCCCTAACTTTAATTACTTTGAATAGGGCACTGATCAACATTTAACATGTTGATGATATAGTGGTATGTTTTAAATAATACAAATATTATTTTAATCTTTCGCATTTTAATTTATCAAATTTATAAAACAATGAAATCCTCGCCTTTGATAATGTAAAATTTGATCCCTAACTTTAATTAATTTGAATAGGGCACTGATCAACATTTAACATGTTGATGATATAGTGTTATGTTTTAAATAATATAAATATTATCTTAATCTTTCGCATTTTAATTTATCAAATTTATAAAACAATGAAATCCTCGCCTTTGATAATGTACACAAATATTTGTATAGGAACTTGAACTATCCAATTTTTTGATAAATCTCCATTTGGAACTTGAACTATCTAAATTTTTGATAAATCTCCATTTGAAACAGATTTAGATAACGAAACCTAAGATTTAACATGTTGATGAAAATATTGGAATGCTAAAGTAAACTTAATGAACTGAGAGGCCCATTCTACAACCAAGTATGAAGGGGATGTGTAAGTTTGTCGATGTGTCAGTTGCCATTTAAAATAAAAATGAAAGTTAAAAATGATGTTCTAAATAGAAAAATAATGTTGGCTATAAAAATAAAAAAATTGAATATGTTGTAAAGTAATTAGAAGTAAAAAAATGTGATTAAGATGTTGAAATTTATAATTTGGTTATTGATAACATATTTTAATACCATTTAATATTGACATATACTTAAAAATATAAATATGCTAATAATAAATAAAAAACCATTTTAATTTTCTTCTATATATACATGTTATATAAAATATTTTAATATCAATTAAATATATATTATATCATTTGAAAAAATTATATATATATATATAATAAAAAATAATATAATATACTTACAACCATATATATATATATAATAAAAAATAATATAATATACTTAATATTATTTATTAGTTACTCTAATCCGTTTTCATTATTTGCAAGATGACTAAATAATTGCATAGGGAGAGAATTAGTTGAGTTGTGCTATTGGGTGGTTGTTATAGCGTACACTTAACCTCATTGGTTAATAATCACCCATGGAAAATTCTTTGAATTGTGTTTTGGAGGAGAATTCTTTGAATTGTGTTTTGGGGATATTTTATTAAATTTTGATTTAATATTGTTCTAATTTTACACTATCCAGATGTCACAATGTTGTCCAAAATAATGAAAAATTAGGCACAACAAATAATGAATGATTTCTTTTAATACTGGAAATAGCCACTATTTTATACTATTATCACATTTCAAGGTTCAAACAAATGAATAATCTTATTCAAGTGGATATTTAACATATTTTGTATTAATTCATTCATTTAAGCATATTTCATATATATCAAGTTTAGCGGAATGGTTGCACAATCTATTATAAAATAATTGTTAAGTATATAATTACCATAATCTTATTAAGATTACTTTTATGATTAATTTTATTTAATTAATTGGTTATATATATAAAGGTTAGGGTTACTTTTATGATGGGCTAAATATATTCTGTAATAAAAGGCTACAGGTGCTTTAAGGCTATTTTCACTGTCCTCTACAACCCTGCGATTTGGAAAGGGATTTGGTAGGTAAAAAGCATTCCAAATATTGACATGTTCACTTGGTAGTTGGGGCACAGTATCCTCAGAGCTGAAAATCTTCAACTTCGTGGCTTCCACGGCCCCACTCAGTGCCTCCTCACTCTCTCAACATTCGGAGGAAATTTGGTCCACATCTTTCTCGAGTGCCTCTTCGCTAAGGACATTTGGAATGAAATCTTGTTGTTTTGGAATAGCAGGCCCACCCTTCCAACCGCAATCACCGGTATGTTGTCTAATTGGGGAGAATTGTTTCCTAAGTCCTTCCCTGGGAGAGATTGGCCATACTAGGGGTGGATGATTATCCCTAAGCTCATTTTCTGGAAGATTTGGCTTGAAATAAACAATCGGATCTTTCAAGAGAAGGCACAAAACTAGCAACAAATCATCGTGAAAATCAAAAGCTTATTCAAAGAAATAATGCATTCCAAGGTGAATCAAGCGCGGGTTTGTAGCTTAAACCAACAAGGTATGGAGTGGTGCCAACAGCTCGGGCTAAACCTTCCCACTTGGAAAAATTTGGAGAAGTGCAGAGAAGAATGGAAAATCATATTAGAGGATGAGGACTTCGAAAAATGGAGAAGTAGCACAGATATTCACACTATGTTTTTTGATTGTACATCAAAGGGGAATCCGGGGAAGGCCGTAGGCGGAGGAATTATCCGCTTCCCTTTAGACCAAATCATTTTCCTCTTTGCCTAGGGTTTGGGGCTTACTTCGAACAATCAAACCGAAGCCATGGCTATCCTCCAAGGCCTGAAACAACTCCAAAAAAATGGAATCAAGGAGGCTCGAGTCATTGGAGATTCACAAAGCCTCATTGGCTTGATTAGGAAAACATCGGTCCCTAAATACCTCCATTTGGAACGACTGTTCGCTCACATCAATGAGTTGATCGTGTCCTTTGACAAACTTCAGTTCTTTCACATCCTTCGGAAAAATAACAAAAATGCGAATCTTGAAGCCAACATTGTTGTTTCTTTACAAGTAGGAACTCTCCTCTGTAACTAGGGGGACTCATGGAATCCTCTGCCTTTTCCAACCCCTCTCCTTGTCATGTATTTTTGTCTCTTGCTGCAGCAATTTGTTAGTATTAGAAGGTTTGCTACTCATTGGGAAATTGCTAGATTGAATGTAAGAAGCAAAGTAGGTGAATTTTTCTTGTTCAGAAACACCTTAGACATTGGGTCTCAAGATGTAAAACCTCCAAGCATAAGCCTTGAACTTTTTGAATCAATATAAAAATACTAGTTTCTGTTAAAAAAAAATATTATTATTATAAATATAAACAATTTAATATTTAATAAAGTTTATTAATATTAATTTATAATAATTGTAATATAAAAAGGTATTTAATAAAATTTGTATTTCATATATATCAAGTTTAGCAAAATAGTTGCAAAATCTATTATAAAATAATTGTAAAATATATAATTACCATAATAAGATTAAAGTTACTCTTATGATTAATTTTATTTAATTAATTGGTTATATATATAAAAGCTAGGGTTACTCCTATGATGGGCTAAACATATATGATATCACATTATATATTGATGCAAAAACAGCTATTAAAGTCGCCCAAAGGAGAGTTTGGTCAAATATTACGTGGCTCGGTCAGCAATTCTCTTTGATGAGCCCCGGTTTTCCATTCCACGTGGTCTATTTCTTTCTTCTGGATTTATTTGTCAATTTCAGAGAAATTGAAAAACAAACATATATCCTCGGCTTTCAAATGTTATATTATATTTTCGACTTGATATTTCTCCACCACCCTTATAACCAAGTTATAACTACATATTAATACACTGTGCCTTTTTAAACAAATGACTTTACCACAGGCCTTTGGTTCAGGCCCACATATGTGTCTATGGACCAATCAAATGTGCGCGTCCTCCTTGTTAAACATTGTGTATCTCCACTACGCGAAGATCGTCCGATGATCTTCTCTCAGATCAATGGCCTGTATACATTTCGCCCGGCGACCTCGTACTGGTGTCAACGCGCGAAACGAATACGACAAGGCGGTTTCTCGACGGTCAAATATTGCCACGCGTCGGTTCCTCTATGGAATTTCTCCCCCCTCCAGGAATACCGCCTCCGTACCTAAAGTGGTGTGAAATAGGGCAATCCACCATTGTAATTCCGCTAGTGGTTTTCTACAGGGCTCGACCACGGTTATCTGCTCCGGTTGCTAACTCTGGGTTCAGTATCGGTTCCGATTGTAAATGCAACAAACAAATTCATCTCCTCATTAGACGAGATTCACCATTATTGACAGATTTCACCTCCATATGGATTTCTCCATGGAATTTACCCAACCAAATTCAAGGAAATATACGAGGAGAGGCAGAATCGATACAAGGGTACGACTCAGGAGTTATATATGCATAGACTCAACAACTTCACAATCAAATAAATCCCTCACAATTAACATTTCAAGGCCATTAGATCATCAACAGAGCTGAATTCATTTAATTGGAAGTAATCGACAATGCACAGAGTTATTGCAGAAAATCTCTATTCTTCCCTCCCTTTTTTTATATACATCTGGGGATACAATTATATACATTACAGAGTGACTCTTCGGTTCTTTAGTGAGGACCGTTTAGAAAACCAATAGTCTAATTACAATAATTCAATTAACTGATGTATGACAATTGGACTAACTAGACTATTCGACCCCTACAACTCTAATTACCCTGAAATGAAACGGTCAGCTGAGGTATTGATACCTAGCTATTACAATTTTGATGATTTTGACCCCTCCTAGCCACAACATGTGGGAAAAACCTCCTACATTGTTGGCTAGTGTCTAATGCCCCTGCATCAGACTCCCGAGGGCAATCTTCTTCATGGGCTCCTGTCCATGAGCTCGTCCACTGATCTGCCTATCTTCTGCAACATTTCTTCGGTCATCCAAGTAGCATCTTCCTCTGGCTTGCCCTTCCACTTGATCAAGTACTGGAAGTATTCTCGTCCTCTGGTCCTTCTGAACACTCTCTTGTCCAATATCTTCTCTGGTTGAAATGGCGGTGCTGGAGGTAGCTGCTCCTTCCACTCAATCTGTTCCTTGTCTACTGAGCCTTCTTCTACACCATCATCCTCATACTTGTACAAATATGCAACATTAAAAATGGGAGATATTCCAACATCAGGTGGCAATTCAATCTCATAAGCATTTGCAGAAAACTTCCTAAGTATCTTGCAAGGTCCAATCTTTTTGAACTTCAGTTTATTATACTGCTTCCTTGGGAATCTCTCCTTTCTCAAGTGTGCCAAAACCTGATCTCCTACTTCAAAATGAACTTCTTTTCTGCTTAGGTCCGCTCTGCTTTTGTATTTGATGTTGTTGCCTTGTAATTGTTGTTTCACTTGTTCGTGTATGGCATGGTTCTCTGAAGCAAACTCCTCACCATCTGCACTCCTTAGCTCTGCTCTTCCTAGATTTCTTAATTCTGATATTCCTCTGGGATGCATTCCATAAAAAATATGAAATGGACTTTGTCCTGTGCTCCTGTTTGGTGAATCATTATATGCATATTCTTCCTGGGGCAGGATATGATCCCACTACTTGGGATGCTCTCCTGTAAGACTTCTCAACAGGTTTCCCAGACTTTTATTCACTACCTCAGTCTGTCCATCAGTCTGGGGATGATAAGCTGAGCTGAAACTTAGTTTGGTGCCAAGTTTCTTCCACAGTGTCCTCCAAAAGTGCCCCACAAACTTGGTGTCTCTGTCTGAAACAATTCTCTTGGGTAACCCATGCAATGTAACAACTTCTTTGAAAAACAAGTTAGCAACATGGGTGGCATCACTAGTTTTATAACATGGAATAAAATGTGCCATTTTGGAGAATCTGTCCACCACAACAAAGACTAAATCATTCCCACTCTGAGTCTTGGGTAATCCTAGAACAAAATCCATACTCACCATGTCCCAAAGCCTGTCTGGAATAGGCAAGGGAGTGTACAATCTTGCATTCTGGCTCCTTCCTTTAGCATACTGACAGATCTTGCAATTCTTCACAAACTTATCCACTTATGCTCTCATTTTGGGCCAGAAATAAAAGTGACTCAGCTACTCATAAGTCTTATCAATACCAAAGTGTCCAGCAAGTCCACCACTATGCTTCTCCTTGACCAAATTTTCTCTCATGGAACATTTTGGCACACACAGTTGGCTTATTCTGAATAACAAGTCTTCCTGCAGGAAATAATCCAGCCACTGACTTCTATCTGTTAGAATAGGGTTACTACATGCCTCAAATTATTCCTTAAAATCTAGATTTGTTTTATACAATTCTTTGAGAAAATCAAATCCCGCAACTTCAAAATTAGTTTCTTGAACAAGCAAGTGTCTCCTACTCAAAGCATTAGCTACTTTATTGGCTTGGCCACTTATATGTTTCAAAACAAAATTAAAAATTTGGAGATACTCAACCCACTTAGCATGCTTATGTTTCAACTTGGGCTGCTGTACAATATACTGCAAAGCATGATTGTCAAAATACAACACAAATTCCCTGGAAATCAAATAATGTCTCCACTTCTTTAGTTCCTGGACAATTGCATAGAATTCCTTCTCATAAGAGGAATATTTTCTTCCGATGTCATTCAAATTTTCATTGAAATAAGCTACAGGCCTATCATCCTAACTCAACACAGCTCCAATGGCTTCCCCACTGGCATCACATTTTACTTGGAAAGGTTTAGTAAAATCAGGCAGAATCAAAACAGGCTTCTCTGTTATCTTTTGCTTTAATAGGTTAAAACTTCTTTCTGCTTCAGCAGTCCACTTAAATGGTTGTTTTCTCTTCTTTATGGTCTCAATTATGGGTGCATTAATCTTACTGAAGTTTCTTATAAAATTTCTGTAAAAACTAGCAAGTCCATGGAAACTCCTTACCTCAAATACATTTCTGGGTGAAGGCCACTCTACAATTGCCTTAACCTTTTCTGGGTCCATCTTCAATCCCTCTGCAGAAACAACAAAACCCAAATACACCAACTCTTCTTTCATGAATGAGCATTTCTTCAAATTTATCAGCAATTTCTCTTGGTGCAGCTTCTTCAAGACATGATTAAGATGCCTTAAATGTTCTTCCTTAGTTCTGCTAAAAACTAATATATCATCTAAATATACTATCACAAATTTCCCAATAAACTCTTTCAATACTTCATTCATAAGTCTCATAAAAGTGCTTGGTGCATTTGACAACCCAAAAGGCATTACCATCCATTCATACAGACCTTCATTTGTTTTAAAGGCAGTTTTCCACTCATCACCCTCTCTTATTCTAATCTGATGGTATCCACTCTTCAAATCTATCTTTCAGAAGTATTTAGCACCACTCAAACAATCCATTAAATCTTCAATTCTGGGCAAAGGGAATCTGTACCTGATTGTGATCTTATTAATTGCTCTGGAATCAGTACACATCCTCTAGCCTCCTTATTTCTTTGGGCTCAATACTGTTGGCACTACACAGGGACTCAAACTCTCTCTGATCAGTCCTTTGTCCACTAATTCCTGTAATTGTTTCCTGATTTCCTCATTTTCTTTGGGAGTCATTCTGTAGGCTGCCTTATTTGGCAGATTTGAACCAGGGATAAAATCTATCTAATGGCTAATCTTCCTCACAGGTGGCAGCTCATCAGGTAAATCATCCACAACAATGTCACAGTAATTGTCTAACATCTCTTGTATCTCTACTGGTAAATCAAAAATCTTTGTAGAAGTAAGGACTACTTTAGGCTTGCAAACTAAAGCAAATCTTACCTATTCCTCTTCTATCTGCTGCAGATATTCCTTCCCACTCAGCAACAAGGTCTTTGGGTCAATCACTCCGCTGGATGGCTCTCCTTCTTCCATGGGTATCAATGTATGGTGTACCCCATCTTTGAAGAACTTGTAAGTGTTCTTCTTGCCATCATGCATGGCTGCTCTATCAAACTGCCAAGGTCTACCCAGCAGTATATGACACACATCCATGGGCATTACATCACACAAAACTTTGTCCTTGTACCTGCCTATTTGCAGCTCTATTTCACACTGTTCTTTTACAACAAGCTGGTGCCCTTTATGCAGCCAGGACACCCTATAGGGAGTTGGATGCTCCCTTGTCTTCAGCTTCAACTTTTCTATTACCTCAGTGGAAACCAGATTGTCTGTGCTGCCACTATCAATGAATAGCTGGCAACATTTCCCTTGGACTTTGCAGATGCTCCTAAACAAAGTCTTCATTTGTGCAGGCTCAGTGGCCTCTTTGGCTTGCTTCAACAAGACCTTATTCACCACCAAGGATTCTCCCCTCTCTGGAAGAATTTCTTCTTCAATCTCTACCTCTTCTCAAGCTGAGGCAACAACAACATTTTTTGGACCAACACCCACATTCTCTGGACACTCATAGTGCTTATGTCCCACCTGCTGGCATCGATAACACCTCAATTCTCTACATCTGCCTCTGTCTCTGCCTCCTCTTCCCCTTCCTCTATAAGAATATTTTCTACCCCTTGCATCATCTTCTATAGATGCATTCTGAGGTGAGCTACTGTCAGCTCCATTCCTGGGTGTAGGCTTTCCTCTACCACCCTGACTTCCCTTCCCATGGAAAGTACCTCTCTTCTTGGCAGACTGTTTTCTCAGGAGTTTCTCCTCTGCTTTCAAGGCCATCTGGTATGCCTCTTCCACTGTCTTAGGAGACAAGAGACCAATCTCATCTTGGATCTCCAGCTTGAGACCATTCACATATCTGGCAGTATTCTCTAGTGTATCTTGGAATTGCCCAGCTCTTATGCTCACTCTGTAGAATTCCTCTGTGTACTCTTTTACTGTCAGCAACCTCTGTCTCAGGTTCTGCGTTTGTTTATACAATGTTAGCTGGTAATCACTAGGTAAGAATTTTCCTTTTGATTTAGCCATCATTCTGGTCCAGCTCTTGATAGGTTGCTTACCAACTCTCCTCCTTTCTGCCTGCACTCCATCCCACCAAAGTGCAGCATGTCCCTTCAGCTTTGTTACTGCAAACTTGACCTTCTTATCTTCACTTATTTCTTCATAATCGAAGCACTTGTTCATTTCATTTATCCAATCCACCAGCTCCTCTGGATTCAGTCCCCCTGCATAACTCGACACTTCAATTCTGGGCCTAACTGCAGACCCCATAACAGTTCTCAGGAGCCTCATGTGAGGAGGAATTTCAACATTTTCTTCTCCTTCTTCTGTTTCAGGTTCGCTGATGTCTTCAGGATCTCTGGTCTGTCTTCGCTCCACGGCATCCATTCTGGCCTCGACCCTCTGCAAAACCTCCAACACCTCTGAATTGGCAACAGGTCTCCTTTTGCCAGCACCTCTACCAAGTCGGATTGCCATGTCATCTTTCTGCAAAAACAACCTTAAACTTCCCGCTCTGATACCACAAATGACGCAACAAGAGCTATTAAAGTCCCCCAAAGGAGAGTTTGGTCAAATATTACGTGGCTCGGTCAACAATTCTCTTTTATGAGCCTTGGTTTTCCATTCCACGTGGTCTATTTCTTTCTTATGGATTTATTTGTCAATTTCAGAGAAATTGACAAACAAACATATATCCTCGGCTTTCAAATGTTATATTATATTTTTGACTTGATATTTCTCCACCACCCTTATAACTAAGTTATAACTACATATTAATACACTGCGCCTTTTTAAACAAATGACTTTACCACAGGCCTTTGGTTCGGGCCCACATATGTGCTATGGACCAATCAAATGTGTGCGTCCTCCTTGTTAAACATCGTGTATCTCCACTACGCGAAGACCGTCCGATGATCTTCTCTCAGATCAATGGCCTGTATACATTTCGCTCGACGACCTCGTACTGGTGTTAACGCGCGAAACAAATACGGCAAGGCAGTTTCTCCACGGTCAAATATTACCACGTTTCGGTTCCTCTATGGAATCGCTCCCCCCTCCAGGAATACTGCCTCCGTACCTAAAGTGGTGCGAAATAGGGCAATCCGCCGTTGTAATTCTACTAGTGGTTTTCTACAGGGCTCGACCACGGTTATCTGCTCCAGTTGCCAATTCTGGGTTCAGTCTCGGTTCCGACTGTAAATGCAACAAACGAATTCATCTCCTCATTAGACGAGATTCACCATTATTGACAGATTTTGCCTCCATATGGATTTCTCCGTGGAATTTACCCAACCAAATTCAAGGAAATATACGAGGAGTGGCAGAATCGATACAAGGGTACGACTCAGGAGTTATATATGCACAGACTCAACAACTTCACAATCAAACAAATCCCTCACAATTAAAATTTCAAGGCCATTAGATCATCAACAGAGCTGAATTCATTTAATTGGAAGTAATCGACAATGCACAGAGTTATTGTAGAAAATCTCTATTCTTCCCTCCTTTTTTTTTATACATCCGGGGATACAATTATATACATTATAGAGTGACTCTTCGGTTCTTTAGTGAGGACCGTTTAGAAAACCAACAGTATAATTACAATAATTCAATTAACTGATGTATGACAATTGGACTAACTAGACTATTCGACCCCTACAACTCTAATTACCCTGAAATGAAACAGTCAGCTGAGGTATTGATACCTAGCTGTTACAATTTTGATGATTTCGACCCCTCCTAGCCACAACATGTGGGCAAAACCTCCTACATTGTTGGCTAGTGTCTAATGCCCCTGCATCATATATCAATTTATTATTATAAATATAAACAATTTAATATTTAATAAAGTTTGTTAATATTAATTTATAATAATTGTAACATAAAAGGTATTTAATCAAATTTGTATTTAAAAACATTTAAAAATGTATATTTAATCAAATTTATTAATAAGATTTAATGTTTATTAATTATTTATAAGGTTTAATAGTAGTAAGATAAGATTTATAAAATTATATTATGATAATAATAATATTATATGAGGATTTATTATTAAGTTTAATTAAATTTTATTTATAATATTATCTAAATTTCGATTACTTTATGAGAATACATTAATAATTATACATTTCTCAATACATTAACACATAACATTATGTTTAATCATCAACATTATATTCAACATCGTTTATAGTTAATAATAGACATCATGTCCAACATACCTATAGTTAAGTCTTAACCATCATGCCCATAATCAATATAAGCATATACAATAATATAATTATTACAATTAATAGCTTATATACATTAATATAATTATTACAATTAATAACTTTAAATAATAAATTTAATATGAATTTATTATTATTTAAGATTTAATATTTTCTTAACATTTAATTTTTGTTATATTTTTTAACAATTTTCAACAATGCAATTATTTTCAAGCTTAGTCAACATCACCCCATAGTCTACATAGTCAACCATAATTATTTCTTATGAAAGTTTTTTGAATATTTAATTTTTATTATAACTTATTTTTTTAACAGTGCAAGCATATTCAACCATCGTCAAAACATATCAACTAGGTCAACCATTATCAACCATGATCATCATGGTAATCCATGGTTGACATGGCCAATCACAAGGAACATGCCCAACGATATTCTTCTATAGTTAAATATTGATAGTCATATCTATACATGTTAGTTATGGTTGACAATTGTTAACATGGTCAACTGTAGTCAACATGGACATCATGGTAAATAATAGTCAACATGACAACCATGGTGAACCATAGTTTCCATGGGCATCATGGTCTATATGTAGGTGGCCTATAGTGAACCTTAGTGGATAGTCATTACCAACCATGATGTCCAGGGTTAAGCATAGTCAAACAATGGCTAACCATGAACAACCACCATCACAATGGTAACCATAGTCAAATAAGGGTCAACTATAGAGAACCCATAGTCAAATTGTATTTAAACTATGGTAAACTATAGTCAATCATATTCAACTGTGGTTGAACATAGTCAAACCATGTTCAACCATAATCAATCGTGATCAACCATAGTTAAGTCATGGTCAATCATAGTCATACAATCATTAACCATAATTAAAACATATTCAACAAGTGTTTAAAATGGTCAACATGGACAACTATATTCAATTGTGGCAAACCATAGTCATTCGTAATCAAAACATAAAGTGAACATTGACAACCATAATCAATTATAATGAACCATGTTCAACCATAGTCAAATAAAACAATTGTAAAGTGTATAATTACCCTAGTAGAATTAGTGTTACTCTTACTATTAATTTTCTTTAATTTTGAATAGTGATATATATATATATATATATATATATATATATATATATATAACAAGCTTAGAATTACTCTTATGATTAATTTATTATGATTTCAAGTGGTGCTAAATATATATGATATCACATCATATATCAATTTATAATTATAAACATAATCAAATTAATATTTAATAAAATTTATTAATATTAATTTATAATAATTGTAATATTAATATAAGTTTAAAAAAATATTTAATTAAATTTATATTTAAAAACTTTAAAAATTTATATTTAATAAAATTTATTAATTATTTATAATAATAATAATAATGAAATTTTTATATTATAATTTATTAAATATTTATAAGGTTTATTAATAAGAATAATAATAATTTTTTAATAATGTGGAAATATTCATATTAAAATTTATTAATAAAGTTTAATAAGATAATATTATATTGAAATTTATTAGACATGTGTGATAAGATTTATAAAATTATATTAAGATGATAACAATAATATATGAGGATTTATTATTAAGGTTTAATTAAATTTATCTATAATATTATCTAAATTTTAATTATTTTATAAGAATATATTAATACATAATATTATGTTCGATCATGATTAATCATGAGCATTATGTTTAGCATGTTTATAGTTAATAATAGATTTCATGCCCAACATATCTATAGTGAAGCATTAACCATCATGCTCATAGTTAACATAAGCATAAACATTAATATCATTATTACAATTAATAGCTTTCATCTATAGTAAAGCCTTAACCATCATGCCCATAGTCAACATAAGCATAGACATTAATATAATTATTACAATTAATAACTTTAAATAATAAATTTAATATGACTTTATTATTATTTTCTTAACATTTAATTTTAATATAAATTTTATAACATTTTCCAACAATGTAATTATTTTCAATCCTAGTGAACATCATCCCATAGTCTACATAGTCAACCATAATTTATTTGATATTTAAGTTTTTTCAATATTTAATTTTTATTATAACTTATTTTTTCAACAGTGTAAGCATATTCAACCATGGTTAAAACATATCAACTAGGTCAACCATGGTCAAGCATGATCACCATGGTAATCCATAGTTGATATCATCAACCATAGGAAACATGACCAACCATATTCTTCCATAGTTAAATATTGACAGTCACATCTATACATGTTAGTTATGGTTGAAAATTGTTAACATGGTCAACTGTAGTCAACATGGACATCATGGTCAACAATAGTCAACATGACAAGCATGGTGAACCATAGTTTCCATGGGCATCATGGTCTATATGTAGGTGACCTATAGTGAACCATAGTGGAAATCCATTACCAACAACAATGGCCAGGGTTAACAATAGTCAAACCATGGTTAACTATGAGCAACCACCATGACAATGGTAAACATAGTCAAATACTGGTCAACTATAGTGAACCCATAGTCAAAACGTATTCAAACTATGGTAAATTATAGTCAATCATATTCAACTATGGTTGAACATAGTCAAACCATGGTCAAACAAAGGTAAATTATAGTCAAACCATGTTCAACCATAATCAATCATGATCAACCATAGTTAAATCATGGTCAATCATAGTCGTACAATCATTAACCATAGTTAAAACATTGTCAACAAGTGTTTAAACATGGTGAATATGGACAACTATAGTCAATCGTGACCAACCATATTCAAACAATTGTTAATCATAGTCATTCATAGTCAAAACGTAAGGTGAACATGGATTGCCATAGTCAATCATAGTGAACCATGTTCAACCATAGTCATATAATCATTAACCATAGTCAAAACATAATTAGTGATGTTCAGCAAAAGTCACACATGGTCAATCATAGTCTAATCATGATGAACAGTAGAAAACTATGCTCAGCCATGGTCAAATTAGTCAAACCATGTTCACCCATGGTTAATAGTAATATTAAGAATATTATTAATAATATAGTCAACCTCCTCCTCCTCCTCCTCCTCCTTCTTCTTCTTATTTAATCGTATTATTATTATTATTATTAATTTATTGACTATCAATGAGTAAGGTTGACTATGGTTGTGCCACATAATAATATTATTTTAATGTGGTTGTACACAAAAATCTTTGAAATTTTTATGAAGATAAATGCTTTAACAATGTGATGAAAACATATAGCATCACATTATGACAAACAAGTGACATCTAAATGGTAAATTTATCCAACTTTGTAATGTGGCAAACATTGTCGCAATGTTACATTACATTGCAATTTATCCAACATCGCAAGGTGACATTATAAAATTAGTCAATCACATTTACTAATGTGGTTAATTATGTTAAAAAATGTTTGACTATGTTTGACAGTGAGCACTCTTCAACTTTGGTCAAACATAATCACCTACTAATATTATTGAGTAATATTAATAGTCAAACATAGTCGACCACATTAGTCAAATGTATTCAAACAAAGTCAACATTATAATCCATGTTTAAATAGTTGACCATTTTCAAACTTGGTCAACCCTATGTTTACCACATTTAACAAAAATCAACCTTGTTCACTCATAGTTGTCCTATATCAATGTAACTCGACCATGTTCAATTATAGTCAACCATGGTTGAAAAAAGCTAGACATCACCAACCTTAGTTAACTAAGGTCATCCTTGGTCGATCACAATCAATATTTAAATTTTTTTAATAATAACAACAACAACAATAATAATAATAATAATAATAACAAAGTACTAACTATGTCGATAGGCATGGTCTATTTAAGAGTAGGGCTTCAAGAATTTCAATTCTTTCACAAATAAAAAAATATGGATGGTCTGGATTGCATAATAATAGAATATGCTTTGTCATATACACCATCTAATGGATGAGATGGAATATTTTGGAATCATTTTTCATTTTCAAACCGAGAATAAAAAATTTCAAACTGTTTTCATTTTTGTGAGTAGCAGTCATCTCGAATAACGCCAATTGTTATAGGTCAATTTGGGCATCATCCCCCATGACTTGGTCAAACTGGATATCATCCCTAGGACCAATGAAATAGGGTCTATCATCCCCTTAAATTTCAGTTTCTATATGCTGTAAGAGAAGAGAAATTCATTCATGGATTCTATTGCGAGATTTACAAGTTTTGAAGTATATTTTATATCACTTATTGACTCACCAACGTAGCCTTTAAAGGGACTAACTGTGTTGCATATGAAACATCCTCCATTCAAGGGTGAACTGCAATGAACTTCCCGAAATTCAAGAGTGCGTTGGTCACCTGGGAGCGGAATTCTCATTGTTCCGAGAATCTCCACATGGCCAGTGCCTTCTAGAAGAGTCCATATGTGTCAAACTTTGAATCCAAGTGTCCATATAACACCTCTGAACTTGGGAACATGTCTTGCCTATTCTTAGAAAGTCATTCACTAAGAAACTACCATCAGTTTCCCTATAAATTGAGAACAGATCCTAGTGGTAGGGAGGGAAGAATTTTGGTAAAGACATGTTGTTTGATTCTCATTTGAGAGAGTGGAAGTACTGATATGTTTCTAGTGTGATGTTGGATGTGATGAGGCTGGGATGAAGTTGGAGTTGGTGGCAAAAAATTGATCATTGGTTTTAACCTCCCCCTTATACTCTTTAATAAATATTGTTGTTCATTTTCCCATATATATGGCTCTATATGTTTATGTTTCTTATGAAATGGATTCCTGAATGATATATATATTTCACATGTAATCGATTTGAGTGATTAAGATAGGTAGATATCTGTCTATGCATGTTATTTTTTTTTATTTTTTTGTGTTTGCAGGAATCGATTTGGCGATAAGTTGGATTGAGAGTGACAACAACAACGACAAAATAAGAAGGAGAATTGTTGGGATCACAAGTAGGTTCTCTTATTATTATGTGTATATGCTTATTTTAGAGAAAGTGATAGCAAAGTATTTCCTCCGTTGTTCCAAGTGCCTAGCACCACACTTAGGGAATTTTATTTACTCGTAGATCACAATTTTGCATAACAAATTGGTGACTCCACTGGGGAGTATCCTTTCATTCCTATTGTTTTTGCCTTTGTTAATCCTCATCAGTAGCATCTACTTTCAGTTATTAGAATTTTGAATGAAATAATTACATTATAAGTGTGTTATGTAGCTTGAATTTTCAATCATTGCTCAGCCCAATGCACTATTGGTCAAGACATAGTCCATTGCCTCCCACTCAGGGGTGCACTGCAACACACTGTCTCTCGTTAGAGATTGTGTTGCCCCCTTAGCCAACCAATTTCCATTCAATTTTTTCATTGCTATCATTATCAGCCATTTGTTTGTTGTATTCTCAATTGTCTGATACCTCTTAGAGACCAGTAAACTTTCCAGATTCTTCCTCCTTTGAAAAGTAAATTTGTTCAATCTCACTTTACTGTTTTCCTTTATCATTGGAAAATCAAATTCAAAGTATTCTATTTATGGATTAGATCCATTTGTTTTCATAAAGGAAAATTTTCTTTTATTCTTTGTTTCCTATAGGAAAAATTTTAGTTCCATTCTTCATTTTTCCTCAAAGAGAAATTGTTGTTTAATTCCTCGTTTCTCAAAGAAGAAAACATTTGTTCTATTTGATTTGATGCATATAGTTTCATTTCTTGCATTTTGTTGGAGCAGGGTCCTTCAATGGCTGCAAACTGGGACAAATTTGAGTATTTTATATAATTTTGGTATATTTTGGTCTAACGCAGGGGTTTTGGGGTGGTTCAAAGCCTTGAAAGCATTGTAATGGGTCAAAGGTTAGACCTAGAGTATGCAAACCATAGTTTGTGGACCACATAAAAGTTTAGGCTAGATTGTTATAAATAGAAGGACATTTTGAGTTGTAAAGGGGGGAATGAATAGAGATTGATGCTAAGTGCGAACTGATAGATCTAGTTAGGGTTGTTGGGGAAGGACTCCTGCTACTGTGTGTGCGAATATTCTTTGTCTTGCTATGTGTGGAACCTGCTACTGTGTGTGTAGGTTGGGTTTTGGGGCATTGTAAGGAGAACTGAAGGATTAATGAATGCATAAGTCTTATTGAATATCTGGATCTATTGGAATTACTATGATGTGAATCTGTGATGTTTGGTTAATTAGTATATGCTGATGTGTTATTGATTTAAGCTACGAACATACTTGTGTTACTTATTTAGGCTGCGATCTAGGTCTGTTCTGTTGCACTTCATATAGGAATATATGGAATAGCTGTGTTATCGTTATATGAGTTCATGATCTGTTGATTACTATGAATATCATTGCTATTGCACATGTGGATGCGAAGGGAATCCGTAGATCTATGCTCTGTGATATAATATTTGGTCACTATAAGGGTGAACGCAGCTCTGTTTGACTTACCTACCATCTCCCAAGGTGCAGAAACCTGGTTCCAGCACCCACCCATACTACTTCGGGTGAGACTTTGGCTTGCACAAGTAGGTCACTACCGAAAGGGCCAGTAGTATAAGGGCTTGTTTTCAAACCTTGAACCTCCAAACCTGGGTCAGGACCCCTTGAGCCAAAAAATGGTTCCATTGCTAGGACTGGGAGCATTTTGGGAGAGGGATCGGGTAATGGCAAGGCCATACTGGAAACCTGAAAGAAAATAAATTGATGAATGGTTCAAACAGCAAGTTCAAGAATTCGCAGTGAAAGAAAAATAAGTATATTTTCAGAAAGATCTATGAGATCTTCTTTGTAACAATTTCGATCGAGCTCCAAGAGTGGCTTGCGAGGTTGGTCGAATTTCAAAAGTGTTGGAAGGATGAACGAGTGATGCAGTGGACCCCCGAATTGGTCCAGCAGTTAGAGAAGACTGATAACACCATCACTCGAACGGTGGACCACTGGGTGGACAGTGTGCTAGGAGGGTTCATGACATAATTTTCCATCGATCAGTTTGTATCCTACTCTGAAGTAGAGCAAAGATTCTGCAAGTTTTTCTGGGGTAATTTTTTGAAGACCTTACCATTGCTGATTAAGATATTACTGTGCGAAAAGAGTATCTTGTGTAGCCACACCAAATGAATGACCCCCGATCTGGACGAAAGTATGACACGAAGTGGCAAGTACTATCGAACCAACCAAGAATGAGATAGCTCCGTCTACATTCTGGTAAGGGAAGCAGCTGCATAGAGTCCTCTCAGCACACCACTTTCAAACCAGCATAGGAGTAAGAATTCACCTACACCTTCGCCACCACTGGAAGGTGACATGGCTACGCACATGAAGTTTCCGACCTTTAAGGGTGTGGGGGATGAAGACATGGATCAGTTTTGGTTTGTCATAGGGTCAGTATGGATTGTGCAGAACATAGCTAGCGATTCGGTGATGCAGGCATAGCTATCCCTTGCCTTTGAAGGGAGAGCTTTGGACTGGTACATGGGATACATCGGCCAACATGTGAACACAACCATTGAGGAAATTAAGAATGCTTTGAAGCAAAAATTCAAGAATCCTAAGTCCTATTCTCAAATAGTTGTTGATCTAGAATATTTCAAGCAAGGGCCTTCCGAGTTTGTGTGGGAGGTCGATCAACTACTGAAGAAGGTGATCAGGGAAGGAGGATTTCAATACAATGACATACAACATACAGAATGGTTCATTGCTATGCTTCTGCCTCACCTGTGCGTACCTATGGGTCATCAAAAGTTCGAATCATAGGAGAAAGCCTTGGAGGGTGCTATGAAGTTAGAAGCCGTGCCTTGAGACAAGACCCAGCTAGGTGTCTAAAAGATCTAAGGGCAGCTAGAAGCAATACACGTGGAGATCTAGAACTTGCAAAAAGAGTGAGGAGCAGAGGCTAGCCCTGAAAGGTGGTGCATACGATGCAGGGTGAATGGTCACACCAAGGATAACTGTCCTCTATTAGCAAACTATATATAGGCCAGGGGACCTAGCCTGTTGTGCCCAAGAGAAATTGTAGGGCCAAGTGGGACAGCATTGTGGTGCGATGATTTCTGTGTTGCAGGGCTACACGACACAAACCACTGCCCCCGCCTTGCTATGTATGTCCCAAAGATAAAATAGCAATGGTGCAGGTTCTATAGATCGGTAGGACATAATGAACAGAACTGCCGAACATATGATTTGATGATCGATTGTGGAAAATTATATAGGGTACAATTAGACCCTGCATCACCAAGGTCCCCCACAGGGATAGGTGGCTCCCCAACCATGGGTAGGGGGGGAGGCCAAGGAGGAATTGTAGATCAGGGATGAGGGTAGAAAATCTGTTATAATTGCAGAGAGGTCGGGAAATTTACGAGAGACTACCCGAATCCTACAAGGCAGTCCTGCCGGTACTGTAGACAGTTGTATCATGCAATCGAAGACTGTCTAATATTGATAGCAAAAATGCAGGAGAAGCAACCAACACCTACACAGAATGTGCAGAGGGTTAAGGCTAAGCCGTGAGACAAATATTCAAGCGTAAATGTTGTAACGCACAGTCGAACAGCTATCGGAGGACCTGGGGAGAAGGCTGCGACTGAATCTTTGATCTGAGAAACTATTACCAAACAGGAGGGTTTATACCTAAGCAAGGAAAATGAAACATTGATCGCATCTTGCAAAGACTTTGCTAAGATAGAGGTATCTACTTCTCATACACCTGCAAACGTTAAGGCGGATGAGGAGGTCAAGCCATTTTTACGGGCATGTAATGAAGCTACTGCACAACCCAACGACCGTAGATAATCTTCAGGCATTGATAAATAGCTATGCAACATGACCTGGCCTACCTCTGGAAATCAAGGATGTGCACAAACTATACAGATATAAGAAACACACTGGTAGGGAGATGTGGTTGACTGTGCATATTGGCAATTATGAGATGGATCAGGTTATTTTGGACCTAGGGTTAGCTGCGAATGTATTACCTAGAGAGACTTGGAAAAGAATGGGAGAAATTAAGTTGGAATGGACCACTATCCAGCTGTGCATGGCTAATCACAAAAATATTATACCCTTGGGAATACTATCGAAAATTGTGGTAGATATTGCGGGATTAAAGGCTCAGGCAGACTTTGAGGTAATTGAGATCGTAGAAGATGCGAACCCCTATCCTGCGCTCCTAGGCTTGGATTGGGCCATCGATATGGAAGGAATTATTAACTTGAAAAAGAGAAGCATGGTGTTTGAGAATAACGTTCCAAGGGTGATAATTCCATTAGATCCTTCAGAAGGCGAATGATACACTGAGACGGCACATGACAAAGAGGGTGTGGATCATATTTATAAGCTAACTACACAGGACAAGGATTGGATCAACCCCACGGCTGACGGTGTACTCTGCTGGGAAAGGAATAGTGAATGTTTCTCCGACTCCGATGGGGATATGGAGAACTAGAAAAATCGGTTACATGATGTCTTTACACTGCGATGCCTTAGGGTCACAAGGGACTTGCGCTGCATTTCCTTAGAGGTGAGAGACCTACCCTATTTTGATGGTTCTGGTAATATTAGAGAATTTTTGCGAGCATTTGAAGCTGAGATCCCAAGAGGACGAAGGTTAGGGGCCCTTAATCTCGGCATGTGTAAGACACATACACAGTGGTGGGACACACATAAGGAAGCCTTCCAGGACTGGGAAAAGTGCCGGGATATGATTGCCCTACAATTCAAACAACCTGATCACATGCGCGTCCAAACATACATCGGTTCCGAAGACCTGCGTAGGTATCTGTTCGCATGAATGAATAAATGGCGTGACAAGACCATGGAAGAATGGGTTCATTTGTTTATTCATGCCTTAGGACCACTTCCCACTGCATGGTATTTAGATGCAGAGCTACACCAACATACTTGCCACTGGGAGACATTAAAGGATGAATTTATGGGGACATTTGGATTAGTGGGTTGCACGGAAGCACTCCACGCAGCTCTGCAAGACATTGACACCATAGCATGGGATCAATTGCACCTATATCTCACACCTGAAGGGCCCGCATGGGAAATTCAAGTAGCAAGAATGTTCGATTACCATATTCTGGCCTCAAAAGAAGGTGAGAATGATCCACAAGCTACTTCTAACTCAGAATTGGAAGGGATGCGCATGGTTACCAGGCCGTATAAGCTGCAAATGGGCGGCATTGAAACACACCCTACAGTGGCTAAGATTGGGGATGCAGGTACAGGAAGTAGAGTTATCATGTATCTGGAAACCCCTACAACCAAGAGACAGTTGTGTTCATTCCTCAGCCATGCAAGTTATTACAGGAAGTTTGTTCGACACTACACACTGATCATAGCGCCTCTGCGAAACTTTCTTATGAAGGGGGTTCAGTTTTGTTGGGATGACGCATGTCGGAGGAACATGTCTTTGGTTTCGAAGTCCCTAGGGAAAGAGCCTATGTTGAGGAAAGATGTGTAGGAGGTGTAGGCATTTATTCCAACCACAGCAGGTACACTAAGCGCACATGAGGAGCGAAAAGTGGCGGTTGGAATAGTAAAATCTGGTAAAAAGTAAACATTACTGTTGAATGGAGTAGGCAACTAGAAATTAATGCAGAGATTCCTTGAGATTTTTTACCATTTACTTGATGGTAAGTTCCAAGAGACATTTACCCTACCATTGGATGACTATAGGCATTATAAAGTAGGAAGAATAGCTCAAACAAGCGTTTCGTATCACTTCCGTAACCCGTATGTATTTTCTCTATGTTGCATGGTTCTATGGGACTGTAGCATCCTATTCAAGATGAGTTGACCTACTCTTGCTGCCAATAGTCCCCCTGAATCAGGATTCCCTTTTCATGCTAGAATGACAAATACTAACCCCGTGGAAGCTTTGGTACCCACAGAGCCAGAACTTGAGAAAATCATGGTGATTGGGTCGGGGGACGAAGAAATTGATAGGATAATGATGCTTTGGCTACCTACATGGAGGATTGGCTTCATACCCAGCGAAAAGAGCACCGTAGGGACCTGTATGATAGGAGTGACCCACCTTGTCAACCCCGAGGAGGCCGCAGTACCGAGCAAGAGGTGCTTGGATGCTGCCATGGAAAAGGAATCACAGCTGCCAAAGATCGCCGAAAAGGATGTCGAGGCCAATTTGCATCTAGACCTGAGTGTGCAAGGGATGAATAAAAAATATACCACCTCCCTCTAGGGTACGAAGCAGCCAGGAGAACCGACAAAAGGGCCCCAAAAAAATCAGCGTGCCCAATGGCAGGAATATGATGCGACAATCACACTAACTAATAGTGATCTCGAGAAAATCACAGACAAACTTACACTAGCTATAGAGGATAGGTGGGTAGCCATAGAGGAACAAAATAAGGTTGCAATTGAAACCATTCAAACCGAACTCCATGCCCTCTAGTGGAAGATAGATATGCTTCAGACTAGTGCAATTCCCACACGGGCTCCCTTGGAAGCTAGCAGTACAGTGCTAGCCATGGGAGAAGGTCGTCTCTACTCGTTGCCTCGTGCTGCCCTTGTAGGAATCCAACTCTAAGTAGGTACAAAGATACAATTGGATCTAGCCCAGCTACCCCACAAGGTATTACAGGGTCTCCACACCTCCATGTTCCGGGAGATCCACCATCGAGACCAGAAAGTACACCAATAGCTCGATGTGGCTAAGTGGACCATCGCACAGAAGAATGTAGAAATGTCCCTTGTTGTATCATAGCAGGTGGAGCTTGAAATAATGATCCACCAGCTCTGCACAGAGGTTTCAGACGGGATCTTGGCCGCAGCTATGCCCAGGGTGGAAGGAATGGTTGCAGCATTGAAAGCATCTAGGAGAGAAATGTAGGACATAAAGACACAACTGGAGCAGAAAATCTTCAACTTACAGGCCAAATTGCAGCCTGCCATGCCGCTGTAGGTATGAGCCTAGCATGCCGCATTTTTGGCCAAAGCTATGAACACTATCACTGGGCAGATTGCTCAGGGCACCCAGTTGCTAGAGTCAGCCATGCAACTCTGGACCACGGTCCAGTTCAATCTGGCCCTTCGAGAGATCAATCAGGACTTACGGCATAAGGAAAAAGCTTTCGAGCAGGTCGAGGCTACATTTCCCACCTTGGTGCCTGCCTAGCGTTTAGCACATTTGAGGACCAAAAACACTCTGCAGGACGAGAATGAGAAACTTCAGTGCAAGAAGCATGTCATCGAGGAACGATTGAAGCTGTGGGCTACCACAGCCCTCCATCTCTCATAGAATGCAGATGGCATGGTCAAGCGACTAAACCAGACACTGGATAGTGTCACCGCGACAACCAAAGGCCCAACATCCAAAAAGCTTCTGGACCTTGCGCAGAGTGCCGCTGCTCAGAGTAAAGAGGTGTTGCCTCCGCTGATCGCAGCCATCAATGCACTACATGCATAGGTGGAGACCACGCTACTATAGTGACTCGGGATGAGTCACAAGATTGTGTTGGGGGACTATTATAGCAGGTTCTCCAACGACTTCTAATTGGTACAAATTTGAGTATTTTGTATAATTTTGGCATATTCTGGTCTAGCGCAAGGGTTTTGGGGTGGGTCAAAGCCCCAAAAGCATTTTAATGGGTCAAAGGGTAGACCTAGAGTCCGCAAACCAAGATTTGCGGACCACGGGAAAGTTTAGGCTATATTTTTATAAATAGAAGGAAATTTTGAGTTGTAAAGAGGGGAACGAATAGAGATTGATGCTAAGTGGAAACTAATAGATCTGGTTAGGGTTGTTGGGGAAGGAATCCTGTTGCTATGTGCATGGAGATTCTCTGTCCTGTTGTGTGCAGACCCTGCTACTATGTGCGCAGGTTGGGTTTTGGGGTATTGTAAGGAGAATTGAAGGATTAATGAATGCGGAAGTATTTTTGAATATATGAATCTATTGGAATTACTGTGATGTGAATATGTGATGTTTGGTTAATTAGTATATTCTATTGTGTTATTGATTTAAGCTACGAACATACTTGTGCTACTTGTTTAGGCTATGATCTGGGTCTGTTCTGTTGCACTTCATATAGGAATATCTGGAATAACTGTGTTATCATTATATGAGTTTATGATTTGTTGATTACTGTGAATATCATTGATGTTGCACACGTGGATGCGAAGGGAATCCGTAGATCTAGGCTCTGTGATATAAGATCTGGTCACTATAAGGGTGAACGCAGCTCTTCTTGACATACCTACCCTCTCCCGGGGTGAAAAAACCTGGTTCCAACACCCACCCATACTACTTCAGGTGAGACTTTGGCCTGCGCAAGCAGGTCACTTCCAAAAGGGCCAGTAGTATAGAGGTTTGTTGGCAAACCTTGAACCTCTAAACTTGGGTCAGGACCCCTCGAGCCAACACATTCACATTAAAAGAGCTAAAAATAAAAACATGCATGTACATATAGTGAATTGTGTGTTTTGCATAGGAAAAAGTTAGGAAAGATGCATTTTATTTTGTGCTCTTTTTTTTCCTCTAAAATTGATTGATCCTTCCCTTAGTAGATAGGATTTTCATTGAAAAAGATAAAATTGAAATGTTTTCTTATCATTTTTGTTTGCATTTTTAGGACTTTCCATTACATCACGCGGTGAACCTCAAAGACCAACTTTATAAACAAGATCAACATAAAATTTACATCAATTTACCTAAGAAAGCATTGGAACCATAATGATAACATCTAGAAGGTCTAGGATAGAGACGTGCTCCGACGTTGTTAAACATAGCAATTGTCGCTAACTTTTCTGTGATACATTCCGAGTGTGATACCTCACTCCATGTACATAAGTATATCAAAGCTCGTCCACATAGCTTCGGGTATATAGGGCAGTGTTCTTGTACGAAAATTATAATGGGGTGCTCTCACTATGCAGTTTCACATTAGACAATGCTAATATGGACTTGGGCCTCCACGTACCTTTGGGTATATTTGGGAGGAAAAATTCAGGTTGCTATCCATCCATAGTGAACTAATTTGGCCGCCTTGTAACTTTTAATACACTAAACACCACATTCAGGGACATTGCCTCCCTGTACTTCTTGGTTCGCCAGGAGGTATTCTGCAGTTCACAATTACTTGGTAAACCTTTTACCTAGAATTACCCTTTTATTTTGTTTATTTTATTTTTTTCATAAAATAAATCAATTACCATGGAAGAAGAACATCCCTTTCCCCGTCATTCATGTAGAATAGAACTAAAACCACCTTTACTACTGGAAGCCATTTCTGGTTAGCGAAGGTGACATCATTCTTTTATCCATCAGTAAATTTTTGTCATAGCAAATGATGGCTAAAACAGGTCTTGAGCCTTAAAGAGATTATTTTCACAGAAAATTGCTCATTCTTGAAGCCTTCAGATGTTGTCTAAACTCAAAAATTAATCTTCACTGCTGCTTCATTCAAAAAAATCCACCAAGAAACCATGCTGATATCCAAAGTGACTGTTTTTCAGGCCAATTTTCATCATTTTCTAAGCCTATTTCACTCATTTTCTCATTTTATTATCTTTCATTTCCTCTAAAAAATCCCATTTTCTCCTTCTCATTTCCCCTTTATTATCCTAAAAAACCTTCAAAAATCCCTTTTAAACTCACAGAAAACCCCTTTTTATGGTTTAAATTTTCCCTTTTTCCTTATCGGAACCTTAAAAAACACCTAAAAAAGCCTCATTTTTAGGCCTTTTTAGTTCATATTAAAAATGTGGGTTTTAACCCCCTTCTGGCTTAGCCCACAACTCCTTCTCCATCATATGACCATGCCCTAGCAACCAAGCGCTAGCCCCCATCGCATTGGCATTTCCTCTATAAACCTACATTTTTCTTCACAAACGTTCAACCCCGATAGCAATGTTCTGATGAGATATACATCATAGATCCATAAGATCTGATGGCTCTTATTTAACCTACCAATTACCCTATCCCCACCATTTCCTTAAACCCCTTTCTCCTCCACCCCTGTTTCCCTAGTCCTCCACAGGACCGCACTTCTACCTTACCCCTAGCCCCCTTCCCTTACCTTTTATTTTCCCTACTCCCTTGAAAAAGGCCTTCTCCTTTATATTTTCTCTGCCACATTTGTAAAAAGCCCACCTAAATCCTAGCCATAGATCTATATGATCCAATGACGCTGATTCATCCCCCCCTTCTCCTTTTTCCCTTAAACCATATTCCTTTGTTCATTTTCTCCCCGCCTTATCACTCCATGAAACAATCTTGACTGTCGATCTATAAATATCAATGGTCATTACACCTCCCCTTTCACCCTTTGATCACCTGACTAATATATATCCTTCACCCTCATAAACATATCTCCGCCGTCGATCCGTTAAATCCAACGGCTCTCGTTTAAATCCGACATCCAACCCCTCTGGACCCACCTCCCACTACCCAGCTGCCTCTCCCAATCGGTGCTTGCCACCTGGCTCCCACTAAAAACCTCGCCCATGCACCTTTCCCATCGTGCTCCTCCCCCCACCGTCGATCTATAAATATCAACGGTCATTACACCTCCCCTTTCACCCTTTGATCACCTGACTAATATATATCCTTCACCCTCATAAACATATCCCCGCCGTCGATCCATTAAATCCAACGGCTCTCGTTTAAACCCGACGTCCAACCCCTCTGGACCCACCTCCCACTACCCAGCTGCCTCTCCCAATCGGTGCTTGCCACCTGGATCCCACTAAAAACCTCGCCCATGCACCTTTCCCATCACGCTCCTCCCCCCACCGTTGGATCTACACCTCTTCATCCAATATTCTACATTACATTTTGCGCATATTTCCTTGTCGGGGTTTAAACACCAAAACTCACGTGAAACCGCTGGTTTTGCAGAAGCCATGCATTGTCTTCTGATTGAATGATGTTCGATTGAACTAAAACCGTTTACCACCTAAATTGAACACGAAAATCGCGAGTAGTATTTCCAAAACCATTAAGCCATATTTCACACCAAATACAGTTTTAAAACTTGATTTTTGCAGGTTTTCTCCATAAAACCTCCTCCACTCCTCTGCCTGCATATCCTGCTCCTCTGCATAAGGTCCTTCCACCTTTTCTAGCCTCTGCATGTAGTTTTTCCAACCCCGCAGGGTTTTATAACATGTTTTTTGGTTTTATGTAGGGTTTGATGTCAGTTTTAAGGGTGAAAACCCTTTTCATAGCCCATAAAGGGATAGGGCCGAGGGTTACCACATCTGAAGCCCAAATAACACAGGAAAAAGAGCTTTCTGGGTGTAAATCCAGGTTTTTAATCCATGTTGCATAAAAATTGGTAATTCTAATCAAACCCCGCACGCTAAAGTCATTTGTCCATGGTAGCAAAAGGAAAAGACAGTGGCGATTGAAGATAAAGGATTATTCATAAAAGTTGAATATTAAAGGCTTAATCCTACAGTTTAAGGGTAAATACATAGTTTAAAGGTTAAATACAGAGGATTAAATAAATTCATCAAATATTTAAAGATAAAGGGTTAAATACATAAAGGTTGAAGATCAAGGAGCTTAACCCGACAATGAAGTTCGAAAGCCAAATAAAAAGGGATATTTAATAGTGAATACAGTTAGCAGAAAAGGTTTAAAGCATGAAGATGATTAAAGAAGGCCCAAAAGCAATATCAAGGCCTAATCAGGGTTTAAAAGTGATAAAATACGACAGATCAGTAGGAGGAAGGCTTCAGATGCTAAATCACCAAAGTAATTACTCCTTCAAAGATCAGAAATGCCACCTACAGTTTTATTTTCCTCAAAAGAATACATATTAATTGCACAGTTAGAGATATTTGCGAAAGATAGCTCAGAATTAATTGCCAGCCTACCAAAACCTCCAAAGTCAACAAAAGTGACTGAAGTAGATAAAATTTAATGTAAAATTAATTAAAACAGAGATAAACATTTGAAATTTTCTCCCTTAGGCCTCCCAAAGGCCGAGAAACAATTACTCTATATTAATTGCAAAAATAACTCCTCCTTTCACTCCAACTCCTCAAAATCACTTATAAATATCATGTGAGGAGTTCATTATTATTGTTGGTTGCATACTTATTGAATGTAAATAGCTCTTGAGGCTTTTGAAGCCCTGTTTTGTAATAGAAGAAAGATAGGCTGAGATGAGAAGTTTGAAGCTATAAAGACCTACTGGACTTGAAGATTGTAACTGGTTTGAACATCAAATATACAAGCTGATTTATGGGATCCTGGTATATGTCAATGGTGATGTTTTTCTTACTGTAATTGTTATTTTTCTCATGTTTTCCATACTATCCACTTTCTTTGATAAAGAACAACAAATATAGATTAGGATTTACTGTCAAGTACCCTAAATATCACTGATAAATCTTTATCTTTATGTTTTCTTCTAATTGTGTATTTTAGGATAATTCAATAGAGTGTAATCAGCCAAGGAATGTTGGTGAGTCCATGTCTTGCTGAGTAAAACTTGAGATTATATCCTTGAATTTTCTTGAAAAGTTTGCTAAGTAAAGTTGAATTAGATAAGTCTATGGTTAGCCCTCTCCTCTCGTTTCTTCTCAAACAGTTGCTTTGAAAAGTTCCCTTAAGAGCATGTCAAAAGCAGGCTAGTTTAAAAGTAATTACCTGATCTTAGGCTATGTTTTGTGTTTATCATGAATTTTTTCCTTTGAATATGCTGAAAGCAAGCTAGGTTAAAAGTCCTTACTTGATCTTAGGCTATTCTTTGTTTTGTCTTAAATGTTTTCTTTGAGAATATGCTGAAGGCAGACTAGGTTAAAAGTCCTTATTTGATCTTAAGCTATTCTTTGTTTTCCTTTGAGTATGTTGAAAACAGGCTAGGTTAAAATTCCTTACTTGATCTTAAGCTGCTCTTTGTCTTCTTATATGTTTGCTTCTTTCACTACACTTTAATGTTTCATATCATAAATCAAATTAAAGATATCTTTTAACATAGATGACTTGCCTCATAGACCACTCTTGAAACCTATTGTCCAATTAAACCGTTTTGTGACTCCATAGCCCAATGGATTGATACTATTTCTTACCTATCCTATCATTTGAACCATTCTGTCAACTTGCTCACAACTTTACCCTTCAGAAGACTTCCTTCATTTTAATGATATTCTACCCAACCAAAACAAAAAAAACCCTTATACTTCATAACTAGCCTAATATCATATCACAAGCCTTAAATAAATATCTTTGAAAATACTTATATAGAGAGATCCCTCTCTGAATCTATGAGGGCTAGATCCTAAGATTCCAAAGTGGTTTTGATGTAGGCTCTGTAGCATTTTTTCTTGCCAATATTTAAAACTACGGAGACCCTAACAAATTCTATCGAAACTAGTACTATCAGTACCTCTGGTGCGACATCATCCTCACATATATTAGAGTCGGCTCAAGTTGTTTCTCCAAATCCTGGTTCATTTACTATTATCGAGACGGAGTCCTCACAGCTACCTGTGGTCATGATCCATCTAATCAGTGAGACCATACCTCCCGAACCCGATGTTGTTCAGCTAGAAGTTGATTCGATCTTGTCACTTTTTTTCCAGCACATCTAAATCCTGAAGTCGAACGACTGAAATTTTTTCCTGTATCGGTCACCCCACAATCTATTGTAGCCATTGAGTCTCCCATATCGTGCAGTCAACCTCCTGAAATACAATTTGGGCCTCAAGACTAAATCCTTCCACCTAGTTTAATTTTGATTGAATAAATACTATAAGACAAAACACCTTTAACTCCAAAGAATTTTGGGGAGGAGCTTTACCTGTACAAGTCTTTTACTCAATCACCTTCCTCTGCTTTTTTCGATAATGTTTCACTTCAAGTTCCCATAGATCCAATAGGGTATACATTTGGTTGAATAACCATCCTTAAGCCAACATCTTTGGCTGGACCATCTGCTCTAGTTGCGACAACACCTGCTCTTGCTACTCCGTCTATGTTCACAACTTCACTAGAGTCACATATATATGGTGGTCCTTCCGTCCCAGCTAGCTACCAATATTTATCTGGAACCTTCTCTAGTGCATCCTCAAACCCATGGACTTCACCAATTTCATTATCTGGTATTCTAACTAGTAAATCTATAGTGAGTACTGAATATATTGATCCTTTATATACATCATCAGGCAATATCAAGCTGCTCCATGTGGGTATATACCATCTACTACAATTTAAACTGGACTCCCTTCACTTGGAGAGCAATATTTTCCATCTTATTATACTCCTCATGCTGGGGGGATAACTATGGTCACCCATTTTGATAATACTCCATTGTTATTTTGTCATCCTAATGTTGGAATGAATGTTTGTCAGTGGCAACCCACTCTACCCATCCAACCACAAAAGGTTGTACAATCGTATCAACCTGTTCAACCTGTTGCACCCACATCTACTCCACTTGTCAATACATCCTTACCCCTATTACAGGCTCAAAATATTGTACCTAAACTGTCTCAAGCAGGTCCCTCAACTTGATACCCTCAAGTATTGGGCCCTTAGAATCCAACTCCTTCGTTTGGTTTACAACAACCACCTGTATCCAGAATTATTTATTCACAAGCTAGATTACCATATTATGGGATGTCGCAACCACAACCGGGTTATACCTATCCACAACCAAATCCAAGCTATCCTAGTTTGGGTTATATTCTTGGTGGGCAGACCCCTTGGCATCGACAAGCGCAAATGCCACAACCTTCATTTCAACAAGTAGCATACCTAGGTTTTGGTCAACAAAATACTCAAGCGTTAGCTTATCAAAACAACCCCTATATAGGTTACCAAAAACATATTCCTTATGCTAGTGCTCAAAGGCTTGTTTCCCAAGAAATTCCATCATACCTTGGCTATGATCTACCCAACCTAAATCTACAGTTTCCCATTGTAGCAACTTTAGAGTTACCATATTTAAACCGACTCACTAATGATCCAATCAATTATGCTCCTTGCTGGCCGGTGATACCTCATAAATTACCCTCGGATATTCCTAAGTTCAATGGAAACCCTGGGGAAGACCCATCGACACACATTATGACTCATCATTTGTGGTGTTCATCTAACTCCCTAAATGATGACTCTGTTCAACTATGTCTTTTCCAGCGTACACTCACTGGTCTGGCCGAGAAATGGTACATTGAGTTACAAGAGATTCATTTGATAATTTCACTACTCTATCTACTGCCTTTTTGTTCCACTTATAGTTACCCATATGATATGAAACTAGAAGGAATTCTTGAAAAATTTTAAAAAAGTTAATGATACTCACATTTCTGATCATATCCATGAGTGGCGTCATCGTCGTAGAATAGTTAAGACATTTTTTCCTGATCAACTCCTTGTTGATTGGTTCATTAAGTCCCTGTTACCATCTATAACTAAGGATGTGGCTGAGGGTGGAATCATCAATGAAGGGAAGGTAATTGCTCGTGCCCAATATTTAGACTTGATTTATACTCGGTTTGGCATGCTCTACGATAAAATTACCAACACACTGCGATCAAATTTTGCTTTTCCTCCTCCATCCAAGGATGGTCATGCTGGCAACAGTATGATTGGTACTACAAGAACACATAAATCTACTGCATATGATCTTTCACTTTCTTTTGAAATCCATGCCATGTCATCTGACAAAGGCAAAAGTGACAAGCAACCTAGAAGTAAGAAAAAGAAAACTTCTACCTCGCGGGAACGATCATCTGATCAATCGTCTGGAAATTGGAAACCTTATTACCCTTGCGTAATCTGTAATGAGGAGCACTTTGTTACATACCGTCTTCACCATTCCAAAGTCTCAAAATTGGTTAAGAACTCGCATGCATCCACTGTGTTGATAGATCCATTTCTGAATCTGGACACAAATTTGGTTTCTACGGATCCAACTTCTAGTTCCCAAGTGCTTATGTTGTTCGTCACGAAGCCATAAAATGATGTTTTTGTGTCAATACATAACAAATATTATATTAGTTAGGCTACTGATCAACCTACTACCTCTACCATGAATCTGTCTACGGAATCGATACTGCCAAATACTATTCCAAAATTGACAATAAAGCCACCGAAGGGAGTCATTCATAAATAAGCATTGAAGCCTTGAGCCCAAGCTGCTCAAAATTACAATATAGTTGAATATTTGGCTCAATACCCTTCAGCTATGTCAGCGCTTGAGGTGCTTCAAAATTTTCCCTCCCAGAAGCAAGCTTTGTTGTCGGCAATTGGTGGAATTGATCCGACTGATTCAAATCTCATAGTCTTTAATCATACGGGCTATGTGCTGCAATTACCAGCAGATTTGACATTCTCCATCCAAGTAACTATTCTCAATCACCTCGTTCATCGTACTATTATTGATGAGGGAGAATCTACCTACATTATGTCTCTAAACTAATGGAAGTCACTTGGCTCATCATGCATGTATCAATCACCTATGACATTGAAGGCTTTCGATGGATGTACATATAAGCCTTGTAGTTTCATTAATAACCTGCATGTTGAACTAGGGGGGAAAAAAGTGAATGTTGAAGTTGAGTTCATTAACGAACCCCTTTATTAAAACATTTTACTCGGAAGGCCATGGGTATATGCTATGACTATGATCATTTCTACATATTTTAGAATGATCACCTTTCCACATAAAGGTATTATCACAGTCATCAATCAACTATCCTTCTTTGCCTTCAGTTCCTAGGTAACTAGAAGCATTCCTTTAGTTCACGGACCCCAACTTGCACTTCATAACATTGGTGTAGGATTCTTAAATGATTCCACCCTTATGGGAACCTTTTCATTACTGCCGCCTGTGACATTAGCAAAAATTGCAAACATAGAGACCTGCTACTTGATATATTCCACTCCATCTGGATTAAGGAATATTACGGGTGATTTTGAAGCTGTTACGTTGGATGAATTTCTATCGCCCAACCCAATTGAGTTGGCATAGTAATAAATCTACATGGCTTGGGCGGAGAATCTGAAATCATCATCGCCAGTCGTTTGGATTGATCGTTAATTATATTTTGGTACTCCATATGATCCTTTTTCATCCACTTTCTTGACAGATGAGAATATTATGGAATCCATGATGCCAGAAGGAGAACCATGTGAAGATCATCATCATCGCTCCCATCTTTAGGATTACAAAGAAGATAATTTTATTGAACTATATCACCCATCGATCAAAAATTTATTGTCGAATTCTTTTCCCATTAATGAAATCTTGAGCGAAATTTATCAAATATTGAAGAAACCATTTCTCTCGAAATTTCGACCAAACCCAACGTTGTAGAAAACATTCATGTCGGCGTGTCTAGTTATCCATCAGAACTAGAAAATTATCTCTCTCTCTTTCATGAATTTAGTGATGTATCTTCTTAGTCTTACGAGGAAATTCCAGGCATAGATACTACTATTGTTGAACACACCATTAGCATGTACCCTGATGTTAAACTAGTACGTCAACGCCTTCATCCTATTCATCCAAAGAAGGCTGCTGCCATTAAAGCAGAAGTTGAAATTTTTTTGCGTGCTGGTTTCATTTACCCTGTTCTACTAACTAAGTGGGTTTCCAACATTTTTCCTATTATGAAAAAAAAAGGGACCATCATAGTGTGTGTTGATTATCAGGATGTCAATATTGTTTGTCCAAAAGACAACTATCCTACTCCCTTTATTGACCAGATTATCGATGATTATGCTAGATTCAAAATATTTTTGTTCATGGATGGATTTTATGGCTACAATCAAATCAATATCCACCGAGAGGATAAATATAAAACAATATTCATCTATCCCTGGGGCACATTCGCTTATCAGAAACTCTCGTTTGGCTTAAATAATGCTGGGGCAACTTTTCAGAGAGCAATGGATTATGCTTTCAATGACATCAAGAACATTGTTCAACCTTATCTAGATGATTCACCCATGTATTCACAAAAATCGAACGAATCACCCGATGCATTTGAGAGCCATATTTTTACACTGCTAACACTACAAAATACGCCTCAATCCACATAAATGTTTTTTTTGTGTTGGTTCTGGTCATTTGATAGGATTCATCATCTCAAAAGAAGGAATTCGAATCGACCCATTGAAGGTCTAGGCTATTCTTGATTTGCCTAGGCCATCAAATTTTCTTCAGTAATAGAAACTTCAGGGAAAGGCTAACTTCCTAAGGAGTTTCATACCCAACTATGCCGAAATGGCTAAAGGATTTACTCACCTCTTGAAAAAGGGGATTCCCTTACATTGGTATAAGGTTGCGCAAGCTTCTTTTGATGCTATCAAGGATACACTTGTCTGAGCATCATTCATGTATCCCCCTAATTATCAGAGATTATTTCTTATATATCATCACAGCTGATACGACCATTGCTATGGTATTGGTCCAAGTAGAAAATGGGATAGAACATCCGATCTATTATTTGAGTCATAATCTCAATGATACGGAAGTGAAGTATTCACATGTATAAAACCTTGCCTTGGGGGTTGTTCAAGCAATCTAAATATTTCGCCACTATATCTTATTCTGGAAGACCATTGTCATTTCAGATTGCAACTCCATGACTTACATCTTATCTCTTCAATTTCTAGGGGTCAAGTATTCAAAATGGATTATCATTTTGGATGAGTTTGATTTGGAATTCATCAAATCCAAATCAAAAAATTCTTTAGTTTTGGCTGAGCTTCTCTACGACCTTCCCTCTGATATTACTTCTACTACATTGGAACCATCTATTCCTGATGAGTCTCTATTTATGATCGGATCATTTGATCCTTGGTATGTGGATTTTATCATTTATCTCCAGACCCAGAATTTTATGCCTGATACCTCTCGCTCTGACCAATGACGTATTCAATACCAAGCCAAATATGATCTTATTGTTGGTGATACACTTTATCGTCGTGGTGTCGATACCATTTTAAGGAGGTGCCTCACTCATGAGGAGGCCAAAAATGTTTTAAATGATTTTCATGCTAGGGATTGTGGTGGACACTTGTCTGGATATGCTATTGCGAAAAAAATACTCCACGCCAGTTAATATTTTCCTACCATATTTCGCGACTACATCCTCGCGGTCAGAATTTGTCATGCATGCTGGATATTTGATCATAAAATCCACAAACCACAGCGCCAATGTATCATGTTATCTTTGTGGGACCATTTTCAAAATGGGGCATTGAATTCATGACCTGTAATCCTCATTTGTCCGAGGGGAATGGTTATATTATTGTCGCAGTAGACTACTTTACCAAGTGGGCCGAAGAAATACCTACATTTAATAACACATTACAAATAGTTGAATTTTTTTTCGTTAATCATGTCATTTAACGGTTTGGTGTTCGAGAGGCTATAGTCACAGATCATGGTTTTCATTTTACCAATCATATGATGAATGAGTTGAATACCAAATTAGTAATGTCCCATGATATTTCTACTCCTTATTATCCACAATCAAATGGACAAGTTGAGGCTATTAACACGATTCTTAAACGAATGCTTCAACGAATAATAGGAGTTCATAAACGAAATTTTCATTTGATCCTGTACTCGGCTTTGTGGGTGTACCAAACCTAGGTGAGAAATATGACCTGATTTACCCCCTTTCAATTGGTGTATGGTCTGGAAGCTATCTTGCCCATCCAATTTGAAATACAGTCGTTAAAACTCGCAATCGACTTGTTACCTGACACCTCTTCTAAAGAAGCGCGTATTTTTAACCTCATCCATCTTTATGAAATGCATCATAATTCCACATTGGCCAACAAAGCGCATAATAGATGTATAAAGGTGCAATACGACAAGCATGTCCAGCCTCACATCTTCTCAGAGGGTGACTTGTTCCTTATTTATGATCAAGAAGCTGATGTAATAGGTACAGGAAAATTTGAGCTGTTATGGCATGGCCCCTATATTTTCAAAAGAGTTATTGCTAAGGTTGCCTATGAGTTGGTAGATTACGATGGAATTCCATTAGCACAGCTTAAAAATGGGTTGTATCTGAAACATTACTATGCTTAAACATGAGCATAGTAAACTGTTGTATTATATTATATATATGCTGTTGATTTTCAGTTAATGTCTTAGTTTGTTTTTCTAGAGTTTTTTAGAAGTTAGTCATCCACTTCACATTTCATTGCAGATGTTTGAATCTTTGGAACCATTCGTTGGGTATGTTTATGGTGCTATTCATAGTACGTAGAATCTATCCTCTGCAACGTGGGCCATTTTCGCTTTGAATGGCAAGTTAGTGAGTTTTCAAGGGATTTGTATCTGTCGATCTACAAACAATATCGATGAGTATAGCACGTTGATTGAAATTCTCTCTAATGCCATTTCATTTGGTGTTAATTGCATCATCATTAGGTTAGACACACAACTTGTGGTATTGCAACTTACTAGTGTTTATACTATTAGAAATTCAACACTGCATCGTATGTTCCTAACAGTTCGAATTTTGGAAAGACATTTTGATTTCATTAAATATCAACACATTTCTAGAAACTTGAACACATTAACTAATTCTTTATTGAATTATTTTATAAACATACATTTGCAACACATGTAAGCACATATTTTCAATTCAAATCACGTAACTGAATAAGATTGCGCAATAAACACAGGAAAATACTGAAAAAAATAGATATATAGTTATAGTATTTTACAAAATTTGTGCCCAAGACACATTGTTCATCTGACCTCAAAATGTAAGCAAAATTTCAAAATTAAACTAGTGATGCTCATGATAACATGCTACTTATCTAGCTATCCTATGCAATAACTACATCCAATGGTTAGGAATGCCAATAGTATGGCACTACAATCGCATGGGTAACTCTTTGATCTAGCAATATAGAATCCCAAAGGTAAACCCATGTATGTGATATTGTATCTCAGCAAGAGTCTCAGCCATATTCAAATCTTCAAGGACTTCTTTCCTGACAACCCTCTCTTTTGGCTCATCTGTTGTAATATTCCCAAATGGGAAAAGTAGGAATATAGTGTAAAACCATGGAAATATCATTGTAAAACATTAGATAAAAACATGAGGCCAGTATGGATACCTTCCACTCATTATAAAAACAACAAAATAATACAAAAAAATGTGCCACAAAGCATAAAGAAAGATACAATAAGCCTCTAATTAAGAAATCCCTCTATAAGAGGTGTTGCTACTATATCAAAATGTTGAGACACTGCTACAACGCAATTTTAAAAGCACTGCTACATCAAATGAGTACAAAAAAGATATGGGGTTGATATATGCTGCAATAGATATAAAAATGAAGATATGGGCTCTATACAACCTCCAAAAAAGAACCCAAAAGGGTCTCTAGGGAAAACACCGAATAAAACAAAATGAGTTGCAACCTTATGGTTGAAAGTATGTTGCAACAAATGACTGAAGAGAAAATGGTTGACGCTAATATAAGAATTATTGTGCTCTCATCCAATGAATCCTCTGGATGAAAGGCTGGCCCTTTCACTAAAGAAATCACCTCCCAAATCACCTACTACAAATACACCTGCAACTCCTCCCTAAAATAACACAGATCTAGACTAATACTACGTTGTAGGGGATAAAAAAACTATGGTCAGATGCCAAATGTATCAATGATGCTCCATGGCCTTCTTTAATAGCCTCCTAAGAGAAAGGAACCTCCCTCCATTGAGATCCAGCTCAGAAATCTCCCAAATCAAACCTCCACAACTTCTACCCTCCAACACAAACACAAATCCTCAACAGGAATTTCGTTGTACATTAAGACTGAAGCCTTGGCCACATGCCTGATAGTGGCATGTAGTGCAAAATATTCCAAGAGGCCTCTCAAGGAAAGAGGTGGGATTCTCGATCAGGAACACCTTGTGCTAAATAAAGCCGCAATCTTAGCTAAACAGCTAAAGAAAGTTATATGTCTGAATATACCATATATCAAAACATAAACATATCATAAGCTGAATAATATGGCTGCCATCATATTCCTTATATAAGAAATGATATTCCTAACCCTAAGACCCATTCATTTATGATGCCTCTTCCATGCATTGAGTCTCCATATAAAACTGTGTTGTCCCTCGTTGAATGCCACTATTCCATGACAACGATGTTGATTTGGTCAAAGTTTACCTAGTCAAGGTGTTCCAACCCCTTTTCACACACAAGGTTGCTCAATTAAGCTGCCAAGATGTCTTCCTTTCACATTGGCATTGGTTTTATTCATATTAAGGATATTTATGGATCTTCATATCCTCTTATTCATTAAAAAAGAAAGCAAAAACACAAATTAATATTCCAACTAGCCCATGGCTAATTGGGAATATTATAGTCCTCCTGTTACACAGTAATTTGTCACCATCCCTGAAATCCGTTGTCCCACACATTGGAGGGCCTATTCCATGAAATGTGAGCAGTGACATGACCTGAAACCACTTTCATGGCATCCCCCTTGACAAGGACAGTCATTCCCCTAAAGACAATTTCCTGTGAAAAGCCCTAAAAATAGACCTTTTGGCCTTGGCGCGACTAGCCAGTTCAGCCCTCGTGCCAATGGGGGAAATCCACCAAAGAGGGCGCACCAATTGGCACTCTGTCCCAGTGTATTAATCCCGCCAAGCTTAATAAGGATTGTTTTTAAAAAATAAATGGCAGAAGTTTGATTCCAACCAACTCCTGAATGAGTCTCTAAAATGATTTGGGAGGTTTGGCTCCGGATCTCCATGTAGGGGAAGTGGTTTTCCACCTATCATGGAAGCTTCCTTGAGGATAGGGCCAATCCCACCATTGTAGAGATCCCAACTCCCCTTCCACCATCTATATAAGCTTGTCATTTTCCCTTTACAAGCTAGCCTGAATAGAGTTGAATCAGTAGTAAGGGGACTATTGTCAGACAGCCAAAGAGAGAGAGCCTTGTCCCATCCTGACGAGCTTCATCGGGATGTGCTCCGCTGTCGACCCGCTGAAGGAAGATCCAGCGTCAAAGCTAAAGTTGTATCTTTCTTTCGTTGTGATTAATAATAAATGACTTTGATTATGGTTCCATTCATATGGTCATGTCTTATGTTATGAATTATATCTTCTCTGATTGATATATGGTTACATGTATTAGGTTTTACTTTGTGTGTTGTTTCTTCATGTACGTGCAGGTTTTCAAATGTGCTCGGCGAGAGAATTGTAATCTACCAAAGAGAAGGACGGAAGTGCTATCTTCTCTGCAAGCAACAACAGTGTGGGACTTAAGGTAGGCCTCTTGTCGCATCTTGGTCTTTTGTAACTAGGAACCTGCATCTTAGCGTGACTCGGTTGTTGCTAGACTCGATTTGGGTTAGTAGGGATCGCCTCTATCTGCAGAGGGGATTTACCTCGACACCGCTTATGCCTGTTACATAGAATTTGTTGGAATTTAACAGAAGAAATATTCAACCGTTAGGGATCCTTCCAAGGTTACATGTTACATTGGGAGGTAAAATTGTCCATATGGACGTGATGGTTGTTCCCGACCCCTTGGATTTCAATGTGATTTTGGGGCGCGATTACACCTATGCCATGGGAGTGTTTGTCTCCTCCCTTTTTTGTGTGTTCTATTTTCCACATGAAGGACAGATCATGACTATTGATTAGCTTTCGTTCTTTGGTCTTGATGTGGCAACTGGCCCGCCATCATCCCTTCCTGGTTTTTATCCACCCGCTGTATCTGCCCCACCATAGTTTAACTATGTGGCTACCTACCTCGTGCCTATACTTAGTGACGATGCTGTCGTGAATAGTGTGTTGGGGGCATTGGGTCCTAATTTCCGAGATGTTGTTCTCCCATCCGGTGTGGAACTCTTGGAAGCCACGACTTCTTATTCGTCATGATGAGTTGTCTGTGGAGCATGGTTCCTTTCTGGTGTCAAGCTCCTTAAAAAATGAAACATGTTTTCCGGAGCAGGGTTCTTTTTCTTGTGTCAAGCTCGTTAAAAAATGAAACAAGGTGTCTGGAGCAGAGTTATTTTCCTTTTTTCAAGCTCGTTAAAAAATGAAACAAGCTCTTCGGAGCAGAGTTCGTTTTCTTATGTCAAGCTCCTTAAAAAATGAAACAAGCTCTTCAGAGCACAGTTTGTTTTCTTATGTCAAGCTCCTTAAAAAATGAAACAAGGTCATATGAGGACAGTTCTTAATGTGTCAACCTCAAACATCTTCCTGTTCAATTCGAGTCTTTGTAAGATCTCGTAAAATCCTAGTCGAGTCTTTCTCTTGATCTCATTTTTGAACCTTCACTCCATTTCCTATGGATTGAAGCTTGGGGGGTATGTACCTAGAATTGAGTCACCATGCTGAGGGCATGCTTAATTTTTCAAGCATAGTTTGTTTCCATTTCAAGCTTGTGTAAAAATGAAACTGGTTTCAAGCATAGTTTATCTTTGTTTCAAGCTTGTGTAAAAATGAAACCAACTTCAAGCATAGTTTCCTGATTTCAAGATTTTGTAAAAATGAAACCATTCCCATTTTACCTCTTGTGATTGCCATTTTATTAGCCTGTTTTTTCCATATGAGCCTTGGTTTTCTCACTCCATCGTCACTATCTACTTGGACGATCATATGCCTTCACTTGGTTGTTTTACCCGTTCTTGAGGAACTGCTACAATGAGTGGTCTTGTTAGCTATCCTCTTAACCTTTGCTTGTTTTGAGCAATTCCACCATCACTGGAACCAGTAAGCTACCCCTTATACCACTCATTGCTCTAGGAGGAGTCATCTTTCAGCTCTTTTCTGACTCTCTAAACATGAAAATATTGCCGAGTCGCTTGTCATTTTGATCTCGTTAAATTGGCTGCGAAACAACATCTACCTAGTATATGTTTACCCCTTTTTCAGGCTAGGATAGATTATTTATGAAAAAGGAATTCCCTAGCCTATTGCAACTAGGAGGTTCTCTCAAACATAGTTTTATACCTTTTCAGATTTGAGGAACTATCTATGAAAAGGGACTGTTGGAGTTTACTTTTCCACTGTATTTTCAAACTCTCTAAACATGAAAAGACGCTGAGTTCTTCCTATTTTAGACTCGTTAAAACCTGATGACATCAGACTCTGTCATAATGAAAATACTCAAGTTTCTCCTTCCTAGGGCTCATTAAATGTACTAGGATGGATTCGTCTGAAGGATGAACTTATATGACAAGAATATGGTATCCTCTTCAAGCTTGTGTAAAAATAAAGAGGTACTCACCAGAAATGGTGGGGAAAATGGAACCAGTATCATTGTCATGTCGGCAGTATGTCACTCTTGAACATGACACTTTTTTGCATTCATTTCGGGTTGGGGATATCTCATCTCATTCTCTGCTTGTCTCCGTGGGTTTTGGGTAATCCCTTTTTACCTCTCATCTGCTCTTTTCCTTGTCATCATGACCTCTGATATTTTGATGTCAAATATTTCCAAATCCACTGTCGTGCCGTTGATATGTTCAAGGGAAGTTGAACTCTGTAGTTTCAACCTTCCTCTGATTCTCATCTGATCCTAATTCACAAACATTATGTTCCTCTGTCTCGCGTCGATGATGTGGGAAACAGTATGGCCCACCTTTGATCAAAGTTACTTCTTGTCAACTTCAGCTCATGATCCAGGAAGCTAATCTAGAGACTCCCTTCCGGTACCTTGGAGCCTGCATGCGTCAATGGTAGGTTCTTCGCATTTGACATAAGGCTTTCATCATTGGCCTTCGATCGGATGATTCTGCAGGTGTTCGACGCTAGATCACTGTTCACATTTCATGGATTGTACCTATAGTACCTTGAGGGCCATTATCATTATTGGTGGTTCCTCTCGCGTCTGTTAACATGTTTCATTATTGGCTGGGAATCAGACGATGTTCTTGCATGTTTGACTTCAGCTCACTTAATCACATGCTAGAACTTGTACTCTGTTCGGGTCAAGATGGAGCGCAAGACCCTGGATTTTGTCTGTTGGAATCCAGGCTATGGATTTTGTGGATTATAATGATTGGCTACATGACTCATTGACTAGATGGCTGCGACCATACCTGAGTCTATTTATCGATCCTCACTGGATGGTTGCATCCATACCTTGGATCTTGATTATTGTATACTCTATTATGGATGGCTGCGCACATACCACATATATCATGTATTTGAGATATCAGTTGTACTTGTCTACGCAGGTTTTCCGATGGCAGTGTTTTTAGTTGGACACGTTCTCATAAAGCATTTCACCCCTCTCTCTTTCTCAGGCCTCATGATTTAGGGGGCATCTGTTACACAACAATTTGTCACCATCCCTGCAATCCCCCTTCCTGCACATTGGAGGGCCTATTTCGTGATCTGTGAGCAGTGACATGACTTGAAACCACTCTCATGGAATCCCCCTTGACAAGGAAAATCATTCCCCTTAAGACAATTTCCTCTGAAAATCCCTAAAAATAGACCTTTTGGCCTTGGTGCGACAACCAGTTCAGCCCTCACGCCAATGGGGGAAATCCACCAAAGAGGGCGAGCCAACTGGCGCTTTTTCCCAGCGTATTACTCGTGCCAAGCTTAATAAGGATTGTTTTTTAAAAATAAATGGTGGAAGTTTGATTCCAACCAACTCCTGAATGAGTCTCTGAAATGAGTTGGGAGGTTTGGCTCCGGATCTCCATGTAGGGGAAGTAGTTTTCCACCTATCATGGAAGCTTCCTTGAGGATAGGGCCAATCCCACCATTGTAGGGATCCCAACTCCCCTTCCACCATCTATATAAGCTTTTCATTTTCCCTTTGAAAGATAGCCTGAATAGAGCTGAATCAGTAGTAAGGGGACTATTGTCAAACAGCTGAAGAGAGAGAGCCTTTTCCCATCTCAACGAGCTTCATCGAGACGTGCTCTGCTATCGACCCACCGAAGGAAGATCCAAAGTTAGAGCTTAGGTTGTATCTTTCTTTTGTTGTGATTAATAATAAATGAATTTGATTATGGTTCCATTCATATGTTCATGTCTTATGTTATGAATTATATCTTCTCTGACTGATATATGGTTACATGTATTAGGTTTTACGTTGTGTGTTGTTTCTTCATGTACGTGTAGGCGTTTGAACGTGCTCAGCGAGAGAATTGTGATCTGCCAAAGCGAAGGACAGAAGTGCTATCTTCTTTGCAAGCAATAGAAACGTGGGACTTAAGGTAAGCCTCTTGTCGCATCTTGGTCTTTTGTAACTAGGAACCTGTGTCTTAGCATGACTTGGTTGTTGCTAGACCCGATCTAGGCTAGTAGGGATTGCCTCTGTACGCAGAGGGGATTTACCTCTCCAACACCTCCCCTCCCAAATGTTGCTTGTCCTCAAGAAAGTGTAAAGGTGAGTGCTAAAAATCTTCAGCTCCACCATTGGTGACACCTCCATGTGATAAGCTTCCCTCATAATCCAAGTTTCTCCCAATCCATCCCTCTATGACATGCTCCTCCCAAGTTATCATGAGATGCAAATGAATCATCCCATAAGGAAGTAATAGATCCAATGAAATAATCATGGTTTCCCCAATGTTCTCCCTGAAACATGTAGCATAATGAACATGGAGAATCTCTCTCCCAAAGGGAAAATTCAGCCCTCCCATCCTCCATTCAATCATTTCCATAAAAAGAACAAATACATCATCAATGTATGGGACAAAACCAAGTACATATAAATAGAAATATGAAAACATGGAGGTGGGTCATAGTCCCACATGTCGAACCAATGCAGTATATCTCCTGAATTCATTAGATAATGGTATGGTAAGTGGTTTTCCCACCACTTACTTGCTGTCCAAGTCTTCACACAAGTTTGAAAAAGGTGAGAAATTTTTGGTGCTTTTGGAGTGCACCTAGAATGGTAAATAATCTCCCTATATCCTCCTAGGGAGTGGCCATGTTCAACAATTTTTATGGCCCAAAGTTGGCCATGAAGTTTATATGGAAGAATTCTCTTCCTTGGTGAAATGGCCTGCATATACATGGTAAAGGACTGAAAATAATCATCAAGTAAAAAATCATGCACATAAACATGTTCCTTACCATAATTTATGCTCATACAAATGGAGTGGTGTTGTTGTAGCCTCTATAACACCTTCCAAAAATTAACCATCTAAAATTTTTTGAGCCCCCTGAGCATCGAAAAGCTAAGTCAAAATCTAAGGTTCAGGTCTGTTTAAGGAAAATCCTTAAGTTGTTAAGTCGCAGTTTAGGTATTTTTCCCAATTTGCGACCTAGCGACCCTGCGACCTATTAGGTCGCCAAGTCACAAATATCATTCAAACTTCAAAATCGTGACCTAGCGACCATGCGACCCCACGACCCTCTAGGTCGCAAGGTCGCAAGGTCGCGAGGTTGTGACTCTCTTAAGTGTGGGACATTTGTGACCTAGTGACCTCATTAATTTCCCGCATGTGCAACCCTTTTATAAATAGAAGGGTTGTTAGGTCGCATTTCACCCACGTGATGGAGAGCAAGAAAAATGCTTCTGACAAGCCAAATGGAGCGCAATTTTCTCAAGTAAGTTTCCTATTCCTCCAGATGTTTCTGTTTTTTTCATTTTTTTGCCCTGTTCCACTTACCTTAGCCCTTTTAAAGCCACCCACTATTGCCTATTTCTGATCCTTTGGAGCTTGAGATCTTTAAAATTATCCAAACCCTAATCTTTCTTACATAGTTTTGTAAATAGAGCCATCCAGCCTCCCCTGTGTTTGTTTTTCTCCTAATGGCCCCTTCACCTCTATTTTTTGGGTTTTCTCGCTCAGTCCTTGCGTTGTTTCAAGTTAAAATTGAATCAAAGAAACACATCGCCATCTAAATCTCTCGGCCAGCCCTAGCGCAACCTCTGACCCTCGCGAACTCGTGACCCCTGCGACCCAGCGACCCTCGTCGCTAAGTCGCCAAGTCGCATTCTGCTAGAAATTGGACTTTCGTGACCTTGCAACTTAGTGACCCAGTGACCCAGTTGCAAGTCGCTAAGTCGCAAGGTCGCACCCCCGTGAATTGTTAAACCGATGCGACTCGGAAACCCAGCGACCCGGTCACAAGGTCGTCACTAAGTGGAAAGGTCGCTCCTTTCTAAAGTTTAAACCTTTGCAACCCAACAACCCAAGAAATAGGTTTCCAAGTCGCAAATCCACCCTTTCCTGGATTTCAGTTGGTCAGAGTTAAAAGAGGTACCTACGCATTTATTATTATGGCATCTGTCTTATCCTGGGACTGTTTTATGAACATGCCAGGGAACCTCGAAGTAGAGTTAGACTGCGTCTCCATCTCTTCAGCCTCAAGCGACATGGGGCGTCTGGAAGTTTGCAAGAAAAACAAGAGCCCAGATATAGAAATCACAGAAGGTGTAATACCAATGTCTCCTCCCCCGATCTATGGGGACACCGCATGTACATTTAGTAGAGGAGAAGGTATGAGTTGGTATCAAGTATACCAATAATTCATCCAACCAGAATTTCCAGAGGACCTCCCCGATCAACAAGTATATGTAAAAGTTAAGAGATCAAAGCTTCACTATGCAGGTGCCCACCTAGCTATATTCCCATGTGCAAAAGTGATTGAATGGATCATACAAAACATCGACCACAAGAAGTAGGTAATTTGAGACTACGAGGGAAGGGATTTTGCGAATATAAAAGGCTCGGATGCAGAGTATTATTACGTACTTCTAAAATGGGAATGGGTATTCACAGAGGAATGGGCCACCACCCGTCTGGTCCCTGTAGCAAACACCCTGAGAGGATGGTGGGAAGAACTCGAGAAGTTAAAAATCAAGAAAGATCAAGAGTACCCAGTAGCAGGCCTCATAAAGGTATACAAACTGGTGGCAGTTATGCTATGTAGGACATATGGTCATCTAGATGCCACCACATTTATTGGTACTTGGGTAACCCTGATGAACTTTTTCACTTCATATGGCACCCATTTCAACTGGGCCAGCTTACTAATAGCGGCTCTCAAAATGAACATATCTGTAGCACTAACACCAGAGGAGGGATACTCGTCCGAATTTTACATGGCCTCTTACCTATTGGATGCTGTTTGTTCCAGGTGCTACTTTTAGGGATGGGCCCACAACTGGGATCATGAGCGAGCACGCCTAATTCAAAAATAATTGTAGGTTTTTTGGGACTCCAAATACAAGCAGGATATAGAGTCAATCTCACAAATTTTCATCCCTGCACTCTACAGGAAATTGTTCGATCATGATACCCCGTGTATGTCCTAGTGAGCCATGGAAATGTTAGTCAAAGTAGCACAGTGGTTTCCTTCATAGAATACACCTTTATTAGAGTCTTCGGTTCATTGAAGACTCCCCATGCTCTGCCCCAATTCGTCACAGAGAAGATGCTTCTTCAAGAAGTATGTTATCAGATGACTTACGGCTTCTCAAAGGTCCTTACTAAAGGTAAGAAAAAGTTGTGGCCTACATTTCCGCTCACCATCAGTGCCTACACAGTCAAGGATTTGAGGGTGGTAGAGGAAGAAGCCGAACAAATCAAATTTTTTTACCTGGGGCCGTTGGACCATCGGACATACAATCCTAAGAGGATAGTCCCTGACCACTGTAAACGGGCCAAGTTCAAATGGAGCTACCAACATACTAAACGCCCATCTGAGGATGCGAAAAGAAACTGGTATAACATGGATAGGGAACTCGCCCTAGGAGCATGGTCCGATCAGGAGATACAAGATGATCATACTTTGGAAGAAAGAATCCTCGAGTTGGGAGTCGCCTCTTCTTCCCAGGCCAAGAAGCCCTAAACCAACACAGGACACAACTCTGCTGCCCAATAGAAAAAGAAGGAAGCAAAGGCTTAGCTAGAAGCCAAAAAGAAAGCGAAAGAAGCTGAAGATAAGCATAATAAAAATTTGAAGACAAAATAGAAAAAGAAACAGGCGGAGGATGCCAAGAAAAGGAAGGAAGAGTAGGAAGTGGAAGAAGAAGCTGAGCGGCGACTCAAGAAAGAATTGGATCAGGTAGAGGCCAAACGCAGGAGGAAGGAAGAGCAAGAAGCAAAAGAAGAAGCTGAGCGGAAAAGGAAGGAAGAAGAGGAGTCAAGTGCAGAAAATGAATGAATAAGGAAGGAAGAAGAGAAAATAAAAGCATAAGTAGAACGCAGGAAAAAGGCAGAACAGGAGAAGGCAGAGGCGGAGCGGCTTCTGAAAGAAGCAGAAAAACAAAAGAGAAAAGAGGAAGAGGATCAAAGATCCAAAGACGCCGAGACACTTCCCCCAGTATAAAGAGTACAAACCGAGCTCCCGCCCATCGAAGTACCTACAATTAACACACGTTTTTCACTCTCAGAGCCAGGTTCCTCTAAAGGAAAGGAGGAAGAGGTTTTCAACCTAACGAGACTCAACTATGATCAGTTCGCCTCCAAGATGCGGCAGGAAAAGAGGAGATGCCTAGCATGAAACCCTGCCGCCCCATTCACACCCATGGTGGAAAAGGATATAGTCCTAGACACTCGGACCAACCCAATGATGATAGCATCAGCTACCACTGCTTTCGCTGTAGCCACAGAAGAAAATGTGAGCCAAATGAGTAGGGAAATCCTTTCCCTACAAAATAGATTACAGGACTCTGAACAAAGAGAAGCTAGGTCAGAGCAAGAAAAAAGAGCACTAAGGGAAGAAATCCAATAGCTCCAAGGAAAAAACACCCTTATTAACGAAGTACTGCTTAACATCTAGAGGGAGTTGGTGACACTGGAAGACACCATGAAGCAAGTATACGGGGAGATTTTCACCATAAAGAAAATAGTCGCACCCCTCCTAAGAGCCCAAGTGGAAACAAAGAGGAGAAATGAGCAACTAAAAGATGCCTCCACTTCTTTATATAGAATGATAGAATGGACAAGCAGATATCCGCAGGCTTCAGAAACCTTGCTTAAGAAATATTGGATTCACACTTAGAATGATAAGGTCCAAATTCACATGAAGGTGCAATCTAAGGAGAAATTATTTAAAGATCTGGAGAAGGTGATGTCCACGTATGAGCATCTGATCAGTGACATTGACTCGATGCATGAATTGCACTATATTCCTTCTTTAGGTGCATTGAGCAAGGAAAGGACATGGGGAAAGGTAGATCAGGAGATTCAGGCATTTCTACAGCCTCTCAGACAAGCCGCCACTACACCTGAGCTTCCCACATCACAGGAGAACTTGGTTAAGTTTGTTGTAACGCGAGTTTGGAATTACACCAAATTAGCTTCCTTATCCAACCAGGTCACAATCAAGAGGGAGACTCTGATTCCGAATGCCTTAGAATTCCTACACCGGTTAAGCGAAGATACTCCTCTGATCTCCCCAATTGTTGTATATTATCGTGCATGGAAGAATTTCCTCAAAGAGAAACACATTGATGTTCTTGACCTAGCGATCACACACATGCTCCCATGATCAAACTGTAAGGAACAACCTACAAAAGGGGTCGCAGGTCACACCTTCCAGCACCAGGTCGCAGATTGCACTATCCATTCAGGTCGCAGATCGCATCTTCCACCAGATCGCAAGGCAGCCCAACAGACAGGAAGGTGAAGAGTATGGACCCCCAAGGGTCAATCTTTCCTTATATATACCCCATTCGGGGACTTGTAAAGGGGCCTTTTTGTTTTGGACTCCAAAGGAGAGAAGAGAGTTGTAAAGCATTAAACAACCTATTATGAATGAATATAAGCATTTTTTTAAAATCCACTATTGGATTTGATGAAAACCAATGTGTCAATACTATGAGTATTTCTTCGTATATGTCTGATATCTTGTGATTAATTGATCCATGTTTTCTTATTATCCTCTTTATGCATTTTAGCTTACTGCATCTGTATATGACGGTAATGCTATTTACATAGGGGATGTCTATAATTTTATTATTGACATCTATCTCATTCATGAAAACGCTCAAGTACGTATAAGTTGTTCTTACCAGACATGATTGTTTCTTCTATGGTTTAAAAAATCTTATAGACACGACCTTAATGATGTGTTGTTGACAACATCTCCTTCAGTCACATGTTTTATTTTATATATTTCTATTTTTAGTGTTGAGGCTCATCGATAATCATAGATATTTGTCTTGTATCATTCTATAACTGTAAATCTATAATTCTGCAGGGCTCATTTGTGTCTAGGAGAAGGAGTATTTAGCGGTAGCCGAACCCACACCTCTGGACGGGATCCCTATATCAAATGGTTCAGAGTCTAATTGGGACTTTCTACTGGGGAGATCCCCTACTATTGGCTAGATGAATTTTCTCGTCAACATATTTAGCGCTAGAAGGAGGGTCTAGATGGCAGCCTCCCATCACACGAGTAACATCCAATTACAAACTCCCCAAGCAGAGACCATACCTGACAATACCGGTCCTCTCTGATTAGAGAACTCCCAAGAGGAGGAGGAAATCCCCCCTTTCTATGAAATTACTTTAGAATAGCTCCGGGCACTACGCCCTACTGCCCGCGAGCTTGTTAGAGGCTTACAACAAGCCCCAATCACACATTCCTTGGCTAATCCCAGAACCCCTGTAGCTAATCATATGCGCCAAGGAACCCTCATCAATACCCTTCCTTAGCTGGTGGGTCTCATTCTCAAGGATTATGTAGATGAAATTGAACGCAATTCCCATCCCCCCCCTAGATAGCCTTAAGGAAGGGAGGGAAGGCGTCTCTGAAATCACTGAACCTCAACCTAAAACTAGCCCTAAACCTAACCATACTTTGCATGATAACACACAAGCCAATAACCTACACAGGGAGGGAGACGGAACAAGCCGAGGTAACAGAGGCAAGGGAGGCCAAGGCCATGGGCAAGGCCGAAATGCTGAACACCCTCACCGAAACCAAAACGGGTTTCCTTTCCTTTACAATTGGAGAAACATTAGAAATGCAGAAAACCATGGAGAAAACCAAGACATGCATTCCTTCCATGAGGGCAAGGCCTCCGAGTCTGGCACGGGCACTGAATCCGAAAATGAGAGGGGACGTGTATAAAGAACATGCCACCAATGGGCTAGACACGTACAACCGTTTGCTTGGATGGCTTAGTCCCCCTTGGGTATCCAAGTTCCCTTCCATGACATGCCCTGACATCCTGAAAAACACCTCCCTAAGTTTGATCTCGAGAAAGGTAGTTTAACCGAAGACCACATCAGCAACTTTTACCTATCTTTACAGATGATGAGAGTGCAATATGATGACGTAGCCTGCGCCTTTTTCCTCACACTCTTGAAAATAAGGCTGAGACATGGTATAGGTCTCTCCCCGTTGCTTCTATCCCTTCGTGGGAACACTTCCGTCATACCTTCTTGCAAAAAATCTTAGAAGATAAAACCCCTTCGATGCTCCTCACAGAACTCAGCATGTTGAAATGTCAGAAGAAGGAGAAGGTCAAGGATTTTAATCAAAATTTCGCCACTATATTGAATAAGTTCCCTCCAAACATGGCCTTAGATGACTCCATCACTATTGACTACTACACCAGAGCCCTCCCACAGGATATTGCTGTGTTTGTGAAATGTGAGGCCAAAGCTACATTGGCAGCAAAATATACTACCGCCCTTGCTGTCGAAAATCCCTCAGGTTGCTTACCAACGAAGTCTCTGACCTGAAAAGAAAAAACAATGATTCTACCCCAGCTGCTAAAATGCAGAAACCTTTCTTTAGAAAGAATAAACCTATCATGAATCAACCCTCATCTAGCTCAAGTGCAGGTCTTAATGTGGAAGAAATCGGCAAAGAAAATTTTTGCTCTTTTCATCAAGCCTCTCACTCATAAAAGACTTTCCCCAATGGATTAATAGCATGATAGTGGTGGTGAACCAAATTCTAGAAGACCAAAACCCCAGAGATATGGAGGAGGAGGCTATTTTAGATGACAAGGAAAATTCCCCCCGAGATGAAGATATGGGCTCCACTGTCCTCACTTTCGAAGTCATACACAGAGAGTCTCCCCTCCCCACCTCCGGGATAAACCTAACAAATGACCCTAAATCAAAACCCCCTAAAAACTATAGCTTAAGGAGCAAAGGATCGGTGGCTGAACAGTCTTTCAAAGAGAAAATAAAAGCCTTCTTGAGGAAAATTATGCCGCTGAACACCGAAAAAAAGGACAAAACTCCTGAAAAATTTAGTCTGACTACTCCCCGAGAAAGACACAAGACTAAAACTTTAGTAGTTTCCCCTAAGAATACCATTGAGCCCACCTCATCCACAGATTATGGGAATAACATTATCGAGGATATGAAGAAGACCAGAGCCAACATATCTCTCTACGAGCTCACCCGCATTGCGAACCAACAGGGGCTCATTCTTAAGGCCTTTTCTAATATACCAGCGACCAAACCCGTAAGCATCACATCTGCCCAAACTGCTACCAGTCCCTAGTCCATCGTGAATGATGTAAATGCTAACTCCAGGGGAACCACGCCACCTTTCCTTATTTCCTTTGAGATTTTTAACTTCAATGTCCACAACTATCTCGTTGATTCCAATGCATCCACAAATGTTATGCCCTTATCCGTGTGCAAGAAGTTAAACATCTGCCCAGAGAAAAACGACACCAGAATTATCCATCCCGATAGATCTCAAGTCCCCGCAGTTGGTGAACTAAACAACATCATTATCTATTTATCCTCCGACTCCAGAGTGCATCAATGCATCGACATCGTAATCATCGATATCCCTGAAGCCTATGGCCTTTTGTTGAGCAGATATTGGTCCAGCAAGCTCCAAGGGTACTTCGCCACTGATTGGTCCCACCTTTGGCTCCCATACAAAGGCAGAAATAACCAAATATGGATCGAGATTGAACCATACATGAAACATACTGTGACCGACTTGGATGCAACTAATGAAATGGTCAGTTTTGCGCAAGAAGAGATCGATATGTGTTTCTTCGAATCCATCTTTGGTTGTTATCAGACTTGCTAATCCTCGATCACCCAAGACATTCAATATGAACTGCTCCTGGTTGCTGAAAACTCCCTCCCATCCAACCAAAACTCTTCAGAAACTAGTGCCCTAGCACATCTTCAAAAGGAATGGATCGCCTTATCCAATCAGAAGATGAAACTTGGACCTTATAATATGATGGCTCCAAAACCCAAGACGGGGCCAGTGCGGGCTGCATCCTGCTAGACCCGCAGAAGAATAAATTTCTAATTTCTTGCTAGCTAGAGTTTTAGTGCATCAATAATACAGCTGAGTATGAGGTGCTAATACTAGGACTCCAAAAGGCCATAGATCTAAAATTCCGTTGTTTAAAGGTAATTGATGATTTAGACATTATCACTCATCAGGTACTCAACACCATCCATTGCTTGTCTCCTCATATCAAAGGTTACCAGCAAGAGGTATGGCACTTAATTTCAGCTTTCAATGCTTTTGGTACTAAATCTGTACTTAGAATGCATAACGTAGTAGCTGATACACTTTCCAACGCTGCCACTAGTTTCACCCCACTTAGAGATGGATTTTCTATTGAAGTTTTATACAAGCCGTCCATACTAGACAATGTTACTAATTTACGCATTTTTAATGATGACCAATAGGTAATGGATTTCATGCTCAACACAGATATATTCAAAGACACCGTTATGGAAGAAGAGGATCATGATCGGGCTTTGCAAGAGGAACTAAAAATCCAAAAAAAAAACCCCATACCCAAAGGGTTCGTGTCACTCGAAAAGTTGTTTGACTTACAAAACCATTTCTGAGGGCCCCCAAATATGAAGGTGCAAAGTTCCACATTAGTACACCAGAAAGTCAACCTCGGGACAAACAAGGATCCCAGATTTGTAAATCCAGGTAGTGAATGCACCCCTTAGGAGAAATAAGCATTCACCGGGTTCTTTAAGAAATACCGAGATGTGTTTGCCTGGATGTATGATGATCTACGGACTTATGATACGAGGATCATCCAACATGTCATACCCATCAAGGAAGGAATGAAGTCGTTCCAACAAAAATTGAGAAAAGTACACCCAGCTCTAGAACCAATGATCCAAAAGGAACTAAAGAAGCTCTTGGATGCACAAATAATTTTCAAAGTTAGAAATTTGACCTGGGTGTCCAACCTTGTCCTTGTTCTCAAGAAATCCGGGGAAATCCATTTGTGCGTAGACTTGAGGAATTTGAACAGAGCCTCTGACAAAGACAATTATTCGGTTCCTCCTATGGAGCAAATCCTTCAAGCTGTATCGGGATTAGAAATGTTCTCTCTATTGGATGGGTTTTCAAGGTATAATCAAGTACTAGTGGCTGAGCCCGATTAGCTCAAAACCACATTTAGAACTAAGTGGGGAACATTTTCTTTCAGATGCATGCCCTTCGGTCTGATTAACGCTGGCACCACTTTCCAAAGAGCTATGGACGTCACCTTCAGAGGACTCATTGGGAAAAGCGTGGTAGTATACCTTGACGACGTCACCGTGTTCTCAAAGCACAGATCTGACCACATACACCACCTCAAGCAAATTTTTGAAAGGTGTTGAAAATACGGCATCTCACTGAACCCAAAGAAAAGCGTGTTCGCCATTGCTGAAGGAAACTTGTTGGGACACATAATAACTCAAGACGGCATAGTGGTGGATCTGAAACGCGCAAAAGTCATAGCTCAAATACCGCCCCCAAGTGGGAAGAAAGCCATGCAGTCCTTCCTTGGAAAAATCAATTTTGTTCGAAATTTTATATCAGATTTCACCCAGATCATGAAACCGTTACAAGGCATGATTAAGAAAAATTCTAATTTTAAATGGAATCCCCATGAGAAAGAAGCATTTGACAACATTAAATGAACCATCACAGAAGCACCTGCTCTTTACAGTCCAGACTTCAACAAAGGCTTTATTTTGTACACCTTTGCCTCAGATTCGTCTTTGGCTGCCGTCCTCACTTAGAAAGATGACTAGCACAACGAACGACCTATATCATTCATGAGAAATGGATTGCAAGGCATCGAGTTGAATTACCCAGATATTTACAAACAAGCATATGTAGTATACAAAGCAGTCAAACATTTCAGGCCATATATTTTGAAGAATCATGTCACAGTATTTGTGCCTCACTCAGCTGTTCACTCACTATTTGTACAACAAGAGCTGGGCGAGTGACGAGGAAACTAGATGACATGCCTTCAAGAATATGACCTAGAATTCAAACCAGCACACACTATGAAGGGCCAAGGATTGTGCCGCATGGCCGCAAAGGTAGTTGACTCACGGGGCAACGAGGAAGGAAATTGGGAACACGAGATCGATATGTATCAAATTGATAGAACGACCCCGTAGGATACATCCTCTTGGTACACATATCTCCTGCAATATCTGAGACACCACACCATGGGCCCTACTTTAACTACCAAGAAAAAGCATGCATTGAGACTGAAAGATGTATCCTACCATCTAGTGCATGATAAGTTATTCTGCAAACCTCACAACGGTGTCTTGTTATGTTGCTTGGAATGGGATGAGGCACAAAAAATATTAGCAGAACTTCACGATGGCCCCGTCGGGGGGCACTATGCAGGAGACACCACTGCTTACAAGATCATGTGTGTTGGTTTCTATTGGCCTACTTTGTTTAAAGATGTACACGCATATGTTCGAAAATTCCAACAATGCCAAAAGTTCACAAACAGAGATATTCGGCCTTTGGCCCCATTACAGTCTTTCGCAGTGGAAGAGCCATTTCAACAATGGGGGCTGGATGTGATTGGGGATATTTTTCCACACTCTTCCAAGCAACACAGGTATATCCTTACCGCCACAGAATGCTTCACAAGGTGGGTTGATGCAGTACCATTACGTCAAGTCAATGATCAAGAGGTAATAGCTTTCATCACCCAATGCATCATGATCAGGTTTGGTGTTCCAACCTCCCTTGTTTTTGACAATGCAACATATTTCTCATCATTAAAATTATATGATCTTTCTTTAGAAAATGGTATCGTACTTAAACATTCTGCCAACTACTACCCTCAAGGAAACGTGTTAGAAGAGTCAACCAAAAAGAACCTAATCTGCATTATCAAAAAGAATCTGCTATCCCAACAACAAAATTGGCACAAGGAACTCTACAATTCCCTCTGGGCAGATCGAGTCACGCCCAAACCTTCCCTAGGCACCTCCCCCTTTTTCCTCGTATACGAAAAATAAGTTATCCTTCCTCGCAACTTGTCTCTCCCGACACTCTGGTTATCTCAAGAGACTCATGGCACTCCTTTCCCTATCCTACAAGCTGGAATAGACACACCACTGAAACTTGAGAAGGAAAGGAAAAAAACTCGGGAAAAAATCGCCATCCACCAATGACGGATAAAATGATGGTTTGACAAAAAGTCAGCCGGGAACAAGATTTTTGAAGTAGGTGACCTTGTCCTCAAATGGGATAAAGCTCATGAAGATAAATGGAAACACTTCAAGTTCCAGGCATTGTGGATAGGCCCTTTCTAGGTCAGAGAGAAGGTCGGTCCCCACACTTATAGGTTGCAAACTCTTGAAGGGAGGATTAAGGTCCTCCCTGTGAATGGACATGACCTTAAACACAATTTCACCTGACAGTCTCACGGGGCTGTCAATGCATCTTTTATTATAGTTTGTCTTGTTTCTTTTGTTTTTCTTTACCTTTCTTGTTTTGAATAAATTTCTTGTTCCACATAGGCTCCCTTTAACCTTTTCCTTTCCCTTAGCATCCATCTTTTGAAAGGGGATATAAAAGCTACTCAAGTAGCACACTGCGTCAAGGATCTATGCTGGTGTATTATCTCTCCCTAGAATATAAAAGGGGGCAAGCATACTTGTGATGGGCACCCATTGGCGAGAACATGACTAAAGCCTTCAAACCAAAACGTGACAGCTTACCTAGTATGCTGGCCCAAGGGACTGTTGTGAAAAAGGCAACAGTCGGTTGAACGGGGTGCTAGAAGGAAAAGGGAGGGGTTAGTCTCAGGTGAAGAACGAAAATATAGGAAAACCATAAACCCTCATATAGACAGGGAGCAACCTCTCTTGCAAGTAAAATAAGTCGGAATCCCTCATCTACCCAGGCAATAATTGCAAAAACAAAAAATAAGTGCCCCGAGCACAAGAAATAAGTGCCCTGCGCACATTTCAATAAGTGCATTAAGCACATGAATAAAGGGTAATGGATTGAGAAAGGCTTCTTGCACAGAGAGGCGATACGACGACTCTACTGAGGTACTGACTAGGCTCACTGGCAGTGGAGCAACGCTCGTGATTCCTTGGCAGTGACTCCGCTGGGACCATCTGGTTTTCTGGTAGTGGAGCAACACAATGAGGGCTAAATAAACTATACTGGATCCGTAAAACCTTGCGGTTACCCCGAACTTTTTCATCCGGTATCCAAGAATGAAAACACGGTAAAATGGCATCCAAAGGCAGGCAGATGGGGGGAGAAAATGCGCAAATGTTGGAGGTAGAAGAAGTGGGACCCACAGGGTGAAAGGAACAAGTGTTTTACACCCTTCCCCCCCTTCTAGATAAAGCATTAGCAGAGATTTTGGACCCTACTAGTGAATCGCCATTTGTTGTAGCCTCTACAACACCCTCCAAAAATTCACCATCTAAAATTTTTTGAGCCCCCTAAGCATCAAAAAGCTAAGTCAAAATCTACGGTTCAAGTCTGTTTCAAGAAAAGCCTTAAGTCACTGAGTTGTAGTTTAGGTATTTTTCCCAAGTTGTGACCTAGCGACCCTGCAACCTATCAGGTCGCCAGGTTGCCAAGTCGCAAATCTCATTCAAACTTCAAAATTGCGACCTAGCGACTGTGTGACCCCGCGACCCTCTAGGTTACAAGGTCGCAAGGTCATGAGGTCGTGACTCTCTTAAGCACGGGACATTTGCGACCCAACGACCTCATTAATTTCCCACACGTGTGAGACTTTTATAAATAGAAGGGTCACTAGGTTGCATTTCACCCACGCGATAGAGAGCAAAAAAAATGCTTCTGAAAAGCCAAATGGAGTGCAATTTTCTCGGGTAAATTGCCTATTCCTCCGGATGTTTCCTTTTTTTCCTTTTCTTGCCCTGTTCCACTTACCTTAGCCCTTTTAAAGCCACCCACTATTCCCCATTTCTGATCCTTTGGAACCTGAGATCTTTCAAATTATCGAAACCCTTCTCTTTCTTACACAATTTTGTAAATAGAGCCATCTACTCTCCCCTGTGTTTGTTTTTCTCCTAATGACCCCTTCACCTCTACTTTTTGGGTTTTCTCACTCATTCCTTTTGGTTTTTCAAGTTAAAAATGACGCAAAGGATCGCGTCGCTGTCTAAATCTCCCGGCCAGCCCTAGCGCGACCTCATACCCTCGTGACCTTGCGACCCCCATGATCCAGTGACCACAGTCGCTAAGTCGTCAAGTCGCATTCTACTCGAAATTGGACTTTCGTGACCTTGTGACTTAACGACCCAACGACCTGGTCACAAGTCGCTAAGTCACAAGGTCATGCCCTCATGAATTGTTAAAACGATGCGACTCGGTGACCTAGCGACCTGGTCGCAAGGTCGCCAAGTCGCAAGGTAAACCCTTTCTAAAGTTTAAACCTCTACGATTGAGCGACCCAAGAAATAGGTCGCCAATTCGCAAATCCACCCTTTCCTAGATCTCAGTTGGTCAGAGTTAAAAGCGGTACCTAGGAATTTATTATTATGGCATCTGTCTTATCCTGGGAATGTTTTATGAACATGCCATGGAACCTCGAAGCAAAGTCAGAGTGTGTCTCCATCTCTTCAGCCTCAAGCAACATGGGGCCTCCAGAAGTTCGCAAGAAAAACAAGAGCCTATAGATTTCATATAATGAAATCAAATGTAATATGAGATTTCCTTAACAAAGAAATTAGACTAAAATTTCGTTAAAATTCCAAACATCAAAATAGATGGCACTCAAAGGTGATTATCAATTGTACACAATTTATTCCCCCGGGCGATTGAGGGGGAATTTTTTTTGCAAAAGTCTAAGCAAAAAACACTGAAAAATTGTTAAGAAATCAGAAAAACCTCCGAGTAGTGATAAAAATAGATAATATTTGAAAAATCCCTAAATTTCCAATTTTTCAAAAATTTTTGCAGGTAACCAGTTTGATTCAGTGAAAATATGGACTTGTGTTAAGAAATAAGTGCACAAATTTGCGCAGTCTTTCTAAAGATAAAATGCACATGCTGTGAAGAATTTAAAAAAAAATAAAGGAAAAAAAATCCACAAAATCCAAACTTTTAATATCTTGCACACACTCAGATAAGGCTATGGGAAAAGGTTCAAAAGTTAGAAAAAGGAGATGATGAAGAACAATATGTTCCCAGTGGAGTCACCAATTTTTTATGGCAGACAAATTTTTGATTGAGAAAAAATAAATATCCCTAGATTCAATGACTCACTCTAGTAACAAATAGAAAAACAAGTAAATATTTCCCTGAGTTCATTCCTATTGAATCATAAGCAAGAATGGTATAAGATGAAATCCATACCTTTCAAATGATATTCTCGATGAGTATCCTCACTATAGTTTGATGAAACACAACAATTCTTAGAATCTAGACCTACAAACATAGTAACAAAAAAAGATCAAAGGCTTGTGATAGATAAATAACTGAATAAAACCCATACTAGTGATCAAGGAAACTAGTACCTAATATCATCATCAATGGAATTTAGATAGAAGAAAATACACAATACATCTACTCCATTGAACAATACAGTAGGAAATAAAATCTCTTTTTTCTTAATCTCAAATATGGAGGACCAATACAGCCTTAGCCTTGATGATGTATGCCTCCTCTATAATATTCAAAATTGGGAATAAACAGTAATATAAGCACAATAGAATAAAAACTAAAACAATAGAAAATACACCATCAAAACAAAAACTAAAGCCAAAAATACTTATTGAGAAATTTTATTAATTTTCTTGGAAAGATTACAAATGAGGTGCTAGAAAGTTTGCACCTGGGCCCGCTCAAGGTAGGATGAAGTAAAACTCAAACCCAAGCTAAATCTCCTGCTGAAAGTGGCTCCACATAGCTTTGTATATGTGTTTCCTAGCCCAGAAATGCTACTACTAGGTGACTTCAGTCTACTATATAGGTTGCTTCCCTTGCTCAGAAAATTCCTAGAATTGGACACCGAACTCTACTCAACAAACCCACAAAAACTAGAAAAGGGTTTGCTAAAAGCACATCCTCGAAAATTGGCCCCCTTGGGATTGGCTCACTGAACTACTAGGGAAATAGAGCCAATGGAAGGAAATGCTATAAAATGCATCCATAATTTTTCAAAAATCCCTAGTAAGAGGTGGCTAGCCACCACTCCAAATCTCCTGATGAGAATTATCTTCTCTCCAATATTTCGACACCAACACCACTCTGCACTACATAGTCTCTTCCACCTCTGCGCATTCCAGAAAGGAATACACTATCCTCTGTAGATGTTGATGGATAATTCTTTCAAAAAATTTAGAACTCCTCTCCTAAGCAGGCACTCAAAGTCCCTCGAGACAAAGGTTGAGATATTTGCTTGAAGATCTCATTTGCTAAACAACACTGCAGATTTGGCTCTCTGGCTCACGCGTGCTCAGTCAAATTGAAAAGAAGAAATTAGTTGAATGAATGATAAATGAGGCCTTCCTTCTTCCTTTTTTCCATTTAGGCTCAAAAAATTTCTTGGGCCCCACCTTGGCCTGAACTGCCTCTCCTTCAGCCACTCATGTGCTGCCTTCCACCAACCACTCACATGCTGCCTTCTTCATGCCCCTTACACGCTGTCACCTAAGGAAAATTTCGACCCCACCACTAGAGCTTCAATTTTTACTTACTAACTTTAGGAAGTGGATTTATTTTGGCCAAATTTTATTTGTGGGTCCCCTATCCACTCTATTTATGTCTAACATTAGGAAAGGAAAAAATTAATCAAAATTAATATTCCAATTAGTTGAACTGCTAATTTGGAATATTATAGTCCTCCCCGCAAAAATGTTGCATGTCCTCGAGAAACTTCAAATATGGATTTTGAATAATATATTCCCCCTCCAAGGTGGCATCTTCATCTGGAAGGTTCCTCCATCTGATCAAATACTCCTTCACCACCCTAATCCTCAGGTTCCTCTTTATGCTATCTAGGATGGCCTTGGGCTGAAGCCCAAAATGTCCCTCATCATATGTAGGAGGGAGCTCAGTAGCTGCTGACACATGCTATCCTAAAGCCTTCTTCAGGAATGTTACATGGAATATGTTGTGGATATGACTCCCCGGTGGAAACTCTAGCTCATATGCCACCCCCCCAACTCGTCGGACAACTCTATAAGGCCCATAAAATCAAGGCTTGAGCTTCATGACTCCCTTCTGCTTCAGTGTGGGTTGCCTATATGGCTGAATTCAGAGGTACACCGAGTCCCCTACCTCGAAATTCCTCTCTATGCAGCTATGTTATGCATAAATGTTTTTTTGGTTCTGCGTTATCCTCAAGTTTTCCTTGAGAGCCATGAGGATGTTTTGAATCTCTTGGATCCAATATTTGGCCTCGGGGGCCTTACTATATCCAAACATGGAATCAAAAATTTTTAGTGCATCATAACCATATAAAGCACATAAAGGCGACATACCAATAGACATGTGGAATGTGGTGTTGTAGCAATACTCCCCCAAGTGCATCCATCACATCCAATCCTTTTGTTGCCCTATGACATACTTCCACAAGTAGCCTTCCAGACAATTGTTCACTATCTTTATTTGCCCATTAGTCTGCGGGTGGTAACTTGTGCTTGGTGTGAGCTTAGTGCCCACCAGTCAGAACAATTCTTGCAAAAATCCTCCCACAAACCTGTTGTCCTCGTCATTGACTATGGTCTTGGGAAGACCATGCAAAAAGAAAATGTCTCTAAAGAACAACTCAGCCAACTGTGAGACTGTGTACCAAGCTGAAATGGAAAATAAATGTGCATGCTTTGTCAGCCTATCAACCATGAAAAAGAGAGAGTCCTTTCCCTGCACCATGGGCAACCCCATGATAAATTCCATTAATATTCTCTCCCACTTCCCCTTGCTGGATGGGTCAACTCCCCCTTGTTCCTCTGGAATACTATGCACTCTCAGATATGTTAGAGTACATCCTCCTTGATGCCCTTATAAGAGAACCTCTCTCTTATAGCCCTGTAGGTTTTGGTGAACCCCTTGTGCCCTGATAGTGGGGAGTCATGAGATGCATGCAATATCTTCTACCACAACCAAGCATTTGATGTAAAAACGATCTGGTCCTAATAATAAATGACCACATCCATCACCTAGTACCTATCATCCATCACTTGTCCATCTTGCATGCAAAATAGTCCTTCGAATAATCCACTAGTACCTACACCTTCCAAAATACGTATATACTCATAAGGGAGAGGGACGCTGACCTCTGTGATAAGGCATTGATCACCACATCATTCTTCCCTTTGACATACTTAATGTCAAAGTCATAAGCCTATATGTTACTAACTCTCCTACAATCATTTTCTCTCTAGGAAATACCAGAGGTTGTTATGATCGGTCTTAAACTTGAACCAGTTCCCCACAAAATACTGTCTTAACTTGGCTAGTGAATGGATGATGGCCAACATCTCTTTGTCATATATTGGGTAATGCCTCTCATGAGGAAAGAGATTTCGGCTCTCAAAATAAATGGGGTGCCCATCCAGCATCAAAACTGCCCCAAATCCTACCCCGGATGCCTCGCACTCCAAGACAAATGGCTTTGTGAAATTAGGGAGTGAAAGTATTGGACAACTACTCATCACCTACCTGAGGTGGTCAAAAGCCTCCTACATTGTGGGGGTCCAAGTGAATGCTCCCTTCTTGGTCAAATCCGTGAGGGGTGCAACTAACTAAGAGAATCCATTCACAAACTTCTTGTAATAAGTGCATATGCCCAAAAATCCCCTAATCACAGTGAAATTCTTGGGCTCTGACCAATCTATGATGGCCCTAATCTTCTCCTCATGCACTCGTACTCTACCCTCTCCTATAATGTGTCCCAAGTATAGCATCTTTGTCTATCCAAACTCGCACTTGGACAACTTGGCATAACAAATTTTCTCCTAAAAAATATGCAACACTGCCTCCAAATGCTGTAAATTCTCCTCGCATGTTAGGTTATATATCAAGATTTCATTGAATAATACTAGCATGAACTTCCTCAATTGGCCATGAAAAACGTGGTACATAGAGGACTGGAATTTGGCTGGAGCATTGGTTACCCCAAAGGGCATCACCAAAAACTCAAAGTGCCCATAATGGCACTGGAATGCTATCTTGAGGACATCCTTGTCCTACACCCAAATATGGTGGTACCTTGATCTCAAATATATTTTGGAAAAGAAATTGGCCCCCCTCAACTCATCCATAATTTCATCTATTCGCAGGATGGGGTAGAGTTTCTTCATTGTATTCTTGTTCAGGGCCCTATAATTTATACACATTCTCAGCATATCATCCTTCTTCTTCACCAGAACAAATCATGATGAAAATGGGCTTGAACTCAGCTGAATATGCCCCAAGGCCAAAATCTCATGTATGGCCCTCTCAATATCATCCTGGTAGGCCTTGGGGTGCCTTGTAATGTTCCAAAATTTTATGGAAGATTAAAAACTTTTATTTTTTCTTTAGGAGGAGAATAAATGGGTAGGAAACCCATTGATAGTAAAAATATGAATAAGGAGCCCTTGTAATGTGAAAATGGGTCAATAAAGAATTAAATTTCACACCCCATGTGTGAAAGAGGAAAATTGCAGGTGGATAATTCTAGAAGAGGCCAAGTTGACTGCGGAGATAGAGAAGATAAGATTCCCTTGGTGGGCCAGCGCAGTTTGCATGAGGAGGAGATCATTCTAGAGAGGAAACCCTAAAGTGTGGGGCCCATGGCAAAGAATCTTTCATTTTTTTAAAAGGAGAATGAAGCAGCCATTCTCATTCATGCTTTAGATGATCATTTTTCTTGTCTTCTCAGACAAGAGCATTCTCTAGCTGTTTAGCTGAGATGCAGTGCTGTTAGCACTGGGTGTTCCCGAGTGGGAATCCCATCTCTTCCATTGAGTATCTCTTGGAAGATATTTTTCTTCATTTTCCCCATATTCTGGCTTGAGGCCAAAGCATTCCATTCAGCTCCAACGCAGTCTCCATTGGTGGTTGAGTTGTGTTGCTGGGTGTTGCAGGGGAGGGTTTCTCAACACCACTTCCAGCATTGTATTTTAGAGGAGGGAGTCTCCATTCCTTTGGGAGATTAGTGGAAGGAGTTCTAATCTTAATCCCATCATCTTTGGCATTAGGCCAATCATTCTCCATCAGCAGAAGATCATCCCTCTTACTTGACTGCGCAGTTCATAGAGAGCATTTGCAGTATTTCAGTGGGTGATGAGGTATTCTATGAAAGGATCATCCTTTCATCTAGAGGATTGAAAAAAGTAGTTATTTCAGCAAAGGGATCACAGTCAGCAAGCTCCTTTCATTTCTACTTTCCATTGAGTTGGAGCAGCTGCCTAGCAACTCTGGCATTTTGGGTAAAATGCCATTTTGTATAGTTTCCATCCAATCCTTTTAGAGGATTGTTGTATTGTATTTTTAGGGGTTGAAGCCTTGATCCCCCTTCTTATTTGAGCTTACATTTCTGTATCATTCATGTTAACGTATTTATTTCTGCAGTACCTCCCATAGATTGCGCAGTCTTGGTAGGAATAGAATATGTGAGCAATGTTTTCTCTATTCTTATGTACATTGTCTCCTTGAGATTCTTTGGCTTGCTTTAAGTAAGAGATTTCTCAAGAGTTTGTCTAAATTTTTTGTTGCACATATATTTATAGATTTATTTCATCTTCATATGACATGGCTCATTAGAAATAACACTGTCATTTCCTTTGTTGAGCAAAGTGTTGTTGCAGCCCTCTCCATTGGGTCTTTTTCTAAAGATACAGGTGAAAGAGGCTTGTCTCAAGCTCCTAGAAGGATTTGTTTTGAGTCCACTTCAGGATTTTAGGTCCAGATAGATATATTTGAAGGATCCCAGACCAGGGATCAAATCCTGCTACCTCCACTTCTAGAAAATGTGTTTTCCAGGCTTGGGATGTTATTCATTCCTACTATCAAATTTCACATATCTGTAGACAGAGTCTGCAAAGGGCTAGAAAGCCTCTGAATCTCACTCTTATTTATAAGGTGACATATCCGATAAATACCCCTGCAGTCCATCCCTGGCACATAATTGTGATATTTCTGAAAAAGGAACATCACAGTGGTATCAGAGCATCTTTCTTGGCTCAGCGTGTGGCCTTCAAGCCCAAGAAAGAGAAGAAAATATGAAGAGGATGAGATTGATCTCATCCATTTTTTAAAATAAGAAGAACCTCCCCAAGGAGGAAGAGAAAATAGAAAATGAAGACCCCTGCACTTCCTATTCTCATCTAGAAGGAAAGAAGGAGTTGAGCAGGAGAGAGACTCCATCTTGTGGAAGAAAGGAGAAGAAAATACTCACAAGTCTTCCTCCCAAATCTATGCAAGGCACACATGAAGATTTAAGAAAGGTTAGGAGGGAGATTGATGGATAATCTCAAAGAGCTTTCGAAACTAAAGGAAGCCCTAGATTTTCACATGGTGAGGGTAAGCATGCAGCCACACACCATGGTGAACAGTGCAGTCAAAGGCCCAACATTTCCATGAGGGAAATGAAAGAAGGAGGAAAGGTGACTCAGGAGGAAACCCTTAGTGATTTCTTGGAGGAGTATGAGTCTCACACTCATGGATTCAGAAATCAACCCCTTTTTTCTGAGTTTTGCAAGAGCAAGGTGAAAGAGAACGAGCAACAAGATGGATTTCATGTATCTAATTTTGGAGGTTCACCTTCATATTCAGCCACAGATTGGGTGGAAGATCCAAACACCTTCCAACAGCAGCACCACATTTCAAAAGAAGAAATAATCAAAGTTGCAGTGCTGCATTTGAGAGGTAAGGCTCATGCATGGTGGAAACTTGAGTCCATTTCTTTTGAGAATGTTAAAACCTAATCTTATGTGAATTTCACTAAGTCATTGGTGAAAGGATTTGATCAGAACATTCTTGGAACTCATGAGATGGAGTTAAACTAAGGGACTCAAACAAAACCATTGCATAGAAACACAGTACCACCTCAAGAAACCATTAGAGGAGCTAAAAACTTGCATCAAGCCTTGCTAGAGGCTAAACTTTCATCCCAAACCTTTGAGAAACAAACCAAAGAGTTCTCTTTTTCAAAGGTGAATCAGATTATTGGGATGTTTCCTAACTTTATTGCAGAGACAGAGGGCAACAACACTGCTAAATCTAGAGAACATCTAGTGCCTCATGCAGAGGAGGGAGGAGCTTCTTCTACAAATAGAGGGATTCTTGTGTCTTTGCAAGAAGGTCCCTAGGATCTCATGCATGGAGATCAAGGCACACTACATGATTCAAATGTGCCATGGAATATGAGGTGTAAAACCATGAAGATTCAGGAAGAAGATAGAGGAGAGACCCAACACCATGTGATGAGGAGGGCCCATCTCTATCTATTTTTGGAGGTCATTACACCTAGGAAGGTGATTGAGCTGCGCAGTGGAAGCATGGACAAGATTTTTCATCCATATATATAGTAATATTCAAATGAGAATGTCTCATTGAGTGGATACATCACACCAAGGAGGCCACTGGTTCATATGAGGAGGAGGGATGCTTCAAACAGTGAGGCAACAACCAGTAGTGTGGAGGCCTTGGGACAGCTTGTTGCAGTGCTGGGGGTTTTGGGTAAAACCAAAGGAGAGGGCGACATCCCCTCACTATCACTCTTACCCACTCTCCTTTCAATACTTGCGCTATGGAAAGAGAAGAAAGGGAGGGGTAGCAACCTTCCCACTTGTACAGTTGGCATGGGAGCAGTATATGCACACCACTCTTTGGAAGAGTGGGCGCAATCATTTCTTTTCCTTGGGAGGAAGAGGAGAGATTCATCTATGAGTTGCTCCCTTTGCATGGGCAGAAAACATGGCAAGGAAATTGTTCATTTATATGATTTACATGTTGATTCCTTAACCATGTATATGCAGGATGATGCTCCAAGGAGGAGCATTCTTTGTCAAAGGCTCTTTGGTCTACTTGGGGCCAAGAGCATAGTTGATGGTCATCCCCTTGATGGACTTGGGGGAGATTTGTATTTTGGAGGACATGCTCATCATGCATCATACATCACTCATTTTATCCAGATACATGAGGAGAATGTAGTAGCAAACCGATGGTTGAGGAACCACATCTTTTATCATTCTCTATTGCAGTTTATGCTCAAACTACGCTGGTTGCATGAGAAAGATCAATGTCTCACTCAATTGATATATATGGCAGCTAGCATGACTTATAATTTGGCTCTCTATGCTGCTATAGATCATACTATTGTTGGGAGCATGATTGGAAGGAGGGCATATAGGATGGATGTGTCCTTTGGGGGAGAAGATCCCCGTACTTTTTGCAAGGCATGCTCTAAGGGGAGCATGAGAGATGATGTGGCCACCACAGTGCAGCACTTATTTCGTCTTGAGGTGAGCCATGAGATTGATGGGGAGTCATATGATGGTGTTGATCTCCTTCCCATCACAAAGGAGAGACATTGGGCTAGATTGATTCACAATGGAGGAGGGAAGATCTTCGCAAATCCAAACTTCATCTTGCCATTTGAGGGCAACATTTCTGTAGCCAAAGAGTAGCCTTCATTCTACACTTTTCATGAGTGGAGAGGTGAACAACATGGGGTATGCTATGATGCCTACTACTTTTAGATTTTTAGCCCACCTTCTTTGTTGGAGCTCAAGGTGGAAGAAGATGTTCAGCAGTTGCCTTATCTGGAGGTGACTAGATTTTTGTGGATGATTGCTTGGGGATGGAGGATTCACATGAGGGGAGTGTTGTTCCCAAGTCATTTTGACACCATGCTTCAAGGAGACCTCTAGACATCACCTTATTTCTTTCTTGAGTACATTCCATGTTCATGATGACAACCACATTGGCTATTTTACATTACTTTAGAGGAGCAGTATGGAGATTCTATGTTAATACAACATCTCATTTCTTCATGTGGAGTTCATTATAAGTGGATGCTATAGTTGGAGGAGGAGGAAATACTACAGTTCTATCCTTACAAGTTGCTTGAGGGCAAGAAACTTTTGGGAGGGGAGGACTGTAATGTTCCAAAATTTTATGGAACATTAAAAACTTTTGTTTTTGCTTTAGGAGGAGAATAAATGGGTAGGAAAACCCATTGATAATAAAAATTTGAATAAGGAGCCCTTGTAATGTGAAAAGGGGTCAATAAAGAACTATATTTCACACCCCATATGTGAAAAGAGGCAAATTGCAGGTGGATAATTATAGAAGAGGCCAAGTTGACTGCGCAGATAGAGAAGATAAGATTCCCTTGGTGGGCCAACATAGTTTGCATGAGGAGGAGATAATTCTAGAGAGGAAACCCTAAGGTGTGGGGCCCATGGCAAAGCATATTTAATTTGTTTAAAAGGATAACGAAGAAGCCATTTTCATTCATGCTTTAGATTATCATTTTTCTTGTCTTCTCAGACAAGATCATTCTCTAGCTGTTTAGCTGAGATGCAGTGCTGTTAGCACTAGGTGTTCCTGGGCGGGAATCCAATATCTTCCATTGAGTAGCTCTTGGGAGAGATTTTTCTTCATTTTCCCCATATTCTGGCTTGAGGCAAAAGCATTCCATTCAGCTCCAGCACAGTCTCCATTGGTGGTTGAGTTGTGTTGCTGGGTGTTGAAGGGAGGGTTTCTCAACACCACTTCTGACATTGTATTTCAGAGGAGGGAGTCTCCATTCCTTTGGGAGATCAGTGGAGGGAGTTATAATATTAATTCCATCATATTTGGCATTAGGCAAATCATTCTCCATCAGCAGAAGAGCATCCCTCTTACTTGACTGCGCTGTTCATATAGAGCATTTGCAGTGAGGGTTGCAGTATTTCAGTGGGTGATGAGATCTTCTATGAAAGGATCATCCTTTCATCTAGAGGATTGAACAATAGATTTATTTCAGAAAAGGCATCACATTCGGGAAGCTCCTTTCATTTCCAGTTTCCATTGAGTTGCAGCAGCTGCCCAACAACTCCGAAATTTTGGGTAAAATTCCATTTTGTCTAGTTTCCATCCAATCCTTTTAGAGGATTGTTGTATTGTATTTTCAGGGGTTGAAGCCTTGCTCCCCCTTATTATTTGAGCTTACATTACTGTATAATTCATTTTAATGTATTTATTTCTGTAGTACCTCCCATAGACTGCGCAGTCCTGGTAGGAATAGAATATGTGAGTAGTGTTTTCTCTATTCTTATGTACATTGTCTCCTTGAGATTATTTGGCTTGCTTTAAGTAAGAGATTTCTCAAGAGTTTGTCTACATTTTCTGCTACACATATATTTATATATTGATTTCATCTTCATGTGACATGGCTCATTAGAAATAACACTGTCATTTCCTTTGTTGAGCAAAGTGTTGTTGCAGCCCTCTCCATTGGGCCTTTTTCTGAAGATACAAGTGAAGGAGGATTGTCTCAAGCTCCTAGAAGGATTTGTTTTGAGTCCATTTCAGGATTTCAGCTCTAGATAGATATATTTGAAGGATCCCATACCATGGATGAAATCCTGCTGCCTCCACTTCTGGAAAATGTGTTTTCCAAGCTTGGGATGCTAGTCATTCCTACTAGGAAATTTCACATATCTGTAGACAGAGTCTGCAAAGGGCTAGAAAGCCTCTAGATCTCACCCTTCTTTAGAAGGTGACATATTCATTAAATGCCCCTGCAGTCCATCTCTGGCACAGACTTGTTATATTTTAGAAAAAGGAACATCACATGCCTATATAGAGTAGAGATCATGGCCTGAATGTCGGACTCCGACTCAATGATGTGCTCAAATCCTCATTCAGGTGGCTACCCTCGTGCAATGTCCCAAAAAATCGTGGAGTATAGGTCGAGGATGGCATGCACATCTGAATGAGGGGGTCTAGCTGCACCATCCGCCTATGAAGTCCTCAACTCAAATACCCACTATATATCCCCCCATATGAAATATGACTCCATTCTATGCATAGAGACTGTTTGAGGTGGGTATGAATGCATACCCCTAAGCATCATCAGTTTCCCATTTTGTTTCAGGAACTCCATCTCCATATTCTACTAATATGTAGTAACTCTACCAAGGGTGAAAGTCCATTGGACTTGCAACACTATGTTGGTGTCCAAAATGTCAACCAAAAATAAATGATTTATCATTGAGTAGGTCCCCATGGTCACTGTCAAGGCAGGAACATAATGCATGCAGTGCATGGTCCTAGATCCTAGCACTAATGTAGAAAATCCCTCAAATCCCTTTGTTTGGATGCCCCTCCTCTGCACCATATTGACATCTGTAAATTTATGTGTGGCTCCAATATCCATTAGCATTGACACATGTTGTCCCTAAATTTTTCCCTTGATCCTCAAGATCTAGTATTTGGGTATCCCACACAAATATGCAAGGACCCCTCTTATTGATGCAAATTCTGATCCTTTTTCTGCTTGTGGGGGTGGAGGTGGAGGCACTTCCCTTTGAGATGCTTCCATGTCTTTACCTCCCATCTCAAAGAGTATCTCCTCTTCTCCCTCACTTTCGGATAATACCACGATGTAGTGTGCCTTCCCTCCTACACACGTGTGACCCAATTCCCATGGATCCTTGCACAACAAGAAAAGCTTCTTCCTCCTCAGATCTTTCATGGTGTCATCATCTAGTAGTCCCTAGCCTTGGTTCCCTCTTGGGGGTGGAGCTCTCCCATCCATTTCTCTCTGCTGGAAGGTTGGTCTATTGGGCATAGGGTCCCTAGCCCTTGGAAATGCATCCTGAAGATCCTGTGTCCTCCCAACTACATCCTCGACCATATAAGTGGGTCGAGTTGACCTCACCAGCCCACACAATGGCTCTTCCAGCCCATCTATGAACATAAAAATATTCCTAGGTTTCGATAGATCCATAACCATCACTGACAACCTCAAGAAATCAGAAATATACGTCTTCGGGCTCCCTTTTTTCTTGATTTTGGTCAGTTCCTCAAAATTCTCTTCAAGATCCTTCCTGTCAAATTTCTGCAACACTATCCTTGTTAAGGCATCATACACTGTCACCCCTATGTGACCTGGCATAGTTAACCCTTGAAACCACCAATCATGTGCTTTATCCTCTAGGTGAAGTGTAGCCACCTTGATGGCCTTTATCTATGTCATTTGATTGAGCTGGAAATAAATGTCCAACTTCTCCACCCATCCTTTAGATGAGCTCTTTGAGGACCCATAAAATATCAGAAGGAATAGCCTACCCATTTTACACTGCAAATCACTCCCCTAAGTGAACGATCCTCCTCTGGCCTGGCCTTTGGGTGTGTTGTTTCTCTTCAGTTGGAAAAACTCATTGAAGGTAATGTCCCTTCCAAATTCTAGCCCATAGGATTGGTACTCCATGAATAACTCCCCATAGTGAATCTCCTTCGACTCCTGTTGTCCTCCTTTCCCTGAAGCAAGTAATGTGGGAATGGTGAAACATTGTGGAGTATAGGGTATGACTGACAAGGTACTATGAGGGTCTGCCTAGTGGTGTGAAGTGGCAAACCCTTCTCCAATTTGGAATTCCACTTGAATTCCCTTCATGTTACTTCCATTATCGAGTCTCTGCCCCATCTCCTCGACCCTCATAGAGAGGTCTTGTACACATTTTAGAAGAAGGTGGGAAAACTCCTTCTCCTCATTCATCTCATCATTCTTGTGTGCCATCTCTCTCTCTACACCCTCCATAATTTTTTCAACCTGATTGGGAGTGATTGTGAGCCTCCATTATCTGCTCCTTTATCTCTGCCTCTGGTAAGTCACATGTTGTCTATCTTTCGATGTCATATCCCGACTGATCCAAAGGCTAAGCCAAGTATATGAGCTCTGATACCACTATGATATCCCAAAATGGGAATAAACAGTAATATGAAGAAAAATAGACTAAAAACTACACCAAAAAAAAATACACCATCAAAACACACAAATTGGATCCAAAAATAACTGTTGAGCCATTTTATTAATTTTCTTGGAAATAGTACAAATGAGGTGCTGGAAAATTTTTACCTGGGCTTATTCAAGGCAGGCTGAAAGGAAACTCAAACCTAACTAAATCTCCTACTAGAAGTGGTTTTTCATGTCTCTGCCTCTATGCTACCTAGCCCAAATTTTTTTTTTTCTAGCTGACTTTGGTCTTCTAGATAGGTTTCTTCCCTTGCTCAAAAAATTCTGGGAATTGGATACCAGACTCTACTCAACAAACCCACAAAAACCAGTAAAGTGTTTGTTGAAATATCGACCCTAGAAATTGGCCCTCTTAGGCTTGGCTAACTGAAATTTTGGGGAAATCAAACCACTGGAAGGAACTACTAGATAATCCCTCCAGAATACTGCAAAAATCACTGGTAGGAGGTGGCAATCCACCCCTCCAAATATCCTAATGAGAATTCTCTTCTCTCCAACCTTTCACCACCAACACCACTTTGCACTATGTATTTCACTACGCAGTCTCTTCCACCTCTACAAAATCCAGAAAGGACTAAAATATCCACTGTAGCTTCTGATGTATAATTCCCTCACAAAATGTAGAACTCCTCTCTTGAGCGGGCACTCAAAGTCCGTCAAGGTAGAGGTTGATATCTCTGCTAGAAGATCTCGTGTGCTAAACAACACGACAAACTTGGATCTTCAGCTCAAGCGTGCTCAGTCAAATTGATAAGAATAAATTAGATGAATGAATGAGGAATTAGGTATTCCTTCTTAATTTTGTCCATTGAGTCTCAACCGATTCCTTTGGCCCCACATTCTCCTGCGCTGCCTCTCCTTGAGCCACTAATTTTTTTCCTTCCCCCAACCACTCACATGATGCTCTCTCCATTCCCCCTCCATGCTGCCACCTAAGGAAAAATTGACGCCACCACTAGAGCTGCAATTTTTCCTTAGTAACTTTAGGGAGTGGATTTATTTTGGAAAAATGTTATTTGTGGGTCCCCTACTCACTTTACTTCTGTCCAATGTTAGGAAAGGAAAAAATTAATCAAAATTAATATTCCAATTAGTTGAACTGCTAATTTGGAATATTACATCCTCCCAATGGTGTCTAATATTTTCCTTATATGACAAGCCTTATATAACTATTTAAACAACATAGGTTTACATTCAACAGTCCTATCTAGCACTATGTTCTATGTTTGATTTATAGGCCAAGAGGAGGATGTTTGAGATCCTTGTCTCAAGTGATGAGATCCTCAAAAGGAGGGATTATGGTTCCATAAAGAGAGGGAATTATCTCCATGAATAGAGGGATTAGGCTTGGGTAATCATGATCTTGAAGATTTTAGTTGGGAAATATTCCCACAAAAAAGCTTCTATAATTCACTTTTTATTTTTACTTTCATTGGGTCATGTGTGGAGTTTATAGTGGAAGACAAAGCGCAGGTTTACACTGTCTTTAATGGTCAAAGCTGCATATGCATATAATTTGGCTCGGGAACCATGCAGGTGCTCAAAAATAGGTTTATGGACCATGTAATCCATAACTCTCATTCTCTTTGGGATTTTTAAGCTTTTAAACTTGCACGGGAATGTTTCAAAACAATTTTTTGGATATTGAAAGATCCAAATTGGCGGTCATTTTCATAATGGTCACAAAATGACATGTAACACTTGTTCACTCATAGTCATCATTTGTCAACATAACTTGACCATATTTAGTTATAGTCAACCATAGTTTACATAAGTCAGCAATTATAGTCAACCATAGTTGACCATGGTCATCCATAGTCAACTCTATATTGAGCATAAAAAACCCTCCTTAACTGTAACTTAAACATATTTAGCCATATTCAAACATTAATTACTATTTTTCCCCATGTACATCGATCATAAACTAGCACAAAAACATGAATAAATGTGGTTGATATTCGTCGATCAACATCATTTTCCACCTATTATATGTCAATCAACATTTGAAAATGACAACGATCAATGTGTATAAACCACATTTACTAATGTGGTTGTCCTAGTAATAATAATATTAATAATATTAATATCAATATTTCCTATATTATTATTATTTTATTGTTAAAGTAATAATAACTAAAAATGATCAAATTTGGTCAACATATAACATTATTTTTTATATTAATAAAGTTGACTACTAATAATAATAACAATAATATTAAGGATGACTATATTATTACTACTATTATATGATTGAATATATTATTAATATTTGACCATGATCAAACTTGGTAAAACTATAATAAAATTATTAATATTAATAAAGTTGATTAATAATAATAATAAGGTTGAATAAGCATAACTTAATTATATTTTTTCTAGCTATGAGGAAGATGGCTAGGGTTTTCATTTGCATTTATGCATCCACCTTTGGATTTTGTTGCGCTAACAGATCAGGATACATATTTCTCCATCACAAGACCAGATAGATTGGAGTTTTCTTTTAAGTATTTCTAGATAGGGTATGGCTTCTGGAAATCCTTGTGGTTTGCAAATATTGCATAGTTGTTCATGACACGGGATAGAATAAGCTTCTCTTCTAGATTACAAGGGTGTGGTGGGAGGGTTCCTCCTGTGTGGATCATATGAAGTGGTTCCTATGGATCGTTCAATCTAGGACCAGTTGATAATCCTCAAATTTTTTGGGACCTTATATTGTAGAGAAAATGTATAAGGTTCCAAAAATCGATATCAAAATCGTAGAGGTAAAAAATATCCTTGATGATCTACAATATTTAACATCAATATGTCGTTATAATGGTTTTTGGATAAACATAGAAGATTTGTATAGTGGGTATACTCTTCATGGACAATAAAGTGTGATATCTACTTGTGCTCTAAAGGTTATATTACAATTCGAGATCCAACAAGACATAGAAAAAATTCTAAAAGAGAGACCATGGTTATGGGGTAAATTTTGGATCTTTGTTACACCGCGACTCTCTGAGTTTGATGCATCCAACATGGTGGTAACAAAAATGTCAGTATGGGTGTGACTTCTGAAACTCCCCCTTCATTTTTTTCACCATCAAGTTCTGCAAGATATCAGAAACGTTTTAGGAAAATTTCAAAAATTGGACATATATAGAACCTATAAAGGTATTTTTACCTTTTCCAGGATTTGCATAGAGATCAACCTTAGAAAAGGTCCTCCTGAGTGTCTCCTTATAAAACATGAGAAAATCTAGTGGAAATGGGTGTTAAACTATGATAATACAACATTCTGATGTCAAACATGTTTTCTAATAGGTAATTTACAAAATTCCTACCCACAAGAAAGGAAGGCATAAAAAACGAAGAGGAGGAAATCCCCTAAGCAAAGGGGATGGTAGTTTTTCGATAGCTTAGAAGATGAGATAGAATAGGATGAATAAAATCAACCAAATTCTGAGCCACAACCTCACTTTGAAGGTAAATCAATTGTTGAAGAAGGGGAAACATCCATATCATTGGTCAAAACTCAGAAGGATGTGGATTCAACCGAAATCATGGTACCAGAGTAGAAAAAAGTGGATATTCCCATGGAAAATGATTTAGGTGGCATAAAGAGATCTCATGTATTTGAGAGTTTAGAATCAAACAAAGAGATCCTACCACATACAAAAAAAAATCAAATTGAAATAGTAACAACTGCTCCAAATCAAGGAGCGTAAGAGTAAGTGGAGAAAAATAAAGGAAAATTAAGTGATTTCTATCACACGTAATCATGTAAGCTCTTTGTATTTTTTATGTTTTTTATTTTGTTTATTAGTTGAAAGGATGATATGAGGAAATAATTTTGAGCATTTGTAGAATGTAATTTTGTTCCTTGGTTTTCAGGTTGAAAAAAATTACGACATTTTTCTTCGAAATAAATAAATAATAATATTAATATTAATAAGTTTGACTATGTTATTATCATTATTATATGATTGAATATATTATTAATAGTTGAAAATGACCAAATGTGGTCGACCCTATGTTTACCATCGTTAACAACACTCAACCTTTTTCACTCATAGTCATCACAATTACTGTAAATCGACCATATTGAATTATAGTAAACCAAGGTCATTTAAGGTCAACCTTTAAATTCAACCTCGACTGGTTGTTTAATAATAATAATAACAACAACAACATTGATTGTATTATTATTATATATGATTAAATATATTACTGATAGTTTACCATGATCAAACTTGGACAACCCTATAATAATAATAATAATAATGATAATAATATATCATATTCGACTTCACTAAATAAACCCAATGCTACCTTTTGATATTTGGCTAATCAACTTTGTCAAACCATTTCAAAAAAGAGCTCGAAAAATGAGAGAAAACAACATTATAATAGTATAGGAGTGTTTAACGAGGTAGGCGAAAGTAGAGTCAGTCGAGTCATGCAAAAAAGAAGTGGCATCTAAATTTATCTATTAGAATATAGTAACTCGATTCGGTTTTCCCCTAACTATAGCTAGGGATAGGGGAACTCATTTTATCAATACTAAAATTTGTATGTTGATGCAAAAACTCATGATTGAGAATAGAAAAACCACTGCTTACCACCCATACAAAAAGAATGCTATAGAATCACTTACTAAAAAATTTGCATAAAGGATTGACCAAAATATGCAAAATCCTAGTTGTCTTATGGGCATATCACATGGCATATAAGCAGTCGACTAGGCTTTTTCCATTCAAACTAGTCCATGGGAAATAAATAGTTGTACCACTCCACTATACATAAAATCTTGGAAGTGCGTTGATTTTCGTAAAATATAATCACTACAACAAATCCTTGTGATTAGCTTCCTCTTTAGCTCCTTTTTTAGCTTCCATTGACTTTTTTAGTGTATTTTTATCCACCTTTTTGAAAAAATTGATGTTGTTTATCAGGATGGCGCTAATTTTAGATTTTTTTATGTTGATCACAGACAATTGACACTAAATTCGATGCTATTTTGTGTCAACTTTAGCGTTCAATTTAGCCTCTCATTTAGCTCATGACATAGCTTCTTGTGTAACGTCCTATTTTTCTCTTGGTTATGTCATTGTTTTTAGCGTCCATTTTAGCTTCCTTTGTAGCTTCCTTTGTAGCTTCCTTTATAGCTTCCTTTATAGCTTCCTTTTTAGCTCCCTCTGTAATGTCCTATTTTGCTCCTCATTATGGAATTGGATATGAATTTTTCTGTTACACATGCCAAGGATGGATTTTTAATTAATTTCATATGGCTTGATCATAAATCGCTTCAATTTACCATAATAATGTATGATTATACCTTGCAACTGTCATTGCTTTTACCATTATGGTAATTTTTTTCGTTTTTAGTATCATTGCCTTTACCATCATTACTTTAAATTATTACCTTTACTGTCATTTTTGGAAATTGATGTGACTGTGCGAAGTATATTCTCATGAGAATTAAAAGAACCAATTTGGTAAAAAGGGAGTAATTATTGTGTATAGCCATTCTCTCCTTAGTAAGTGTCTGTGTGCTCCAAGGAAAATATGTAACATGTCTTTAGTAGCCTTGAGCTGTTACATTTCTAGGTATTCATGGGAGGAGTGGTGGTAAGGCATGAACCCGATTTTGTTGACAAGTTGTCATAGTACCTGGAAGCTATATATTTTTTTAAAAATGCAGTGTGTTTGAGTTATTTTGAGAAATCACATGGTTTTAGTGAATTGGTTTCTATGGATTTTGCACAGAACCTAATTGAATAGTACTTTGAAGTCATGGGATTTAGAATTGTTATTACAGAGGAGGTAATTGCAAGATTAAGATTGTTTCCATAAAGAAGGGCTCGATGGTTTTCAAGGAAGGTGGTGATTCTGTTAGCTAAGACTGAGTTTCTGCATGAAGGAGAGGAATTAACATATAAGGATAGGGGTTTAGACAAAACATCCCTTCCCCACCCTTGGGAGGATGTGATTCTCTTCATTCATAAATTTATCACCTGTGAGCATCGCTTTGGGATTGTGTTAAACTATCACTTTCAACTGTTGGCACACCTTAGGAGAGGGAAGTTGATAAATATCCCTCACTATTTTTTGAAGTCATTACATCACATAACAAAGGAAATGAAAAGGGAAAACAATCCAAAAACTTGTTTGACCAATCATACACTTATCAAATTGGTCATAATTCACTCACTACAAGAGCAGGGAAGTTCATAGGTTGATATCTTAGTAAGAACATGTGTGGATGAAGAGCATGATGAAAGTGAGGAGCACAGGGAAAGTGTTGAAACAAAACCTGCAAGTAAAGCAACCAAACCTCCTAGAAGTAGGGTTTTTACACCCCCAGGAGCAGAACATCCACAAACTCTATACAAAGTAGGGAGGATGTATTTTTTAGACCTTGTAATTGAAACCCTAAGAGATGGAGATATATACAGACTTATGTTGGTACATCTTCAAAAGAAAAAGGAGCATGAACAAAGGATTCTTTTGAAGTGTTCACTGGATCATCCGAAAATAATTATCTTGAGTATCCTATAGAAGAAGAAGAACTACAAGAAGAAATTATTGAGATAACAATACCTAAGCCAATAATTGAAGAAATAAAGGTTTATAAGAAGAGCCTATAAAGGAAGGTTCCTCCATGCCTGAAGTATTTACTACTACAAAAATTTTTAAGGAAGACTCTAATGAATAGCAGAAGGAAGGAGAACCAGTAGCAGAAAAATATATGTAAGAAAAAGAGGTTTCTCCTCTATCAGGTAAGACCGATATCGACCCCTTTTTCCGTCAAATTGAAAAATTGAAAAAAGAAACTGAATATTTAATAAAATATCTTGTCATGATTAAGGAACAATTACAATTTAAGAATAAAAATGGGTCGGATGTGTTATCAAAAGTAGTAGGAATAACATCATCCATTGAAATGACAATGAAAGTATGTGAGAGGTGTGAATGATTTTTTAAGTTAGAGTCATAGAATAAATTACTATATCAGTAGGAGTTCAAGTGGGAGGAAAAAATGAATAACTTCAACTGGATACACCAGAATACCATGTTGAGGACATTGTTGTTACACAAAAAAAAACAATTGAAGTAGAGCAGGAATAAGAAATGCAGTGTACTACTCCATAAGAACATGTTTATGACGTTATTGTTACATAAGAACCAACAACTGGAACATAAAAGAATAAAATTAATTTGATTGTTTCTCCACAAGAACATATTAATGACACTGCTAACAAAGTAACCGATCAAACGAGAACTGTAACCTCAAAACGAGAACTCTAGCCAAAAAATGCCCAAAAAACATTAAAGAATATCCCAAAAATGGAAAGTGTGTATGTTGGGAGGACGTTTTTTTTTGGGTGTAAATTTTCAACATTTCTTAAAAATGATAGTGAAAACCAATTTTTTTTATTCAAAAAAACACTCTGAAATCAAAAAGTGTTGATGTTGACATCAATGTTTTTGATTTTTTCACTAAAATTTCAACATTTTTTAGCAATGGAAATAAAAATAAAATACCACGACTCCAAAAATCATTACAATTTCAATAGTTTTCAATAATATGTTGAAGATAAAATATCACGACTCCAAAAAACTTAAAAATTCCAACAATTTTCAACCATGGCATTATGAATTTGGAAAAATGTTATAATTTTGGCACTTTTCAACCATGGCATTATGACTATGGAAAAATGTTATAATTTTGGCACTTTTCAACCATGGAATTAAAGATAAATTATCACAACTCCAAAAAACGTTAAAATTTCAACATTTTTCAGCGATGGAGTTAAAAAAAATATGATGACTATAACAACCGTATATTTTGAACATAATTCGAGATAAAATATCATGACTAAATTAAACCTTAAAAATAAATACCTAAATAAAAAAGCCACTATAAAAAATGCTAAACAAATATTTCTTTTAAAATCTTAGCCTAATATGTCCACGAGGTCTTAGATAAATGATGATCAGGTGCTCTATTAAAACACTCCCTAATGTGAAGTCATCAGTTTAATTCCCTGCCCTATCTGGGTGATATATTACACATGATGAATATGTATTCCTACCAAACTTACCAAATAAGAAAAAAATATTAGCCTAAGACAACTTGGCACATTGCAATGAAAACTTAAAAATCAACCATCAAATTGACACATAGTGGAGGTGTGCTTGACCCATTGCAATTGAAACATAAAAATAAACCATCAAATTAACACATATTGAAGGTGAATTTGATTCATTGTAACAAAAAATCAACTATCAAATTGACACATGTTGGGACCAGATTGTTAATCTAACATTGACACAACCCCTACAACAAAAATAAATAAATCAGTCAATAAATTAAATAAATAAATAAATAAGTCATAACTGTAATAATAATAATAATAATAAGTAAAAAATAAAATAAAAGCATTGAAAAAGGAAAAATTAAAAATGTCAAAAATATTTAAAAATTAAAAAAAAAATCAAATATAAAAACTAAAGAAAAACCAAAAAGTAAAAAATAAACATAAAAAAAATGAAAAATAACCCATAAAACGATGAAAATTTAAACATTAAAAAATTAATGTTTTTTTTTTTTTAATTAAAAAAACATTATATATCCCGGATGCAGGTGTATGTGATCGTGCATAATTTGCTGACGGGGAGGTGGATGGGCATGTGGTATACCACCACCGCCATCCCTCTGCACTCCGAGCATAAGTTATTACCGCCGGCTACCACAGTTATTGCTGCATTAATGCAGACTTCATCGCCTCGTTTTCTCGACCCCCCCATTGCTATGGCGCCCATTCCGTCGATCCATTGTGACTCTCCTCTGCGTTCTTGCTGTTCTTAGGTTGACAATGAGCCCTGTTTGCGCACCAGCACAGGGAAACGGTGTCGACTGAGCTGCTGCCTCAAGCTTTCGACCGACATTCACGTTTCCTCAGGTCCGTACTGCAACTACAGTAGCTCTTCTGTTGATTACAGGCAGCCTCTGCATTCGTTCACCATCCCTCTCTCATTTTTTCGCCCTGCCCTCCCTGCCAAGCTCATCATGCCTCGATTGAGACCTAGAATGACTTGCAGGCACGGCTCCTCTCGTGGGCAAGTCATCAGGCCGCCTGTGTTTCCCTCTTTCGCCTCTTCCTTGGATTCCTCTGACTCCGGTGAAGGCCATGTTGCTGCTTCCAGAAGAGGCCGGGAACGTGGTCGAGGAAGCAGTCCTTCCACCTCTGCGGCGCATGTCCGCCTCTCCTCCATCGCTCACTTTCATTCAGCCCGTTTCAATTACCCCTGCTCTCTCAACCATCAAGAGTTCATCGCCTCTGTTTCCATTAAGCTCAGAACCAACCCGACTGCTCAGGCTCAGCCCACGGCCCCCTTTGGAATTACTCCGGCATCCGAGGATGAAATTCTATTTTGCCCCCCAGGGGTTAGTCTGCAGAGTGTTCAGGGTGCAATGGCCTCACAACACGAGCTTCAGCAAGCTGGGCCCAGTGCTCCTTCAGGCAGTGACTTCTCGGGCAAAGCACCTCCTCATCCAGCTGAAGATGATTTAAACCCGTATGCATGCCCAGTGGTGGAAGAAGCGCCCTCGCCCACCAATGATGCTTAATGGTACTTGCTCGCCAATTTTTGAACACAGGTATCAAGAAGGTGTTCACTCTCCTTCTTTTTTACAGTTTTTGCAGGAATTATGTTGTCATTCTCCTTCGCCATATCAATGGTTTCCAAGTTACTGTTTTCCAAGTAATGCTATCCAAGTTACTGTCCCCAGGACAGCGCTCCAACGCTTCAATACGACTGTTTGTAATTTTTGCTATGGGAAGTGTTTGTTTTGGTCTTGTATGTCGAGTAGAGTCCTACACTCCAGACATCATTTCAGACACAAGTATCAGCTGTTTAGAAAGGCGGACAAGGTCCTGGTCACCAATGTATTCTCAGCCAATAAATAGTTGTTGTTTTTTTATGTCAATGATCAGCAATGTAATGTAAGAATGCCACATCTCTGGGCTAGCTATTCTGAGGCCTCAGCCTCTCTGTAATCTTTTTGTATCAATATAGAAGTAGACCGATTCAGAAAAAAAAAATAAAAAAATAAAAAAATAAAAAAATAATCATTATATATATATATATATATATATAATTGGCATTCTACCCCCACCCAACTGCCAAGGGGTCATGGGCCAAGACATGTGACCCTGCCCAACAGCCAAGGGGTCACGGGATAGGGTGGGTGCCTTGGTATGTAACCCCTTGTCCATTAGGTGATGGTGCCCGCCATTTCTTGCAGTCCCTTAGTGATTAGGTGGGGGTAGCAGGAAGATTCCCAAAATCAACCTCCTTCATGCTAGGGGTGAGAGGGTTTGTTGTGCTTGGGGGAAGAGGATGATTATGGGAATCACCCTTCATTGTGTTAGGACCAAAGGGTGATTCCTAGAATAATCCTCCATCATTCCGGGGCTAGAAGGTGATTCTAGGAAGAGCCCTCCGCCATATTGGTGGCAAGAGGTCACCAAAGGTGATTCAAAAAATCACCCTCCACCGTGTTGGGGGCGAATCACCCTCTTTTGTGTTAGGGCCAAAGGGTGATTCCTAGAATCACCCTCTATCGTGCTAGGGGAAAGAGGGTGATTCTCAATGTCACCTTGTATTGTGTTAGGGACAAGAGGGTGATTTTGAGAATCACCCTTTATCATGTCGGGGCTATACGTTGATTCCCAGAATCACCCTTCATCTTGTCAGGGTCAGAGGGTGATTCCAAGAATCACCCTTCATTTTTTGGTGGTGAGAGGGCACCGTGGGTGATTCCTAGAATCACCCTCCACCATGTTGGGGGCTGGAGCATGATTCCATGAATCACCTTCCATCTTGTTGGTGGTGAGATGGCAACATGGGTGATTCCCATAATCACCGTCCACCGTGTTGGGGGATGGAAGGTGATTCTAGGAATCACCCTTTGTCATCCCGGGGCTAGAGGGTGATTCTTGAAATCACCCTCCACTATGATTGGGGAGAGAGGGTGATTCTAGGAATAACCCTCTATGGTTCTAGGGGCCAAAGGGTGATTTTAGTAATCACCCTTCGCCATGTCGAGGCTAGAGGGTGATTCCAAAAATCACCCTTTGTTGTGTCGGGGCCAGAGGGTGATTCTAGGAACGGCCCTTCATCGTGTTGGTGGTGAAAGGACACCATGGGTGATTCAAAGAATCAACCTCCACTGTGTTGAGGGATAGAGTTTGATTTTGGGAATCACCCTCTGTCGTGTTGGCACTAGAGGGTGATAACTGGAATCACCCATCATCGTGTTGGGGGCGAGAGGGAATCATGGGTGATTCCCAGAGTCATCGTCCACTCTGCTGGGGACTAGAGAGTGATTTTTGGAATCATGCCCACCCTTTGTGATTCAGGAGGATCGTACAGGTCCAACTACAAGTGGCTTAGGCTCAAAAATCAAAGTGTAAGAAATGTGGAAAACTTAGTGTCAAGTTGAAGATCTCGTCTTTCTAATTCCAATGGCATATACATCACTCAATTCCAAGTATGTAAGAAGGAGTTAGAAGCAATCAAAATTTAAGGATTGACTTGGTGATGTGGTAGTTTAAGGAGTCGACAAATTACAGAAACCTAGCCACTGGATTTCAGGAAAAATTATTGGACGGTCAAAAGCACTCCTTCGGTCATGTTCCATAATTTTAAAAAATGAGTGGTTGGGTTATAAAATAAAATAAAAAATAGAAAAAGGCAGGGCAGACCATGATCCCTGCCCTACCCAAGAGACATGTAACAAAAATATTATTTAAATTGGGTGGGCCAATGGCCATGACCTCGCCGCCCACCATATGCAATATAAAACAATGTAAAATGGGTGGGGTGCAAGCTATAAACCCCGCCGCCCCACCATACCCTTTACACTTGGTGCTATATAACTTGGGTGGGTCACCATATATGGGTGCATCCCCCCACCAACATCAACGATGACCCATTTAAAACAAATATTCATTTGGCTTAAAACGTATTCAGCCTTATTACGGAGGGGGTGGGGTTTGACCACCCGACCCCCTCCCCCAAACAAAGGATCTCAACCAACTCAGCCAACGGGCTTCCTTGAGGAGTCCACCCGCATTTTATTATTTAAACCTACAATTCATAAGTGCGCCTAGGCAGGACAAGAGAAACAAAAAGTATGAGATAGAGTGGAATCATGAGTGCTTTGCAGGAGGGGGGAAGAACCATGAACTGAGCCCATTTCTAGAGGGGCCATATTTGCTCGGCATTATAATTAGGAAAATTTTATATGGATTCTGCAGCTCTTGGCACCATGAATCCAACGATGCTTTCCATTTCTTCATCAGAGGTCTCCAATTTTCGAGCACTTTTAGCTATGGAGGTATAAGGGTGTAATTTTTCACTGATGCTTGTACTTTCATTTTATTTTCCACTTAATGAAATAGGGTCTCCTCACTGATTAAGCCTCCTGGACAAACTCTGATATCAATTCCTTGTCTTCTTGCATGATTTTATGTGCTTATCTCTTCTTATGTTTATGCCTTTTAAGTTTCATGGTTAAGATGCAATTTTACATGTAATTCTTTAATTCATCTCAAAGAAAAAGATTTTGGATCAAGTGGTATCAGAGTAGGTCTTTGTAGATGTGAATTTCATGTTTGCATGCTAACTAGAAACAATCTACGAAGAGGTGAATGGAAAATAAATTCTTTTGATCCTGAAGTGGGACGTTCACATCGAAGAAGAAAAATGGATGACGATGTTTGAAATGAAGAGGAGCTAAACTTCCACAAGACATTCTACACCATGGAAGAATAGGTTGAGAAGCTCTTCTCTAGACTTGAGAAACTAGAGAAAGTAGGGGAGAATGCTTCAGAGGGACAAGGTTCAGCACATGGAGATAATGGAGGAGATTCACCTCCTTATCCTCCAGTGAGTGAAAGATCTTACGCCTCTTCTCATCATCATCAAAGGAATTTAGGAAATGCATCTAATAAACCTCTCTTTAATTGATATGTAAAATTTGATCTTCTCATGTGTAATTGTTATGAAACCAACTCCAAAAATAGAATAAAAGAGAGATCAGCACCTTAGAAATCAACCACTTCGAGGGAGAAACCTCCAATAAATTACATAAATGAAAAATTCTTGGATGATAAAAATGATAAAAACCTCCTTCTATATAGGAGTCCATGGGGCCACAATATAATCCTAGCCGACCTAACAATAATAATATAAGGGCATAATAATTACAATATTGGGGTTACAGGGGTACAACAATAACAATAAGGGGGATACACTAATAACAATAAGGGACTAAACTAGTAATATAGGTACCTAACATGCCCCTCTCCTTCAAAAAAGTGTTTTCCTCAATGCTTGAGTAGCTCTGGGTGCTTCTGTATAAAATTCTCATCCTCCCATGTAGAATCTTTAGTGGGTAAGTTCTTCCACTTGATGAGATACTCTGAAATTGATCGATTTCGTAGCTGTTGAGCTCTTATTTCCGTGACCACTTCAGGTTCCAATATCATTTTTCCTTCCTCATCAATTTCTGGAAACATTTTTTTAACTGGAAGATTTTCACCTATAACCTTCTTTAAGCATGAAACATGGAAAACTGGATGCACTCGCGAAGAAGCAGGAAACTCCAATTTGTATGCCATAGTACCAATATTTTGCAACACCTTGTAAGGACCATATCCTTCTTAGATTTCTTGAGGGACATTTGTTTGTATGGTTGTAGCCTTAAAAATATCTAGTCTCCTACATTAAAAATTCTCTCACTGTGATGTTGATCTACCTGTTGTTTCATTCAATTTTGTGCCAAATTTAGGTTATCCTTTAAGAGTTGGATAAATTCTTGTTGATGCTCGATGTGATCATCCACTGCTTGAACCTCATAATTTTCTCTTAAATATGATGTGATGGACAATGGATGATATCCATAAAGTGCCATAAATGGGGTCATTTTTGCTACAGTATGGAAGGAAGTGTTATACCACCATTCAGCGAGAGGTAACCACTTGACCCATTATGTTTGTTTATTAGATACAAAACATCGAAGATATCCTTCCAAAAATTTATTTACTATCTTAGTTTGACGATCGGATTGAGGATGATAAGATGAGCTATGAGCTAATTGAGTACCCAAAATATGAAAATAACTACGTCCAAAAATTTCCAGTAAAACTAGGATCTCTGTCGCTCACAATAATCTTTGGGTTTCCATGTAGCTTTTGAATTGTGTCCATAAATGTAGTAGCAAATGTACTTGCCTTAAATGGATGATATAATGCACAAAAGTGTGCATACTTGGTAATTCTATCAACTACCACCATGATGACACTCTTTCCTTCGGACTTAGGTAAACATGTAATAAAATCCATTGAAATATCCTCCCAACATTGACTTGGAATGGATAAAGGTTGTAGAAGACCCGAGGTCTTAATTGTCTCAATTTTATTTTTCTATAAAACCAAACATTTCGCCACAAAATTTTGAATATCAGATTTAAGGCCGTCCCAAAAAACTTCTTTCTTCACCCCATGGTAAGTTTTTAAAATTCTTGAGTGTCCTCCTAAAGGATAAGTGTGCAATTCCAAAAGAATCTTTTGTTTTAGTTGGGAATTCTTACAAATATATAAGAGACCTTTGTACCATAAGGAATCATTTTTCCAACTAAATGTATCAGATGTACTAGGATCTTGTTGCAACTTTTGAATGAGTTTCCACACTTCTTTGTCCTTCTTCCATTCATCCCTTGCTTCGGTTATCCAATCTGGTTGGATAATATAAATGGTACAAATCAATGCTTCCACCTCTTCATTCTTTCTTGAGAGTGCATCTGCAACAACATTTAGCTTCCCTTTTTTGTATATTATTTCAAAGTAATAACCCAACATCTTTGCGACCCATTTTTTCTACTCTTCTAAAGATAGTCTTTTTTCCATAAAGTTTTTAAGACTATCATGATCAATTTTTACCTTGAAGTGTCTTCCCATTAGTTAAGGTCACAATTTCTTTAGTGCATGTAGTATTTATTAAATTTCCTTATCATAAATAGCTTTTTGTAAATACTTTCCTTTGATTGGAAGACTTTCAAAAGAAATGGGTCTTCCTTCTTGCATTAAAACAACACCAATACCATTTCCTGAGGCATCACATTCCACAATAAAGGTTTTTGTGAAGTCTAGCATAGCTAAGACTGGTGCTAGGAACATTGCCTCTTTAAGATGTTAAAAGGCCATAGTTTCTTGAGGAGTCCATGAAAATGCATCTTTCTTCAATAATGTTGTTATTGGTTCTGCTATTCTCCCATAATTCTTAACAAACTTGTAATAATACCATGTTAACCTGAGAAATCCTTGCAACTACTTTATGGTTGTGGGGACTTTACATTCGTTAATGGATTTAATTTTGTTGGGGTCTACCTTAACACCCTCATGAGATACAATATGACCCATATATTCCACCTCTTGTACTCCAAAGAAACATTTGGATGTTTATGCATATAATTCTTTCTCCTACAATAGTTTGAGCACCCTGTCAACATGTTGAACATGATCCTTCCAAGGCCTACTATAGATTAGTATATCATGAAAAAATACTAGCACGAATTTTCTAAGGAAGGGTTTTAAAATGGAATTTATCAACCCTTGAAATGTAGAAGGTGAATTGGTAAGGAAAAAAGGCAAGACAAAAAATTCATAATGACCCTCATGAGTTCGAAATGATTTTTCGGAATATCTTCAGTCTTCATTTTAATTTGATGATATCCTGAACGAAGATCCAACTTGGTAAAATAAATTTCTCCATGTAATTCATCAATCACAGGAATGGGAAATTTATCTTTAATGGTGAGCTTAGTGAGCTCCCTATAATCCGGATACATGCACCATGATCCATCCTTTTTGTGCACCAATACTACTAGAGCAGAGAAACAACTTTGACTAGGTTGAATTATACGAGCCTCTAACATTTCTTCAATCATAAGTTCAATTTCACTCTTTTGGACATAAGGATATCTATGAAGTCTGATGTTTGGAGGAACACTTCTTGGAATCAAATGAATATCATGATCATGATCACGAATATGTGGGATTCATTTGGGAGTTTCAAACACCTTGGAATGATTGTCCAAGACTTTTTGGAGATCTACAGAAATAGATGTTTTTGATGTTGGAACTTCTAGTGAGCATAATTGTGCAATTATGCCTCATTGTTCTTTCTTCAGAAAAATTTTCATGAAATTAGAGCTTATTATCTTTCTCGGCTTCCCTGCGATACCCCATAATTCGAATTCCTTTCCTTCTGAAAAAAATTTCAAGAAAGTTCTTGAAATTTAAAAGCTATCATCCCCAAAGACTGTAACCATTGTACTCCTAGTATAACTTCAAAACCTCCCATTTGAATGGAAAGAATTGGAGTATTCAATACATATTCCCCCATGGTTAGCTTTATATTATGGCATTTTCCAAAGAAATTTATAGTTTCTCCATTTGCAACCATTACTTGAAATTATGGTGCTAGGTATAGGAAACAATTCAATTCCTTGGCTACCTTACAATGAATAAAATTATGAGTGCTACTCGAATCAATCAACATTATTACCTTTTTCTTCTTGATATGTATGTCTATCTTGAGAGTTAGAGGAGTGGTAATTCCTGCCAATCCATTACACGATATGGTCAAACTCATTTCTTCCTCTTCTAGGGTTGGTTCCTGGTGTATATCCTCTTATTTTGAAGATTCTTGTTCATTTTCTTCTTCCTCTTCACAATCTAATTAAAATAATTTCTTTTCAGCACACTTATGACCTTTAGTGTATTTGCTATCACAACTATAGCAAAGACCTTTTGCTCTTTTTTCTTCCAATTTTTGTAGTTTCAACCTTGTAGGTTTTGGAATTCTAGGAGTAGCAACACTTCCATATTTATATATGTGAGTGGTAGGCTTCCTTGTCGCCATAATTTTACATTCAATTTTTCTTGCAAACTTGAATGCCTTTTCCAATGAATCAAGTTCCCAAACGCGAACTTCATGTTGGATGTTATCCTTTAAATTCCCTATGAAGACATCAATCATGTGTTCCTCTGTAATATCAATTACGCTTATATTGAATTTTTGGAAGTCCTCAATGTGTTCCACCACTAAACCCTTTTGTTTGAGATTTATCAATTGGCTAAAGAAGGTGTTGCATTTTGTATCCTCATAATGTGCTATCATTTCCTCCATAAAAATTGACCAAGTGAAAAAAATTTTATGGGATAAAATCCATCGATACCATACAAATGTATTTTGTTCTAAATGTAAAGTTGCAATGCGTACCTTTTCTGTGTTTTGCACATTATTGAGATCAAAATATTGCTCCATCTATAGTATCCATGTTACAGGATCCTTGCCATCAAACTTCATCATATCCAAATTTGGAATATGGTGGTTCTTCCATCCAACATTATAGTTTATGAAATAATTATTAGCATTTATTTTGTTCTCATCATGAGTTTCCTCTACTACCTTTTCGCCATTAGGAAACATTTCTTTTATCAACTTTGCCAAACCTTCGATGTCTAATTTTAGATCATTCTTCATGTTTTCCATGTTGTCTTTCATTTTTTTATCGATCTTAGCTTCCATTTCATCCATCTTAGTTTCCACACCTTTCTTAAAAACTTCCATTTCACATTTTGTTGCTCTTTGCGAGAGTGAAATTTGGTGCACTTGCTCTTGTAATTTTGATATCTCATGTTGCATGTATTCGTCTTCATGAGTCATAGTAGAGCCTTTTGAAGGCTTAATGGGTGTTGAATTATTTTTAGGGGGAATTTTAGAACAAACTACTAATATGTATTCTTCAATATGCCCTTGGAATAAATTCAAACTAATTTTTTCAAACAAGACTTATGTAATTCAAAAAAAATACACACATTTTTCTTGATTTTGAGGAGCTTGATATTGAAACTAAATTATCTATGTGATTTTGAATCTTTAATAACTTAAATTGGGCCCTATAGTATCCCTCTGAATCTTCTTTCCAATTCCAAAGGTCTAACCTAATTTGGATTCTTCAAGGAAAATTTATGCCAAATCTCCCACAATGACCTAATTATGGACTAGTTCAGTAGAGCGACCTTGTATGGAGTGCCACGTGTCATTATTTCCTCCTTCAACTATGAAATTGATACAAAGGAAACTACAGTTTGTGTAATTGCGGCCACTTTCTGCAGAATTCCAATCCAATGCTCAAAGAGAGAGTTATGACGATTTTCCCATAGTCACCTCTTTGAGATGAAATTAGGGAGCCTGAACAATCCCTAACTTTCACAGACCCCATCTCCGAAAATATTGTGAATCAAGCTCTGAAATGTTTCCATGACGTTCCTCAGGATTCTGGCTTTTCTCTGTGAAACTTTTACCTTCTGAACCCTCGTAGAAACAAATTTATAGAGACAATTCCATGATCACTTTTTTAGGTTAAATTCAAGAGCCTGAAAAAATCCATAACTTGCATAGATCATATCTCTAAAAATATTGTGAAAAAAGTTTTGAAGTTTTTCCACGATGTTCCTCAAGATTCCAGCTTTTCTCTGTAAAAATTTCATCTTCTGAACCTTCATAGAAAAATTTTTATAGTGAAAATGACATGATGACTTATTTGGAGAAGTGAAACCCTAGAATCCAAAGTTGTGATACCAAATGTTATGAAACAAACTCCAAAAATAGAAGAAAAGAGAGATCAACGCCTTAGAAATTAGCCACTTCGAGGGGGAAACCTCCAATACATTACATAAATGAACAATTCTTGGATGATAAAAATGACAAAAACCTCCTTCTATATATAGGATTCCATGGGGCCACAATATAATCCTAGCCGACCTAACACTAATAATGTAAGGGCATAATAATAACAATATTGGGGTTACAAGGGTACAACAATAACAATAAGGGGGCTACACTAATAACAATAAGGGACTAAACTAGTAATATAGGGACCTAATAGTAATGGTGAAAGTAATGCAGATAAGCTTAACAACAAGGTTAGGCAGATTGAACTCTATTGCAGGATTCAACAGATTGTGAAGGATGAGGCAAAGATCTAGTTGGCTCCTCTTCGACTGAATGACATCGCTCTCATCTACTAGGAGATCAAACTTCAAGGCAACAGTAATTTGGGTAACCTTCTTTCCTCATGGTCAAATTTTATTGTTGCACTTAAAGATCAATTCTATTCCTTGGTTTATAATAAAAAAGCCTTAATGGAGTAGCAGTACCTAAGGCAAGGCAGAGGCCAAAATGTGAAAATATTTACCGAGGAATTTAGAAAACAATCACTAAGTTTGTGCATTTCATTAGATTCACCGAAAATGGTAACTAAGTATATTGGGTCATTATATAGTTACATTAGACATTCATTGTTAATGTTTGAACCTACTACTATTGACTTGGCCAGTGTAAAGGCCATTCATCTTGAAAACCGGGGAAAAAATTATAAAGATGATCATTCAAAGAAACCAATTTTCAAACCTTCCAATGGAAAATTCAAGGGGAAAGGAAAGGGAAAGGAAAATAATATGACATCAACGAATAAAGATGAATGAGAAAATCATTATTGAACTCATTGAAAAAACGAAGGTCATGATGACGATCATTGTTGGAATTTATACCCAGAAAAGAAGCCAAAGAGATGTGGTGGAAAGGGTAAGCAAAAGATGGTAGCAACCGTGAAGCAAGACCTCCGATCTGACTATGGAAATGAGGCATTGATCACAACAGCAAGTACAAAAGGTACTCTTTCTCTTCATGTTAATTATGAATCGCATGGAAGCACTAGTTCAACAAATGAGCCTCTTCCTAATGAATGAAAGAGAATTGAGTTGTTTCATATTAGAATTTTCATAAATCATACAAAAGTAGAAACTCTATTTTATTCAGGCTCTAAAGCAAATTTAATCTTAGAATCCTTGGTTAAAAATTCAGGCTTAGAAGCTAAGCCTCATATGAAACCTTTTCCACTTGGATGGATACATGACAAAATAAAATTAAATGTAACTGAGAAATGTAAGGTTAAATTTGTAATTTATTCTAAACTAGTGGATGAAGTAGAACTGGATGTCGTACCATTGGATATCTCTGGTATTGTGTTAGGGATTCCCTCTCTTTACGACAAGAAAGCAGTTTTCTTTCGAGATGAAAATAAATACCAAATCACAAAAGATGTGGTGAAATATATTGTAAGAGCTCATCAAACCAAGATCAGTGCTAGTCTTGTACGTGCAGGACAAATGAAGAGATTGGTGAATTCCAACAACCGATGTTTGCTCATGGTTGTGAGAAAAAAATATGTAGAAAAACTTGATGCTTTTAGAGGACGTGATCTAGATCATAAATATTAATTCTATGAATTTATTTCTAACTATGATGAGTTGTTTCAAGAACCCAGAGGATTGCCTCTGAAACAAGAAATCCAACATGAGATCCATTTGCAGCATGATGCTCCATTTCTAAACATTGTTATGTATAGGATGTCATCTATAAAATGGAAGAGATCAAAAATTTGGTACATGAATTGTCGAACCAAGGGGTCATCCAGCCACGTAATTCTCCATGTGGATCTTCGATCATGTTAGTGTCTAAGAAAGATGGCACATGGAGGATGTTCTTGGATTATCAGGTGCTAAAAAAAATCACGGTGAAAAACTGATACCCTCTCCCTCGCATTGATTATTTGTTAGATCAATTAAAGAATGTTATCTATTTCACCAAATTGGATTTTCGTAGTGGTTATCACCAGGCCAAAATTGCACAGCAGGATGTGTGGAAAACTGCCTTCAAGGCCAAACAGGGGTTGTTTGAATGGATGGTGATTCCATTTGGACTGTGTAATTCTCCAGCCACATTCATGAGGGTCATGAATGATCTTTTTAGGCCTTTCATTGATGAATTTTTCCTTGTGTATTTAGATGATATTCTTGTCTTTAGTAGGACTTGGGATGAACATGTATGCCATGTCAAGAAAGTGCTTGATGTATTAAAAAGGAGAAAAATGTATGTAAAATTTTCAAAGTGTGAGTTTTGGAAAACCTCTTTGTTTTACCTGGGTCATATTTTTGGTAATGGTCAATTAAAAATAGACCCCTCCAAATCTGAGGTGATTGTAAAATGGCCTAAGCCTACTAATGTAAAAGAGGTCCGTAGTTTTATAGTTGCAGTACAATACTGGAGGAGATTCATTGCCAACTTCTCCATTATTGCATCACCATTACACACAGTGACAAGTGTAAAACAAGCCTTTTAGTGGGGAGGAAACTAGCAAAAGTCCTTCAAATCAATGAAAGAGAAAATCAACACCGCACAAGTCCTGGCTTTACTCGAAATAAATGCCAGTGGGTACGTCATGGGAGCTATACTATTGCAGAAAAAGAAGCCAATATGTTACCATTCAGGTAACTTCTCCCAGGCTATCATCAATTACCCTACTTATGAGAAGGAACTGTATGCTTTGGTCCAAAGTGTGAAAAAGTGGAAACACTACCTAATCGGAAAGGAAACCATTATAAATACGGATCACCAGCCCTTCTGATACCTTTAGTCACATGCCAAGATACAACAGGCTTGTCATTTCAGGTGGATGGGTTTTCTACGGTAGTTTCATCTAGTAAAAAAGTAAAATAAGGGCACTTGCAAAAAAGTAGTGGATATGCTCTCTCGCCCTCCTATTGCTACTTCTATTATTTTGCATGATTCTTCATTGTCTTTTGAAATTTATGCTGAAAAATACGCTAACGATGATGACTTTAAAGAAATATATGAAAAATTAACTTATGGATCACACATGGACAACTACCATTTGTAGGGGAAGCTGTTGTATCCTCTTGGAAAACTATTCATACCCACAGTGGAAAGGGTATGTAATTTGAGAGGCACACACCTCTCTTATGTCAGGTAACTTTTGTGTCAAAAAAACCTTATGTAATTTACAAAGGTTTTTCTTTTGGCCTCATATGGAAAACATTGTAACCCGATTTTTAAAGGGATGTGTGATGTGTTATGTTTCAAAGCCCTCTAATAGAAAACTCGAGCTCTACACACCACTTCCTATTCTGGTTCGTCCATGGGAAAGTGTGTTGATGGAATTTGTGGGAGGTTTTCATGTGTCTATAAAGGTTCCTGACTATTTGTATATTGTTGTAGAATACTTTAGAAAAATGTGAATATTAATTCCTTGTAAAAATTAGGTCACTGCTGAGTAGACTGCTTATATTTTCTTTCATTTTGTCTGAGTCCACTTTGGGTTGGCCACATCAATTGTGTTAGATCGAGACTCTCACTTCCTTGGAGAGTTTTGGACCAGCTTTTGGTGAATGATGGACACCAAATTGAAGAGAAGTACAACATTCCATCCATAAACTGACGAATAGATAGAGGTCGTCAACCTTACCACGGTACACTTATTACGAGGCTATTGCAGCAAACATCCCAAGCTATGGGATGAGCAGCTTTGATATTTGCAACATGCCTACAACTGAGCAGTGCATTCCTCTATGCAGTGTTCACGATTTGAGCTTGTTTTGGTTACCTACCAAAGGACCCTTTTGACATGATCTATGGAAGGGATGAATATTCCAGTGGACATGATGATAGGGACTGTTACATAGTAATTTGTCACCGTCCCTGCAATTCCCCATCCCACACATTGGAGGGCTTATTCCGTGACCTGTGAGCAGTGACATGACCTGAAACCACTTTCATGGCATCCCCCTTCACAAGGAAAATCATTCCCCTGAAGACAATTTCCTATGAAAAGCCCTAAAAATAGCTTTTTTAGCCTTGGTGCGACTAGCCAATTCAACCCTTGTGCCAATGGGGGAAATCCACCAAAGAGGGCGCACCAACTGGCACTCTGTCCCAGTGTATCACCCACGCCAGGCTTAATAATGAGTGTTTTATAAAAATAAATGGCGAAAGTTTGATTCCAATCGACTCCTAAACTAGTCTCTAAATTCAGTTGGGAGGTTTGGCTCCAGATCTCCATGTAGAGGAAGTGGTTTTCCACCTATCATGGAAGCTTCCTTGAAGATAGGGCCAATCCCACCATTGTAGGGATCCCAACTCCCCTTCCACCATCTATATGAGCTTGTTATTTTCCCTTTGCAAGCTATCCTGAATAGAGCTGAATCAATTGTAAGGAGATTATCATCAGAAAACCGAAGAGAGAGAGACGTCTCCTTTTCCCGACGAGCTTTACTGAGACGTACTCCTCTGTCGACCTGCCGGAGGAAGATCCAGCGTCAGAGCTCAGGTTGTATCTTTATTTGTTCTGATTAATAATAAGTGACTTCGATTATGGTTCCACTCAGATGTTCATGTTTCATGTTATGAGTTGTATCTTCTTTGACTAATACATAATTGCATATATTAGGTTTTACGCTTGTGTGTTTGTTGTTTCTTCTTGTATGTGCAGGTGTTCAATTGCATCGAGCGGGAGAATTGTGATCTGCTAGATCAAGGGACGAAAACACCATCTCCTCCACAAATGATAGCAGTGTAGGACTTAAGGTATGCCTCTTATTGCATCTTGGTCTTTTGTAATTAGGAACTTGCGTCTTAGTGTGACTCGGTTGTTGCTAGACCCGATCTGGGCTAGTAGGGATCACCTCTGTCTGCAGAGGGGATTTACCTCTCCAAAAAAATGGTGACTCCACTGGGGAGAAGTTGATTTGAGTATTGTCTTGTCATTTCAGTCGATTCTTGACTTTTCTTTCTTGATCAACTCTTTTTGCTGGCTCTTTTCGTGTGTTAAACTTTTGTTTAGCTTCACCATCACTAGTCTATTTCTTGGATTGCTCTTTTTTATTTGTACTTATTAAACTAGAATGGTGCGCTTATTATCCTGAAAGTCATGCCAATTGGCATATGTTGCCAGTTTATTACCCACGCCAATGCTGCTCTGGCGCTAGTTACAGCCTAACAGTCGCGCCAACCCTATAAGGTGCTAGGGTTTGCTTTGTCTTGAGCTTTCTGAGCTTGATCTATGATTTTGGTTTCATTTTTACAACTGCCTAAGTGTTCTGGAGCCTTGTTTGATTGAGTGTGACATTCATCCTCTGGTTGTTTGCCCTCTTCTATCAATTTTACATTATAGCCCTAGGGCATCTAGGTTCTATAGTGTGTCGAGCCTCCTGTGGGAGTTTTTTGTCCTCTTTTGATCAGTCAATTTCATTTTTGACTCTCTGCATTCTTTTGGTGATTGTCCACTGTTTTATTGCATTATTTGGGTGATTGGCTTCTTCTTCATTCGAATTCCGCTTTGTCTCATCTTGAGCCTAGATTACATGGTTCATTTGAGTCTTTGGGATTCCTTTTGGTTTGAGGGACTTCTTTGTCAATTTGAGGTCTGATTGTGTGTTTGGCATTGAGTGAACTTTCTTGTTTTCACTCTTTTGCTTTCACTTCTCGAATTGTTCTTTTCATTGGTTTTCATTTTGTTGGTGCGCTTTGCTCTTAAAAATTGAAAATACAAAAAAAAAATCTATTTTGCTGTTGATTAGTTAATGTGAATTAAATATTTTCTCTGTTATTAGTGATTTATAACTCTGAAAGAAAAGCTTTTAGTTTCTGTTAGCGTGCATTAGAGACACTAGTGGTTGTTTTGTGATTGTTTTGTTATTGTGTGAAAAGCTCCCAACCTTCCTGTAGTTAGCTATTCATCGAACAAAATGATAAATTGTGGCATGTAGTGTGCATTTAGGAGATTTTGAGACGTAACATTTGCTAGGGCCTGGAAATTGAAACATAATTGAAGATCAACATTAAAATTTATTCAATTTACCTTAAGGCAACATTGAAACATTAAAAAAATATTTAGAGTTCTAGGCTAGTGACGTGTTTCGGCATTATTAAACCTAGTAGCTGTCGTTCGCGTCTTGGATTTAGACAACATTAGTACAGACTTGTGCTCCTTGTACCGTCGCGTATATAAAGGGATACCCCACTAGGTTTCTATCATTTATCTGTAGGAAGTCGAGTCTACCACCTTATACCCATGATACACCGGAAACAGAATTCGGGGAGATTTCCTACACGTACGTTAAGTCCTTGGTTGATTTCTCTTTCATTTTGAAACCAAGGTGTGTATTGCAGTTCACGGATATCTGGTACACCCTTTGACTAGATTACTAAAGTAGTCATTTTGATCTTTTTCTAACTCTTTAAATTTGAAAGGATCATCAAGTGCTTTTCCTTTCACGCTTGTTTCAAAATTGAAAGAGATAGAGTCACCTTTCATCCATTTCTCAACTCTTAAAACATGAAACGGTGAAGTTTCTAAGTTTCAATGTGGTAAAATAAATCACCTGCGATCACACGCCCTGTTAGAATTTGCTTGTTGGCCATTTGATTGTGTGCCTTGATTTTTTTTAGCCCATGTGTTGTGTTTGATCTCTTCCTTTTGTCGTTACTGTCACAGTGGCGAAACCCTCAGTTTCATCTACTAGTAGTCTGTATACAAATGATTCATCATAGGTCTCTCAATCCTCCGCTGAACCTCAGCAGCCCATTGTCTCTGAGTTTCCTGACGGGGGACACGTTATATCTAAAATTCCCTTTGTAGGACCAGTTGAGTTTAATTGACTCTTATCCAACGCTTGGTTTGGATTTGGAGTAGGGGAATATTTCCCTCCTCTTACATCGGGTTCGCCCTTTATAGCTGCTATTATTCCTTCTAGTCCTCGTTGTTTTCTAGAAAATCTAGTAGCAGGCTCAGATATGGGCTCATCCATCCATTCTCCTAGTGAGAAAATCCCCATTTCTGGTGAAGATTACAGTTGTTTCTAGAAGACAACCCCGAGTTATCTGTCATGTCTTCACCCGGTCCTTCGCTTCCAGCGGGGTATAGATCTTTAAGTCAGATTATGACCACTGTTGCCTCTATGGGGATATCAACTCCTTCTACGAGGCTGGTTATTCCTTCATTAGGGATGTCTCCTAGGACCCCCATCACGTCATCCCCTCAGGTCACTTCAATACCTATCAAGCCCACTGTCTGTGTGCCCGCATCTACACCCGTTGTTACCACTTAGTCCGTAAGGACTGTGTCGCTTCCTAAAGACATCTATATAGCATCTGCTATGCTGGAGAACATTTCTCCTGAAGAGTATCGATTTTCTCTACAAAAATCGAAGCCCGAGGTCGGTCCATCCTCCCAAGATCCCAACCGTCCGTATTTTTCACATTATGCACAGGATGGTACACCCGTTTACATTTTTCCATATCAATACGATGAGTAGGGAAACCCTTTACATTTACCCACTCTAGAGGCTTATCTTCATGATCAAGATTTTTCGTCTAACCAGGCTGGGAAACCTTACAACCTACAAGGGCAACCCTTCCAGGGCCAACCTTCGGACCAACCTGGTTATCTTTACGACCTGCAAGGACAGCCCTTACCAGACCAACCTTCAGGCCAGCAGGGGTTGTTATATGGTCCGCAAGATAGTCCTACAACCCTTCAGGTCAACCTATGTAGCCTCACCCTGTGGTCCAACCGGGGCAACCTCAAGGACCCACAGGTCAACCAAGGTACCAACCTGGGCCGTTGTATGGTCCTGGGGGGCAAGTCCAACCTTCTCAACCTATGCAACCCCAGTATCCTATTGGTTCGAATGTTGCACAGCCAAGATCATCTTGTGGTCCTATTGCAGGTCAAATCAATTATCAGGCACAACCTGGCCGCATTCCACCACCAGGCCAACTGGCCCATCTGGCATAGCCTGGTGTCCCACATCGGCCAGGTCAACCTATACAACCTGTGAAACTTGTTTACCCGGGTCAACTTGTTCAACCAGGGCAGATCATTCAGCCAGGTCAACCTGTCCAACCAGGCTAGCCTGCACATCCTATCAACCCTGCTCAACAGCCAATTTATTTGATGTCGCAATTGAATCAACTGGTGCACCCTACTTATTAGTCTCAGTAGGGCCCCACCTATCAGCAGCCTTCTCAACCCCAAGGCGGTTACCATCCTAAAGGTCAATCTCGACTGAATTACAACCCGCCCCAAGGTTCTAATTATTACCCTCAATAACCCGCCTATACCTATACTTAGCAGTCGAATCCGCATACTGCTCAAACCGGGCTGACATATAATCAGGGTCCATACTCTGGTTATCAACCCCTGTACACTAGTTACCAATAACCGTATCAGGCTGGTTATATGCCCTATACCCCCTACGGTTAGAATCCCTCGGGATAGAACTCATGGGGGCAAGGATATGCTCAACCAGCGTGGAGTACAGGTACAGGTCCTTATCGAGGGCCTGACATGCCTTTCAATCCGCAGTTGTCATTCTTGGCTACCTTGGAATTACCGAACGTTTCTAAATTATCCAATGATCTGATTCTTCAAAATCCTTATTGGCCTCCGGTTCCAACCAAGGTACCCGACGACTGTCCTAAGTTTGAGGGTAAAGCTGGAGAGGACCCCCAAGCTCATGTAATGATTTATCATCTGTGGTGTTCGTCCAACTCTTGGGTGGATGATTCAATTCGTCTACACCTCTTCCAGTGCACTCTCACTGGTGCTGCCACTAAGTGGTATATTGAATTACCTCGTAGCATCTTTCAAGATTTCAATACGTTAGCCATGGCTTTTCTGACGCACTTCTAGTTACCGATTCTTTACGAATTCGAGACGCATCTCTTGACTTCTTTGAAGTAGCATAAAGCCACCCATATATATGATCATATTCATGAGTGGTGACGTCATCGTAGATTGATCAAGTTTGATATACCTGATTAGCTACTAACTCATTGGTTCAACACCTCCTTTGTTAACAAAATCGCTCAAGATATTGCTATGGGGGCATGTGTGACTGAAGAACAAGCCATCGCGTGTGCCCAGTACCTTGATCTGGTGTACTCTCAGTCCGGCACACTTTATGATATTTTTACTAATGCTCCACGGCTAGGAACCTCTAAAGCTCTACCTACCCCAGCAGTGGATGGTGTCATTGGTTCCGTGTCTCAAAATTCTTGGAAATCCTCAAATGGGAAGCAAAAGTCCAATTCTTCCAACAATTCTGCTCTTCTCGCCCCTCTGGATTCTGGTAAAACTATGGAGGTCAATGCCACTCAGGCTAATCCTACAGAAAATGCCTCCAAAGGAAAGAAGAAGGGCAAAGGAAAATCCAAACTCGACGCCCCAAAACCAGAGTCTTCTAAACCTCGTACTGATGACGTTTCCCAACGTAAACCAAATTACCCCTGCCTTATCTATGAAGGAGACCATTATACTAAAGATTGTCCCTGACGATATGAAATTAGTCAACTTCTTAAAGGCTCCAAAGGGATTCCGGCAGTTCTCAAAGAACCGTTCCCATCTTAGCAGACCCAAATGGTTGAGCAGCCTTCACCATCTACACCATTTGGGTCCCAGGTCTTTATGATGAATGGTGTTGCACCTATCTCAATTGCTACGCATTCCAAGGATTATGTCGGATCATGCCAGGCAGCTCGGAAGGAAGTCATGGATGGCCCACCTCCCCCACCTGTCTCTGGTCCTTTGGAAATTGAGAAGCCAAACGTTGAACGTGTTGTGAGGCCACCTTATAAAGGTGTTCTGCGAAGATCTTCCTACAACCCAAATGCCCGTGCCTCTCAACACTACAGTATTTTTGAGGATATGGCATAGGAAACTTCTGCCATGTCTGCATTGGAAGTGCTTCAAAGTTGCCCATTGCAACAGAAAGCTCTGTTGTCTGCAATCGATGGAATCGATCCCGCCGATTCTAATCTTCTCACCTTCGACCTAGAAAATTTTGTCCCCCGACTTCAACATTAGATTTCTCTTGTTATACAAGTCAAGATCAATGGCCTCAACATCCATAGAGCCATTGTGGATGAAGGTGCTTCCACCTGTGTTATGTCATCTTCCTGCTGGAAGGCAATTGGCTCTCCAGCTCTTTCATCATCTCCCAATGCCCTAGAGGCATTTGATGGTCCGGAATCTAAACCCCTGGGTGTTCTTGAGAGTTTTCTGATCACGTTACAGGGGAAGACAGTCAACGTAGAAGTAGAAGTGGTTGACGCCAAGCTCAACTACAATATCCTTCTTGGTTGTAGTTGGATTCACGCCATGCTATGCGTTCCGTCCACCCTCTTTCGGATTTTGAAGTTCCCTCGTGAGGGAAAAATCATTACTGTGGATCAGTTGTCTTTCTTCACCTCATCCTCTGAGAACAATGCTCCTTATGTGGATTATATCCCCAATCCCCCTGATAGTGTAGGACCCGGTCTCTTCAAGGACCCTGTCCTCATGGGTATTTTTCCCGCGCCACCACCACACACCATTCAAGTTAATATGGTCTCTAGGTCCAATGAACCTTGGATCATCCCTTTGCCTGAACAAGTGACCTCTTTTGGATAATCAATGCCATTAACTCCAATTGAGATTAATTATAGCGAAATTGTCGCTGCATCTGATCCTCCTCCTGAACATGCTCCTTTGAGCATAGCTCTGGATATATATTCTCAATCCCCCTGGCTCAGCGATGCAAATTTGCCTGACCCTTTAAGAGAATTTTTCCCTTCCAATGAAGCTATTGTTGAAACAATGTCTCTTGAAGATCTACCATGGATCGATGGACATCATCGTTCCTCATTCATGCCCGGCCTGGGGGCCATGTCTCATTGTCTCAAGAATAACGTATTTGGTTATCCTCCTCCTGAGCCTCCTCCTATGAGCTCATCAGAGCATATTTCTTCTTCTTGTGTCAAGCTCCTAAAACAATGAAACAAGCTGTTACGAGGATATTTCTTTTAAGTGTGTCAACCTCGTTAAAATAATGAAACACGAGTCCGTTCAATTCGAGTTTTGTTAGATTTAGATCAAATATCTTGTGTTTTGAACCTTCACTCCATTTCCTATGGACTGAAGCTTGGGGGGCATGTACCTCGAATTGAGACACCATGCTGGGGGGCATGCCTATTTTCCTATTTCCAAGCATAGTTTGCATATGTGTTTCCATGTGTGCTTTTAAGCTTGCGTAAAAATAAAATGTGATTTAATGCATTTTGTGAAATTTTCCATTGGGTCGTTTGTTATGTAGATCATGTAACTAATGCATTAGATAAAATTGTATTAGACATTTTCATAACTTATAAAAAACATCATCACATGTAAAAAGATCCATCCAGAAATGGATATATATATATATATATATATATATATGTCAAATAGTTTGCAGTTTGTGTACATCACATAAAATAAAAAATTATACATGTTTGTCTAATAATAGCCGGAGACAACATGTCTCTCAAAAATATGCATATAAAAATCCCTAGATAGCTAATCAACATGGTGCTCATGGTAACATGCCACCGCATGCACCAATCGCCTCAGCAGTTGATGGAGGCGACTAGGCACCCCCATAGTGTGTCGCTGGTAAGCCAATGGGATGTCTGCCAACCGTGCTTAGTCCGGGATTCCCTGGGCGATACCCTCCAGGTTCTGGATCAGCTCGCTCCCTTCGCCACTGCTATAGGGTAAAATTCTTGGGTTGTTGGTTATCATATATCCCTCTCAGGGCTTTCTGGTGCCCAAGGCAAACAGTAAGATTAGTTGTACAGTTCAAAAATATGGCATATACATGTTCATATTAACTTAAAACAACTTGATGGAATGTGATAGATAATTACCTCTTTGACGATCTTGGAGTACCTTGGATAGCACTAGGAAGCGAAACAAGAGTCCTTCTTCACCGGCTCCAAATCTTAGTCCTGGAATCAATCAAAGCACTTGTGTAATTTCTAACACAAAATATATCCTATCAATTAAGCTAATATATAATGAACATCTAAATTATACCCATCTGAGCCATTCATATCATACTATGTAAATATTCAAACAATAATGAAAATATTAAGCATCAAATGGACAAAACAAATACAGTTCTATTGATTTTGAAAGAAGGAGGATTACAACCGTCGGTTGTACCAAGCCTTCCTCAGCCTTCCAATCTCTCTTTCTCTCAAGTAGTGAAGTCTTAGTCAAAAAGCTCTCTAGGAACCTATATGACTCTTGGCCTTCACACTATAACACTATTCTATACTTCACAAGTATTCAGAACATTAGAAATCCTTCGACCTTCAACTAAGAGCCTTCAACTCCTTTTTATAGGAGAGGGAGAAATCCATTGTTGAATTTCTCTTTCCACTAGTTTGGAATAGAAAAAACAAAGATGTTTCTTTAATATCTATGCTTTTGCCTCCTTGGGAGTTCAGTATTTTATGGCAGTGACCAATAATGAATTGGTGCTTTGTAGTTTCCTTTGTGAACTGACTCTCTTGTGAGGGAAAGCCAAAGATTCAAATCATTCTCCATGGGTTTTTCCCTTTTCAAACTTAAAACATGGGTAATGCTGCCCTCTAGTGTAAACAAAGTGTTTCCCTAGCCACTAACATGGCCCATTCACTTAGAAGATGTGTTATAACGCTCTTGTATTATTATAGAGAGGCGTTACCTTGGCAGAAATAGGTTTAATTTAGGTCTTTGTATTCCTTCCATATTTGTCTTCTCCTCTGAGCTGATGAGGAGTTATTTTAACCTGTAACAAATGCCCCCTAAAGTGTGAGGTCAGAGATGAAGACGATGTCTGAAATACTTTATAATTTGTGTAGAGATAAAGAGATTGAAAGACTGAGGAAAACCTGAAACAACAACATATGTCAGAAAATATAGTATCTGGCTTGAGTCGGGCATTCCCATGCTCAGTAGCTTAAACAACATGATTTCTCTAGAATAGAGATATGAATAATCTGTCCACCGATAAGAAAAATGTGGAAGTGTCTGTCATAACAGGATCAGGCTGAAGAAGTTATCTCCATAAACAATATCGCAACTTGGGGAAGAAAACACAACTTTAATGATGTAGCCTTTGCCCCAAGGTCTTGACCGCCGATTCACTTAAACTGCATATTCCTCAACATGTGAATGAAGGAGTTGTCGTCGAACATGTGAGAAATCGTCTGATTACCAGTCGATAATAAAAATTGTTAGCAGACATGAAGGAGGCCATTGATAATGATGATGGTCCCTAAGATGCACAGTACAATATAGTGAGTGTGAAAAATGAGTTGAAGTCGAACACTCGTAGAATCATTCGACTAGGAGCCAATGATGAAGACCCCTGATCAAACACAAGACTACCTGCCACTGATGTCTACAAGTATCCGGGTACTGATGGGTTTCTGGAACAGCTTCCTAGATAAGATGTTGAAGTCGATAGGAAGAGATCTATTGAAAGGTAGGCACTGAGGCATCCTACATTAGTAAACACGAAACGGAAACCAACTGATGTTGTTTATGATTTGAGATATTGAAGAGGAAATGGGGATGTCGGACGAAAAATAATTTCTGGCATAATGAGCAGTTTGGTTGATAACAGGAGCAGTAGATAACGAGATCTGCTTGAACAATAGAAGGCACTCTAGCAGGGTACTAGGCAGTTGAAGCTTGATGAACACCAAAGAGTGTGTTAGGATTTTTCTGGTGCAAGGACACTGGGAAATGAAGGCTAATACTCATGGATGGTAGGGTTCAGCTAACTACGAAAGAGTTTTCTGGAAAGTGCCATGTTCAAGAATTTTGTTGCCAAATCGACCTTTTCTAAAATGTAACAGAGGTAGTATCTATTTTTTCCAAATTTTTCCCCGTCTGATTAAGTTTAACGAGTCTAGACGAGTAAACTCGGTGAATTTTTCATATTTTAGAGAGTTTGAAAAATTCCAGAAAAGACAACTCTGTGCCCCATCTGATTAGGTTTAACGAGTCCAGACGAGTAAACTCGGTGAATTTTTCATGTTTAGAGAGTCTGAAAAATATCATAGAAGAAAACTCTACGCCCCGTCTAATTAGGTTTAATGAGTCCAGATGAGCAAACTCGGTGAATTTTTCATGTTTAGAGAGTCTGAAAAATGTCAGAAAAGACAACTCCATTGGGGTACCTTTTTCATGTCTTGATAACCAGGCACGGAAAAGGGAAAATAGTAAGCCTGAAACAGTTCATTTTCCATGAGTTAGTCCATCGAAGCCGAAAAAGTGAGAAATCTATGTTCGATGCACGTCTACCTCATTTTTTAATGAGTACGAGGAGACGAAGTAAACTCAATACTCTTTGTGAAATTTTAACGAGTCCAACAAAGAAAAACTCAGTGCCCTCTGTGAAATTTTAACGAGTCACGTGGAGAAAACTCGGTTACTTTTTCAGTTTAAAGAGCTTTGAAAAAGAGAAAAGAATGTCTCCTTTCTCTCTGTCGTGGTAGTTTAACGAGCTCGACAAAGTCAACTCAGGGTTTTTTCAGTTTTATGAGCGAGAAAAATATTCCTAAAAGGAAAGCTCATTGCTTCTTCATAGTTTTAATGAGTCTGAAGAAGAAAACTCTAGGTTTTTCAGATTAACGAGCAAGAAAAAGACCATACAAAAACAACGCTCGATATAAACTTCATATAAGTTTAACAAGCCCGAAGAAGAGGACTCGACGTTTTTTTGATTAATGAGCAAGAAAAATACCATAAAAATAATGCTCAGAATTTCTTGATCTCTTTCTCGTCAATAGAAGGGTTTATGTCAGGAATTTTCTTGTAAGACCAAGAAAACACATCACGAAATACCTTGAAAAGGGATGTGAAGCACGCAATTTCCTCAGAATTGCAAGCTTCTCCAATTGGAATATTTTCCACGATACCCATTTTGACCGAGATATCAATGAGCATTGTCTTAGAAAGATTACCCATGTTCTCTTTTGAATTGATAGTTTGAACAGTCGTGTAAGCAGAGGGAACCATCTCAGGTGGGTCAAAGGATGGGATTTCAGTTTTTATCATGTCTGAGTCAATCATTGAAGCACGATGGTGAAACTCTCCCCAAGGTCGTTCTTCTAAAGACATGATCTCTCGAATAGCTTCGTCTGTAGGCAAGACTTCATTGAGGAGATCCTTAGAGAGAACTGTGATGGGCGGGAGGTTTGTACCTTCGGTCGAAACCATAGCAGTGGAGGGTTCACATGCTATTTAGATGGCTTGGTAAGCCAACTCTGCTGGTGAGAGCAGCATCTGATCTCCATATGAATCAATGTCTGAAGGTGCCAGAACGATCCATGGGTCGATAGAGCCATCCAAAGTGGTGAATATCATTGCAACCATGTTTGGTATCTCTAGCGGTGGGAGAGGAAAATAAGCCATTAGGGAAGATGCCTTTAGAAGACCGGTACCAATACTGACGTAAGAGTCAGAACCACCTCCTATTAGGGGTACAGTGCTACTTGGTAACATGGAATAATCAGGGGTGTAGAAGTATAGTTGTTCTACCTTCACTATTTTCCTATCCAAAGGAAATAGGATGAGTCAGAAGACTGAAGACACAATGGCAGTCATGGCATAAGACCAACTGCGACCAAGTAATAGATTATAGTCTAGATGGCGCTCTACGACTTCAACGTCCACGTTTACCATTTTCCCACTCAGAGTGATGGGAAATCTAGCAAGGTATCCTTTTGGGAGGAACATGTGGCCATCGAAAGCTTTGAGGGAATTCGATGACGGGGTGAGGGTAGGAGAACCTAAATTGACCCAGCAAGCTTGTGACATAACGCAGGTCGAAGCACCTTCGTCTATGATAGTGAGATGGATTAGTATCCCTTTCGACACAACCTGCACCTGGAATGCAAGTTGGTGTGAGAGGCGAGGTTTAGCCTTTTCCATATCAAAGATAGCTAGCATGGAATCCTGGGGGTCTATTCCACCAATGGCCAAAAGAAAGGCTTTCCTTTGTGCTAGACAGGTTTGTAATACTTTGAGAGTAGACATGGCTGATGGTGCCCGCGCCAAATCTTCTACAATGTTGTAGTTTTGGGCTGCACGTGCAGAGGTGTTATGAGTCGTGCGTCGAAGTGTCCCTTTGGGGGGATGAATCACGGGTTCAGCAGTAGGCCGTTCGATATACAAATTGTTGGGCGGTGGTGGATTTGAACTAGTTCCAGGTTCTTGAGCATCTATGGTAGGATTTCCATAAAGATTGGCTCGAGTTTGAAGTTCAACACTCTCAATGCCATAAATGGTAGATGGTCCTTTGTCGGAAGGATGTGAACCACCATTGCCCCGTTGATGGGGTTGTGGTGGATTATCAACCATGTGTTGATGTTGCTGCTGCTGATTAGGGAAAGGATTATGAAGAACGGAAAGTGTTTGCCCAGAATCCTTTTTGGCAATAAAATCGGTGCATTCCTACAGCCGAGGACATTTGTATGTCAAGTGGTCCTCCGCACAGATCTTGCAAGGAAATTTCATGGGTTTTTCCTTCCCTTTTTCATTTTTGGCAGCGTTTTTCTGATTAGGGTTATTCTGATTATCCGACTACTCTTCCGAAGAAGACGTCTTTTTATTGTTCTTCTTATTTTTCCCGCTAGGTTCTTGTGAGATTTGCACAGAATTCACCTCAGCGGTAGGAAGAGTAGGCATTTGGTGGGGGGCGGTCGCAGCCAAAGATGGCTGGGAGGTTTTCCCCTGAGACTGCTTTGTGGCCATACCGGAGATTGTGCCAATGAGACTTTCAGCATGTGCTCCAGTTTTCTGAGTGGCCGGAGGATTTGGGTTACCAGGGGCATGGGGGAGTAGATCGTATATTGTGCCGGATTGTGAATAGATTAAATCCAAATGCAGGGAATGAAGAACACATTGATCTTCTTTAACCACACCAGAAAGGCCAATGTCTTTAGAGATGTGGGGTAAAAGAGACTTGCAAAACCAATTGGCTAAGAGATGATACGGGATTGGCGCTTTGACTAGCCTCCTCCTACGTCTCCATTCATGAATGTGATCGGAGATGTGGGTGGTGGTGTATTGGTGCAGCGAGGTTAACAATTCCATTCCGGTTTCAAATCTAATTGGTAATTGGAAGTTCTTTAGGAACTCCATCGCTAAAGCGCCGAAAGTATTGATGGCGGTGCGTGGCAATTCAATGTACCACTTGGCGGCATTGCCTGTAAGGGCGTGGGGAAACAGTCGAAGCCGGACACTGTCATCCACCATGGAATTGGATATAGACCATAGATGAAAGGTAGTGATTTGTGCGGCTGGGTCATCTCCTTGTTTCCCATCGAACTTCGGGATGTCAGAAGGAATCTTATGCGGTATTGGAGGCCAAAGCGGGTTGTGATTGATGGGGTTGTTAGTCAGTTTATGGATATCGGGAATGTCCAAAGCTGCCAAAAATGGCAATTGCAGATTTGCCCCCGAATATAACCAAGGAAATATGGGCTGACTACTTAGACCATATAGTCCACCCATCAACGTGTTACCAGGAGGATAAGTGGGACTTTGATAAAAACTTCCTATAGGTGGAGGAGTAGGGACATACTGTTGTTGTCCATAGGGCATATTGTATTGCGGGGCAACCAGTTGGTTGCCCCCAGAATAAAAGTGCCCTCCCATTCCAGATGGAGGTTGGGGTTGGTTAGTCCAAATGGATGCAATAGAGTTAGCTGGAGGCATGCTACTACTTACATATTTTGGCAACGGCATAGAACCTACACCTATATTTGCACCACTTAAGGGAAAAGTATTGACAATAGGTTGTCCCATTTGTCCTAAGGATTGTAGGGGAAGCGAAATGTTCCCTGCTACCTGCGTGCTGGTAACACTACCCCCTGGTATAGTGACCAAGGGGTTTGAACTCAGCAGAGGGTTCCAACCGAAAGGGTTGCTAAAAGGCACCGAAGTAGTCATACTCGTGGGAGGAGCTACCGTGGGTCCCAATGTGGTCACGGTAGAAGTAGATGTCGAAGGATTTGGTAAGCTACTGACAGTTGTGATGACCGTAGGGTTGGGAGTAGGTATATGTTGACTACTGGGGTTACCCAGTGATGGCATAGAACTAACCACCAGCGGGGAGGATGGTGGCGAACCTAGGATGGTTGCCATTGGCATCGACCCTGTGGATGCTGGTGGTGAAATGGATGTTTGTGTGGCCGAAGACATATCTTGGCATGGTGGAATCTGAATTATCATAGGCCCCGACGGATTAGTGAGCAGAGGATTGTAATGAGGTACAACCCGTTCAGTGAAAGGGTCCTCCAGAAATTCCGGATGATATGAGGCTATGTGAAATCAAGATTAGTCAGAGGAGACTGCTTTTCTGTAGAAGGCATGGGTTCACCAAGGTTCAGTTCTCCCTCAATAGTGAGAGGAGGTAGACCTTGATGTCGTTGGGATAGACGGTGTGGGTCGTAGGACACCATGGTGACCTGCTTAATTTTAACAAATTTTAATAAATTGTGATGTATTATGAAGTCTCAATGACAGTAACGACACACCTAAAAAAAAAAGGACTCTCTAAAATCAATCAGCAAGCAGCTAGAATAGGGTACCATGTCTGAGTACTACCATTTGTTGGTGATGAAATCCAGTATCACAATAGTATATAGAGAGGGTTGGTCGAAAGTACAGTTACGGTCACTCTAGAGCTTCGCCCGAACCTCAGACGATAGGTGTAAGCACTCTCGTGAAGACGAGTACCCTCCTAAAGACCGAAGGTAGAGTGGGTCTGTCTGTTTCAGGTACCAGGACAGCCTATCCCAGTCACCTTGTGTAAGTCCCTAAAAATTATGGCCACTAAAGATAGATCAAATAATAGACATCATCAGGGGGGTCCACGGTCAAGGACAGTGTGCTATATGGGTAGAATACCTAGATCCCCAATCTAGTTTCGACATCCCCGAAGGGAACCCCAATATATAACACACCCACTAGATGCAGTCAAAGGTGGGCTACCTTCTTGTGCACCCAAGTGTTGTCTCGCACTGAGCTCCAGTAAAGGAATGGTCCTGATAATATGAGTGCAGTAGGATTTCACTCATTAATGACTCTAGTTTCAAGTTTTGAGATCTTGGGTGTTTTTCTCACTGTTCCTAACCCAAGATCCTAGCCTGAACTACTGTTTGTGTGAGCTAAAAAAAGAGTAATGTGATTGATTTTATTATCACATTATTCTTAGTGTACTTTGATTATTAGTTTTGCGGAGGGGGAGTTGACGTATGAAATGTAATGAGACTTTGACTAAAGAAACCATGCAAAACATGCTCTAAATGTTCAATTTGATGAAGAGTATTTCTACAAGGAGAGGTTTCTTTTCAACATCCATGAACTAACATTCAAATAACACAGTTCAGCTTTAAAGATTCAGACTTCTATCTACCTCTTCTTAACAGTCTATGAACTGAAAATTTCAGAATTAACTCAAATAGATGCAGAAAAAACTAAAAAAAAAATTATTCTCTAAAAAGTAAATGATTTTGACACTAACTTTTCAAACAAGAGCAAACAAACAAAAATTCCAGCTTAGTAAACAAGCACAGGGTTTCAGTCAAGGAGATATACTGATGGCCAAAAAATTCTGCAGCTAAAACACAATCACAACAGTGAACAGTAAGTTTTGGCTGAGTAAATACAACATTAACCCAGAGACTAACGCACTGTATTTAAGCAGATTCAACGTTATAACGCACTGGAAAACCTACAGGGGTAGTGTTAGCCAGGGAAAAATTCTTCAGATGGTCAAATAGAAACAGGATTGAACTCTGTGAGCTTTTGAAATGTATACTAGGCATAAGTACTAGTCGGAAGGATCTGTGAACAAAGGAGAGAAGAAAGGAGGAAAGAAATAGTCTGGAAACTATGGGGAAACTCCCCAGTGGAGTCACCAATTCTGCTATAGGGTAAAAATTTTGGGTTGTTGGTTATCGTATATCCCTCTCAGGGCTTTCTGGTGCCCGAGGCAGATAGTAAGATTAGCTGTACAGTTCACAAAGATGGCATATACATGTTCATATTAACTTAAAACAACTTGATGGAATGCGATAGAGAATTACCTCTTTGACGATCTTGGAGTCCCTTGGAGAGCACTAGGCAGCGAAACAATAGTCCTTCTTCACTGGCTCCAAATCTTAGTCCTGCAATCAGTCAAAGCACTCGTGTAATTTCTAACACAACATATATCCTATCAATTAAGCTAATATATAATGAACATCTAAATTACACCCATCTGAGCCATTCATATCATACTATGTAAATATTCAAACAATAATTACAATATTAAGCATCAAATGGACAAAACAAATACAGTTCTATTGATTTTTAAAGAAGGAGGATTACAACCATCAGTTGTACCAAGTCCTCCTCAGTCTTCCAATCTCTCTTTCTCTCAAGTATTGAAGTCTTAGTCAAAAATCTCTCTAGGAACCTCTTTGACTCTTGGCCTTCACACTATAACACTATTCTCTACTTCACAAGTATTCAGAACATTAGCAATCCTTCGACCTTCAACCAAGAGCCTTCAGCTCCTTTTTATAGAAGAGGGAGAAAGCCATTGTTGCCTTTCTCTTTCCACTAGTTTGGAATAGAAAAAACAAAGATGTTTCTTTAATCTCTATGCTTTTTCCTCCTTGGGAGTTCAGTCTTTTATGGCAGTGACCAATAATGAATTGGTGCTTTGCAGTTTTATTTGTGAACTGTCTCTCTTGTGAGGGAAAGTGGGAGATTCAAATCATTCTCCTTGGGTTTTTCCTTTTTCAAACTTAAAACATGGGTAACGCTGCCCTCTAGTGTAAATAGAGCGTTTCCCTAGCCACTAACGCGGCCCATTCACTTAGCAGATGCATTATAACACTCTTGTATTTTTATAGAGAGGGGTTACCTTGGCAGAAATAGGTTTAATTTAGGTCTTTGTATTCCGTCCATATTTGTCTTCTCATCTGAGCTGATGAGGAGGTATTTTGACCTATAACAGCCACCCTCAGCTTGAGGGTCATATGTGAGAGGGGTCCTCCATGCAATGGGCAATATGCCCGCGGGCCTCTCTGGGCCAGCATCTGCATACACATAGAACTGTTGTTAGAATATGCATGTATCACAAAAAAATCATAAATACATAAAAAATCAAAAAGAGTCATACCCAACTCCTCGTCCCAGTCCTCCCCCTCTAGAAGTGGGAGATCGGGGTCTCCCATGAAGTAGGTTCCTACGTAGGGCCAATCCTCAACCACAATCAGCTGACGCTGTAACCATACAAAAAAATCAGGCCTCCAAGACATCTGTTGGCCCCCTCCTGACCTGGGCATAAGTGCTGCCCATCGAGCCATTCTTAGCTCCCTTAATGTTGGCTCAGTGACTATTGCCCCTTGGCCCTGGAAAAATTGTAATCGTTCCAGAATGAACGACACCAGAATGGAACCATACCCAAACTATTTCAGTTTGGCCTTCTTGCACTTTGTCAGCTACCATTTGATGTTTTTTGTCACGGCAGTGGCCCAATCAAAAAGTGTAGGATTCATGCATTCGGAAGCTAGTAGGAGTTGCACCTTGGTTGCCTCATGCAGGGCCTGCGATCCTAAAGCCCGCGTAATGGTGTGAAGCACCACCCAGAGTGCTAGATCGCGGATAGTGTGGATGTCTACTTTCCCACTGCCTGATCCTGTTTGTGCCCCTGGGCACACTCTCACCATTACCATATCCATTTTCTCCCAAGAAGGTCTACTGCCTATCATGATTAGCACTGGGCCTCTGCACGACAATCCGGTTATGAAATAAACATCACAGACTTCGAGTACTAATACTTGGTCTCAGAGTTTGAACACTTCTTCATTCTCGTCCCATATGCTAATCAAGTATTGTAATAGCTCAGGTTGAGCTTGTAAGCATGGTGTGAGGAAAAATTTCTTGAGACCATAGTCTCGGAGTGCGTTCATGCAAGCTTCATTTTGCATGGCCATTTCGTCCTCTTCTCCACGTTCCCTCTCCTTCCATTCAATCACCATTGTGCTTGGATATTTGCACCAACATGGTCAAAAATGCCTTATTAGATCTCTGTTACACTTAAAAAATCAATTGGGTGGCTCACATTTTGGGAAATTAAGGTGGAAAATTGCGTTGCGCCATTGGCGCGACCCCTTTATAAGCGAGAGACGATTGGCATGGGTCCATGCCCGATACCTGCGCCAATTCGCTGAGCCCTAAATTTTCAAAGGGTTCCCCCAGAGATCAAATACACAATGGAAATCTACAAAAAATGGATCAAAACAGAGCTTAAGGGAGAGCCTCTTACCTGTAATGGACGAGAACCTGGATGATGTACTGGATTGGTCACTATCACCGCCACAAGTTCGCACACCAAAAGCTCACTGTTGCTCTCCAAATGAGGTAAAAAGTAAAAGTAAATATGATTTTACCATTTGTGGCATATTTATAACTTTTGAAGTCAAAATTAGGTTTTTAAAGTCATTTTTCTCAATATTTTAATATATTTTGTCGAAAAATGGATTTTACACTCGCTTTTATGTGCAGAAACAAGTTTTTACACGACTTGGCCAGTGATACGAGTTGTATTTTATACTTTTTTCGGACTCAGTAAAAACACGAAAAAGTCACTTTGGAGTCATCTTTCATCTTTTTTCTAACTCTCTAAACATGAAAAGATTTCCAAGTCCCTTGCTGTTTCAATATTGTTAAAGTGGCTGCAAAACGACATCTACCCAGTATACATTTACCCCTTTTTCAGGCTGGGATAGATTATTTACGAAAAAGGAATACCCCAGCCTATCGCGACTAGGAGGTTTTCTCAGACATAGTTTTCTACCTTTTCAGATTTGAGGAACTATTTACGAAAAGGGACCATCGGATTTTACTTTTCTGCTGTCTTTTCAAACTCTCTAAAAATGAAAAGACACCGAGTTCTTCCCTTGTCAGACTCATTAAACCCTGATGGCATCAGATCCAGTAGTAATGACAATATTCGAGTTCCTCCTTCCTAGGGATCATTAAATGTACTAGGATGGATTCTTCAGAAGGATGAAATTATATTACAAGCATATGCTATACCCTTCAAGCTTGTCTTCAAAAATAATTGGGGTACTCGCCAGAAATGGTGGGGAAAAATGGAATTAGTATCGTCGTCGTGTCGGCAGTATGTCGCTCTTGAACAAGGCACTTTTCTGCATTCGTGTCGGGTTGGGGACATCTCATCTCATTATCTGTTTGCCTTTGTGGGTTTGGGTAATCCCTTTTGACCTCTCATCTGCTCTTTGTCTCATCATCATGACCTCTGATATTTTGATGTCAAATACTGCCAAATCCACTGTCGTGCCGCCGATATGTTTAAGAGAAGTTGACCTCTGTGAGTTTCAACCTTCCTCTGATTCTCATCTAACCCTGATTCACAACATTATGTTCCTCTGTCTCACGTCGATGATGTGGGAAACACTATGGCCCACCCTCGATCAAGGTCACTTCCTGTCGACTTCAGCTCATTATCCAAGAAGTTGATCTAGAGACTCCCTTTCGGTACCTTGGAGCTTGCATGCCTCAATGGCAAGTTCTTCACATTCGACGCAAGGTTTTCATCATTGACCTTCGATCAGATGATTCTGCTGGTGTTCAATGCCATCTCACTGTTCACATTCCGTGGATTGTACCTATATTACCTTGAGGGCCATTGTCATTATTGGTGGTTCCTCTCACGTCTTTTGACAACTTTCATCACTGGCTGGTAATCAGACGATGTTCTTGCATGTTTGACTTAGCTCACTTATTCACATGCTAGAAATTGTACTTTGTTCCGGTTGAGATGGAGCGCAAGACCCTGGATTTTGTCTTTTAGAATCCAAGCTGTGATTTTGTGGATTATTATGATTGGTTACATGGCTCATTTAATGGATGGCTGTGACCATACCTAAGTCTATTTATCGATCCTTACTGGATGGCTGCGTCCATACCTTGGATCTTAATTATTGTATACTCTGTTACGGATGGCTGCAACCATACCACATATATATCATGTATTTGAGATACCAGTTGTACTTGTCTACGCAGGTTTTCTGACGGCAGTGTTTTCAGTTGGGCGCATTCTCGTAAAGCATTTCACCTATCTCTCTCTCTCGGGCCTCATGCTTTAGGGGGCATCTGTTACACAATAATTTGTCACCATCCCTGCAATTCCCCGTCTTGCACATTGGAGGGCTTATTCCATGACCTGTGAGTAGTGACATGACTTGAAACCACTTTCATGGCATCCCCCTTGACAAGGATAATCATTCCACTGAAGACAATTTCCTGTGAAAAGCCCTAAAAATAGATTTTTTAGCCTTGGCGCAACTAGCCAGTTCAGCGCTCGCACCAATGGAGGAAATCCACCAAAGAGGGCTTGCCAACTGGCGCTCTGTCCTAGTGTATCACCTGCACCAGGCTTAATAAGGAGTGTTTTTTAAAAATAAATGGCGAAATTTTGATTCCAACCAACTCCTAAACTGGTCCCTAAATTGAGTTGGGAGGTTTGGCTCCAGATCTCCATGTAGAGGAAGTGGTTTTCCACCTATCATGGAAGCTTCTTTGAAGATAGGGCCAATCCCAGCATTGTAGGGATCCCAACTCCCCTTCCACCATCTATCTAAGCTTTTCATTTTCCCTTTGCAAGCTATCCTGAATAGTGTTGAATCAATTGTAAGGAGATTATCGTCAGACAGACGAAGAGAGAGAGACTTGTTCTTTTCCCGGCGAGCTTTACTGAGATGTACTCCTCTGTCGACCCGCTGAAGGAAGATCCAGCATCAGAGCTCAGGTTGTATCTTTATTTGTTCTGATTAATAATAACAGACTTAGATTATGGTTCCACTCAGATGTTCATGTTTCATGTTATGAGTTGTATCTTTTTTCACTGATACATAATTTCATGTATTAGGTTTTACGCTTGTGTGTTTTTTTTTTCTTCTTGTATGTGCACGTGTTCGATCGCATCGAGTGGGAGAATTGTGATCTTCCAGAGCAAGGGACGAAAACACCATCTCCTCCACAAACGACAACAATGTAGGACTTAAGGTAGGCCTCTTGTCGCATCTTGGTCTTTTACAATTAGGAAATTGCGTCTTAGCATGACTCGGTTGTTGCTAGACCTAATCTGGGCTAGTAGGGATTTCCTCTATCCACAGAGGGGATTTACCTCTCCAACAGGGACAAAGCACAACAGTTCATCCAACAGATACAAACAATTCACCAAGCAGTGCAAGAGAAGATGTAAAAGATTCAGGCTCGATATAAGGCCTGGCATGATAAGCATCGAGTCGACCATAAATTTCAAGTTGGTGAAAAGGTGTGGTTCCATATTAGCAAGGATCGAATGAAGGGAGAAGGTAATAAATTGCGACCAATCTCGTATGGTCCATTTACCATATTTGAGAAGATTGGGAATAATGATTTCCAACTCAATTTACTTGTATACATGCAGATGTAATTTGTTGTTAATGTCGAGAATCTGAAGCTTTATGAACTACCATTGATTATGGACACCGAGGAGATAGGATCAGTTCCTACATTTGATGACTTTGCACCAGAGTATCTCAATAAATTTCCATAATAAATCATTCTCGATTGAAGAACCAGGACTTCACGATGAGGAGATGTGTAATATCTCCTTGTTGGATCCAAAGGGATGCACCCAAGTAAAGCTAAATGACTTGAAAAGGAGAACATGAGGGAGCAATTACCTCACTTGCGTGTTTATTGATAAGGCTTTTGGGGGTCCAAAAGCTCTTCAGTAGGGAGGAATAATCCAGGAGGATCGTATAGGTCCAAATAAAAGTGCCTTAGGCTCAAAAATCAAAGTGTTAGAAATGTGGAAAACTTAGTGTCAAGTTGAATATCTCATCTTTCTGATTCCAATGACGTAGAAAACACTCAATTTTGAGTCTGTATGAAGGAGTTAGAAGCAGTCAAATTTTAAGGGTTGACTTGGTGATGTGGCAACTTAAGGAGGAAAAAAATTTGCAGAAACCCGACCACTGGATTCTGGCCAACTTCAGCTAGATTCCGGGAAAAATTGTGGGACAGTTAAAATCACTCCTTTGGTCATGTTCTAGAATTTTAAAAAATGAGTGGTTGGTTTATAAAATTAAAAAAAATATTTAAAAAAGGTAGGGTGGGCCATGACCCCCGCACTACCCAATGAAAATGTAACAAAAATATTATTTAAATGGGGTGGGCCAACGGCCATGACCCATCCACCCACCATATGAAATATAAAACAATTTAGAATGGGCGGGGTGAGGGTTGTCAACCCCATCGCCCCTCCCATACCATTTACACTTGGTGCCATATAACTCGGGTGAGCTGCCCAATATGGGTCCAACCTCCCACAAACATCAATGAAGGCCCATTTTAAAAAAAAATATTAGTTTTGTTTAAAACATATTCAGCCTTATTACAAAGGGGGCAGGATTTGACCACCCGACCCCCTCCCCGAAACAAAGGATATCAACCAAATCAGCTAGCGGGCTTCCTTGAGGAGTCCACCCGCATTTTATTATTTAAACATCTAATTCATAAGTGCACCCAGGAAGGCCAGGAGTGGCACAAGTACGAGACAGAGTGGAACCATGAGCGCATTGCACGAGGGGTGGAGAACCATGAACTGAGCCATTTATAGAGGAGCCATATTTGTCCAGTATCAAAATCAGGAAAATTTTATATGGATTATGCACCTCTCGATGCCATAAGATGCTGTCAATTTCTTCATCAGAGGTCTCCAATTTTTGGGCACTTTCATCTATGGAGGTATAAGGGTGTAATCTTTTGTTAATTCTTGTATTTTCATTTTATTTGCCACTTAATGAAAGAGGGCGTCCCCACTGATTGAGCAAGGCCCGGAGACGTAGTCCCTCCTGGACAAACTCCATTATCAATTCCTTGTCTTTTTGCATGATTTTATGTGCTTTTCTCTTCTTATGTTTATTCCTTTTAAGTTTAATGGTTAAGATGCAATTATACATGTAATTATTTAATACATCTTAAAGAAAAATATTTTGGATCACTCGCCCGTGGCCCCTTGGCCGCTTGGTGGGGGTGGTAGGCTAATTCTAGGAATAGACCTACCACCATGCTCAGCTCCTAATAGGTCATGGGGCGAGGATGGAAAAATGATTATATATATATATATATATATATATATATATATATATATATAGATATAGATATATGTTCAAGTAACAAATATTTTTTAAAAAGTGCATACTTAAGACATAGAATAAATAAGTGTAAAAAATAACTAAAAAAAAGGTTGATTTTTTCAAAATCCACATGAAAATCAACAAAATTAAAAAAAATATATCCATACTTAATATATCAAAAAATTTAAAGTGTCAAAGATAAGCCAAAAAATAAAGTTTGATGTTGCATCGAAACTTTTCAAAATTGGCATGGAAGTCACTAACATTTTAAAAAAATGTGCAAGGAAAATTTAAGGTATCAAAAATATGCTCCAAAAAAAGATGTATTCTGAATCAAAACTTTTCAAAATTCGATGATTTTTTGCTACCTCTAAAAATATTGAGAACTCAATTTAGTTCTCGTTTGATTTTTTATTGTGTTTTTTGTTACACAAGAACCAATAACTAAGATAGAACAACAGGAGGAGAAATGGGATACAAAAAAATGTTGTTGAGTATGAGGTCATAACAACATAAAAAACAACTCAGGCAAAATATGAAGAAATATTGAGAGCAACATATTTTCTTAGGGAAGTAGAAAATTGGAAGAATTTAGTAGTCTTACCTAAAGACAAGGTTATTTTTCTCAAACAACATGAGTAGATGGTCAACAATCTTAAGAAGGAATGCAATGAAAAGTTAAGAATTCAAGATTTTGTGAGGGTTCAAAGAGAGAGGAAGCAACCAATAATACAAGTGAAGGAATTACAAGAAGAGGTGCAACTGCTATAGTAAGAGAAAGAATTTATGTATGAGCTTATTGATCATTTAATACGCTGGAAAATTCCTTCTCCATCGTATCCTCTATATATGCAGGAAAAATGTTTTCTTTTTCAATTGACAACCCTTAAGGAGAAACAACCATATATTACAAGGAAAGTTCCATATTTCTTGGAAATTTTTCAAAGTGCTAACTTCTTAGAACAATATGTTTGGTGTGGAGCCTGATTATCTTGTTTACTTTGTATCACTGAGTTGAACCCCTGTACCTTAATGGGGAGGCAATGCCGCCCGTAATTAAATGCTGCCTGGGGGGTCCAGGTGGGGCGACTCATTAGGTGGATGATCTGATAGTAGAAGCTATGTTTAGTTTAGGGTTTTTTTCCCTAGAAGGAAACCCCTCGCTTTGTATGAGGGTATTATATTGCGGCTGTGAATTATATCTCTATTCTCAGAGCGAGAAACTAATAAAGAGACTGTGAGAGAGAACATAGGATATTACAATGGATCTGTTGTAGGTTGTGTCTCTTCATTTTTCGGGATAATGAAAAGGAAAAACTGGTTGTTCGGGGTGGATGTAGCCCAAACTAGGTGAACCGTGTATATCCGTGTCTCTCTGGTTTTATGTGTTTTGTGTGTTTGTGTTTTTCCCATATTTTATGTGTTGCATTTCTATGCAATATATAATTTTCTAACACAACATTTTCTATGGCGAATTATATTTGCATGAACTTGCTTGTTTTGGAAACAGATCTCTCAATTTGACACCTTATGTGGGCATTGTTCAAATGAGGAATTTTGTATCTTTTGCTCAAAAATGGCTAAATTGGAAAGTTTCATATGACACTATAAAAATCAACGAGGGATAAGTAAATTTTTTTTATCAAAAATGAGTTTGGATTTGTTGATGTTTTTGTTAGGGCACACAATATGGTATTGAAATTTCCAACCACCCAAGCATTGGTAATTGAATATTGGGGTTCGGTTTTATAGAGATGCCTCAAGAATATTCAGGGGATCATTAGAGGAAATTTCAGCCTAAAAGTGTCAATGAAATTTTCATGTAATTTCCATGTCATAATATGGAAACCAATCAAAACCATTTAAATTTAAAAATGGGTAAATGTAAATATTTTGGAGGGAAAAGAAGAAAAAATACCTTTTTGAATTGTATCCTTATAGGTTTACTCAAATTTTAAGTGTAGACACTCATTGGATTCAGAATTGATTTCCATATCCAACGAGTACCCATTATGCATACTTTTGAGAAGACCCACATTGATAAAAATTGAAGATACAACACACTTTTTAAATGTATCTTCAATTTTTATCAATGTGGGTCTTCTCAAAAGTATGCATAATGGGTACTCGTTGGATGTTGAATTTAATTTTGCATCCGATGAGTGTCTGCACTTGAAATTTGAGTAAACCTGTAAAGAGATAAGACAAAAATACAATTAAAAGAATAGTTTTATTCTTTTCACTCCAAAATTCATAGCTCTTATTTTATTATTTTAACTATTATTTTATTATTTTTCCTTGGGAGGCCACTTTTAGGATGAAAATTTACTCTAATGAAGAGATAATTCATTACAAGGGAGTAATATAAGGTGGAATATGTGTTGATAGGAGCTCATGGAAGAATATTTTTATTGTTATCAAAATTCTATACAAGTCCTTTCTATATTTCCTCAATATACATATTTCATTAAGAGGAGTGGTCGAGGGTGGATTGAAATCAGATTTAAATTTCCTTTTGTTTGGCTTCCAACCTATTAGTATCATCACCCATATCACTTTACTAATAAATTATGGGAAATGAAGTTAGTCCTTTATCAAGGTTATTGGGGCAGAACAGAGGACACTATAAAGTCCTATGATTTCTCAAAACTACACTCTCAACATGTTAGGAACAAGTCATATGGGTTTGCACAAGGAAATGCACATGCTTAATCTAAGGGGGCATGTTGGTCCATGGAATTGTTAGCTTTTTGCATTCACTTTCTTATTATTTTTTCTCCCTCTTTGACCAACAAGACCACATTTTACCACTGTAACAAACATTATTTATCTAAGTATGTCCTTTTTGGAATGTCACCTTCTTAGTCTAATTATACTTATAATTTGGTGTTGGAACTACTGCCTTGGGTGATTTTTATTATAAAATTGATAATATGGGTTTTTTAAGGTTTAAGTGGTCTCTTGAATTTGTTGTTACAAGATTACACTTCACAATTTCCTTTATTAATTTGGACAAAGGCTTTGAGAAATGTCATTGATACACAAAAAAAAGTCCTTGTGAGTGCTGTATTTTTCTCACATGGACTAAATCTCGAGTGCATCAAATCAAAGTCAATTCAAATATTGGGAGATATTCATGGAGCATACAGATCATTTACTTAATTTTTTATATAAATTTATTGTAATTAAAGGAAAATTGTTACAACTTTACCCTTATCATTGTAATTGTTGTATGAATTATCAAAATGTATTTTTATTTTAATATCACATGAGAATCGAAATATTCTAATGATGCTATTATGGTTGTATTTGAAAATTATAAAGAAGAGAGTTTTCTGCCCACGAGGGTAGCAAAGGAACTCATATAGATAGTGTTACACCATTTTCTGGTCATCTAACCTATTACTATTAGATGGACCTAAGTACACCATGTAAGACCAATTTTAACCTAAGTAAAATTTCTTTCACTATGAAAAATAACTTAGTAAACCACCTTTCTTAAGTTGTTTATGGCCTAAACAGGAAACCCCATGAGGAAATATTAAATAAATCCACATTTTTTTTATTTTCCTCAAGGAATAATTAGTTAAACAATAGTTTAATTAATATTCCTGGTCATATTTAACCCAAAACAGGAAAATTTTCATCTTATTATTTTCTAGGAATAATTATTTAAACCTTATTTAAATAATATTCCTTGTTAAATTTGACTAAATCACTCATAAATAATTAAATAAATCATTATTTATTTGATTATTACTTAACCATATCCTTAAAATAATAAATAAATCATTTATCTATTTATTATTTACAAATAAATGGATTTGACCCAAGTCAAATTCTTTTTCCCTCCAACAAATATAATAAAATATTCCATAAAATTTGGATCTAGAATTTGTTAATAATATTTTAATTATGCACCAATATCTAGACTAAATTAATATTTTCTATAAATGGAAGGGTTTTTCCATTCACTCACTACCTTTTGTTGCCTAAATATCACTCTAGATCTATACTTTTGGTTTGACATTTATCCACCATCATTGTCATATTTTGCTACCATTTTTCTTGTGAGCTCCCTTTGAGTTCCATTTTTGTCTAGATTTTCTACACCATCAAGAGAGAGGGAATTTTGATATGAAGTGTTGAGGACTTACAAGGACCCATCCCATTGAGGAGGATTGGTAACATCCTTCTGTGTTCTCCTCCCAGGTGCCATTAATACAAAATTCTTTAAACATATTTTTGGATGCATGGAGTAACTCTTGTTTTTATTTATTGATTAATGTCTTTTAATGCATAGATCTAGATTTTGCAGCATTTATCTTGGTCAACTAATTGCAGATCTAAATATATTGGCAACCATCTTTGCTATTAGGGTTGTTTGTTATGCACGACTAAAGTGAGCATTTTTCGTACACTTGCGATTAAGATTCATAATAACAGATAGTATTTCAATGAAGGGGAAACGACCAAGACTATAATCCTGATATTTTATTAATGAAAATATCAAACTTGCATCATCATATATTTCTCTGATTAGTTTGCACACTTTTTAGTGCACCAACCCCTGTCGAGGAATAAGAGCCCTCCTTCTTAGCAGGGATCATTGGTCAAATAAAATACATTAGTTATTTGTATTAATTCTTCTCGGTTATGTGATTGTTGTTACTGTCAATTTTATTTATTAGTCATTGATTGCAAAAGATTGTTTTTTTAATGGTGTGATGGCATAAGTCACAGACCAATCCCTCTTAGTGTAGCAACAAGTTATTTAAATTCATGTTACATATTATTTTTCACTTTCTTTGAATGTGTGTTCAACATTTAATTGGGTGATCAAGGGTTGTAGGAATGTCATTTATGGATGGTAGTGGTTGTGTAACATAGAGATTTATTCTATGATCGTGTGACGTTTTTCTGATTATGTTGAAGAGTGTAACAAATTGAATGTTTATTGAGAGTGATTTTTTCAATGACCTTGGTTTGAGATTCATTATTCTAGTTATTGATTCCATTGCATAGACTTTCCATGATAGTCTTTAAATTTAAGCCTACCTAGATTGATAATTAATGCAAGAGTGGAATTGTTGCTCCAATTTAAGGCAACAATTGTTTTACTGATAGTTAGTGTGAAATTTATTTATTTCTTGTTATAGTTTTATGGTGTGCTCATTTCAGTTGAATATGTGTTTCAAAGTTTGTTGAGAGAATGGTTTCCATAATTTCTCTTATTTTTTGAATAAGAGATAGCATGGCAAAGTGGTTTTATTTTGCATTTTGTTTTTATTTCTTGAGAGTGTGAAGAAGGTTTGAGAGTGTAACAGTGAGAGTGTTGAGTTGCTGAGAGTGTGATTACAACAATTGAGTTTGACATCATTAGCATTAGTCATAATTTTCTCTTGCATATATTTTGTGTAATAGTCATGCAATAACAAAACATACCTGGATTGAAAATTAATGTGAAGTGTTGGAACTATTGCTCTGAATTAAAACGAAATTTTTTCTTCCTGACAACATGTTGAACCAAAACCCATACATAACTTTGACGTAATGCAAGTTGAATAAAAACTTGGAATGTTGTATGAAATATGAAGCAAAATTATGTAAGGGTCAAAATAAACATATAATAATTCAAAAGTTTGTAAAATAATTAAGTAAACAGTCTATAGTTTGAATCAATCATATTGGCCAATACATGAATTCGAGGCATGTATTTTAGAGAAGCAAGGAAATTTTGGCCTGCTTCACAAAAATGCACACCTGATGTTCATTTCAGGGCCAAATTGAATGATTCAACTTGGAGAGTATTTTTTACTCATAGGAAACATTAATAAAATTAAATATTTTTTATTTTTAACATTACATTGATATGGTGGGAAACATTCCACCATTTACCCTAGGAAGATGTCATATATCCTATCATGTTCCAACCATCTTCCAACCAAATTTAGAATTAGAATGTACAACACTTTTCATTGACTAAATATGGAAAAGGCCTATGTTTCCTCTACTCTATGTTGCAAGAAATAAAAATTTACATATAAACATAACAATATCCTACTAACTTATTGAACATTGAATATTGATATCTTGTTCTCCATCCAAATAAAAAAGTCGGTCCACTTTTTGTTTTGTAACATGTCATTTTTGAATTTTGAATGTTGACAAGTGAAATTAAATAATTCATTCAAACTAGATGTATAGTGAGGTGGAGAATAGTATAATACACCATTTTCAACTTAAATCACTCAAAAATAAGGAAGAATGAGGATATGATGGGCATTGTTTTTGAGTTGTTTAGAATTGGTTTAAAAACTGAGAAATTTTCATATTTGTCAAATCAATTGAAAGAAAATGACACATAATAAGAAGAATGTGAAAGAGATTTTTGTAAAAAATGCATATGTATTCAGCACCATGGTATTATTTCTAAGTAATGACATATGTACAGTCCTCGGCATGCATTTTTATAAGATCTACTTTGTAAATTTGCACTTTGTTCTTGACAGAACAATTCAAGAACTTAAGTCACTAGTTTTGAATTTTGACCAAGAGAATTAAAAATTGTGCACAAGTGTAAATAAATAATTCATTAAAATATGATCATACAATCCTTGTGTTCATTTGTATGTTTATGGATTGAATTTATAAAAAAAATTCCCATCATAGTAAAAATTGTTAAAAGTGCACTTTTCATCCATCTGTTGTGAACAGATGAGGGAAGGTTATAAAAATCCAACAAAAGAATGTTTTTTCCTAATATGTGTAACTATACCATTCCTACATCCATTTACTATAATCATTTCATAGCAGGATATGACTTGTTCTTTTATTAAACTAAGGGGACATCTCATGAATACATGACAACCCTTAGGTGTTTTTTTCTCAATAAGCTCCTTTTTAGCCTAGATAGAAAAACTGGGTGTATAGTGAGGTGGAAAATAATACAATACACCATTTCCAGCTGAAATAAATTATAAATAAGGAAGAATGAGGGTATGTCAGGTAGTTTTCTGAGCGGGGTAAAACTGGGTTAAAAAGTGAAATTTTTTCATTTTGTCGATTCAATTGGAAAAAAAGTACATAGAATCTGATGAATGTGAAAGAGGATTTTGTCAAAAATATGTATATATTCATCCCCATAGGATTTTTTTCAATTAATGACATATGAACAACCTTTAGCAAGGATTTTTCTAAGCCGATTTTTGTAAATTTTCACTTTTCTCTTAATAGAACAATTCAATAACTTAAGTCATCAATTTACTATTTATACTCAGAGACTTACAAATTGTGCACAACTGTAAATAAATAGTTCACTCAAATATGGCCATGGAATCTCTAAATGCATTTGTATGTTTATGGCTTGCATTTTACACCAAATTCCCCACATGGTAAAAATTGTTAAAATTGCACTCTTCATAGATTGAATGTTGATTATAAAGCTTATTATATAAAAGTTAAAACATAAAGTTTATTATATATAAATTTTATATTATAAATTTTTTTATTCATTTAAATTTCTAAAAACCTATTTTGTTGGCATCCTCGATGTGCATCTTGAGTTTCCATCCTCCACATGTATCCCCTACGTGCATCCTTTGCGTGCATCCTCCATGTGCATCCTCATCCTGCACCCTCAACTTCCATCCTCGGTGTGCATGCCCAACATGAATTCTCAAATTCCATTCTCATTGTGCATTCAACTCTAATTCAAATACATAGTCAGCCATGGAAACAGGGGCCTTCTCAACCACATCATCAGTTGACAAACATTGTTTCGAAATTGAGAGTTTCTCCATGAAAAATTTATAAGAGAGCACTGATGAATGGAATGATAGAATTAAGTGGAAAGAAGATATGATTGATATGATATTAAGAGTAGAAGTGCATTATTTTATTTTGGGGAATTTAGTTCAGAACATAAGAGATATATGCAACTATTTTAATTTATGATCGTGAGTTGAAGGAATTGGTAATTTTTGGGCAAAAGGTTTATCTTTACCCTGATTTGGTTACCATAGAAGCTAATATACAACGTAGGGGAGGAGTAATGTTGGACCACTTGAAAGCCCCCAAGAAGAAAAGACTAATATGGCAAAGAAAATATGTGGAAAAAATATAGTTTTTCCCATAAATGGTTTAAAAATGGAAGATGTTCACCCAGGAATATATAAAAATTTGATTTATAGTGTCCTATAGACCATTCTGAATCACCACAAGAAATATATTTTCATTTAATGCATGAATTTGGTCATATACTGTGTTGGCGACTTGGTCATAGATGTGCCCTTTCTATTGGCTAAGAAATTGCACCATGGATTGCAAGAATATAGTTAAGAGGGTCAATTTTAGCTACCCATTCACACTACAAAAAATTATTGACCTGTATTGACCCAATGCAATGTGATCAAATAGTCCTAAATAAACATACAATATGATGTTTAAAGTGTAGGAAGACAATGACAAGATACCTCAACATTTTCTAGAGAAGAATGTGGAAGGGGTTTCTTCTACTACCACTTCAAAAATACATGAAGAATTTTTGGAGGAAAATATGGAAAATGTGGTAAGTGACATCAATCGCGAGAAACTTGATGAAATTTTTGTTGTTGCATCTTTGGCAGGATTAAATACATGCCAATATGTAGATAAGGTGCAAGGATTTTTCAACATTGATGAAGAATCTATTGATGATGGTATTTTTTATTCTTCAAAGGGTTAAGATTATTCTTGTATAAAGAGTTGTGAACTGTGCATGACTAAGGACAAGAAGATTATTTAACACACACAACAAGTTATATATTTAGATAAATCCAAAGAGTAATTATCTAATGCACAGGGTCACCATGATTCATAATTTTTTTTTATGTAAAATATGCATGAATAAGGATCAATAGGTTCTTCATCTGAAGCAGGAAATCACAAGCTTGAAAAAATGTCTAGTGGACAATTAAAAGAGGGAAAAAGTATCTATATACAAGTCCAAAATATATTGAAGAATTGAGAGATAAAAATGGTAAAGCTATAGATGATGGAATTAAGGAACTTAATGATTAAAAATAAAATTACATGGTTAAAACGAACAAATATGCATCCAAGAAACTAGAGCTTAAAAATGAGCGTAAAGATAGGTCTGAGGCTCTTAACATAATGTCTCTATAGACCTACATTCCACTTGCATTAAAAATTATGAAATAAGTGAAGGAGAATGAAAAATATATTCATACTTTAAAGGTTGAGTTTCAAAATAAATAAGTAAACTAGTTACTAAACAAAAATAGGAGATCAAAAATTGTGAAGGGTTAAAATGATGGAGAGGGAGATTGAAAATAAATATGTAGCATTGGAAGATGGTAATAAATTGAAGGTCTTGTTATATTTTGAGCACTCATTAATAGAACAAGAGAATATATTGAATTTATTTATTCAAGCAGTAGATACTAAAAAAAAAAGAAACCAAGTATACCTTAGTTTTAAGTACGATTGGGCCTTGCAAGAGTGAGAGATATCCTTGTTTAAATTTGTTGCAGTTTTAGATGTTTGAGGTGATGTGTTTGAAACTTAAAAAATAAATGAATCACTCAAGAACAAGATAGCTATGAAGGAAGGGTAGATTAAGGACCTTAAAATAAAATTATTGGACGAGAAAGAAGGAAAACGTTTGGGATTCCAATGTGAGATACAAGATTTGAAATCCAAAATTCACACTTTGAAGAATAAGCTCATAACTCTTGTACTTCCAGTTTCACATATTTTAGATCATTGAGATTTGAAGGATTAATTGCGTCAAGTTAAAGGTGATTTGATACACATGAAGGAAACTATTAGAGAAAAATAAAAATAATACTCTGAAAAGTACAAGAAGCATGTGGAGATTTTGAGGAAGCACTCTGTTATTTTTTTTTTTGCAATGCTACTTGATACATTATAAAAATAGAGTGAAGGACTTGGAAGATAAATTACAATCAAGTGACGCAACTTCCAAAGAACCAGACACGTCTACACAAGGCAAGAGAGATTGCACTGCATTAGATTCTTGTGAAGAGGATGGCTTGAAGAAACCTCAACCTAGAGTTCCATAACAAAAATCTATGTATATGTTATTATTGTAAATAGATTTCAATGTTTAACATAAAAAAAAATAAAAAATTCCCATAACATTTTTGTTTATGCAAAAATGTATTTTTATATAATTAATTTCTTGTATTTTAGTGAGAAACATACGGTTCTTTGTTATTCATAAAATCAAAAGGACTTACACATTCAAATAATAGATAAATATTGTTTGAATGATCCATTCATGCGTTCTAGTAATTATTCAATAAATTCTAGGGCTATATTGTCTACAAAGGATTCAAAGGTTTTATTTGTTGTGACTAAGGAGTCAATTTCTTAAATGTTGGGTCGATTTGGTTCTCTAGTGAATTTTTCCTATCCTACAATTGGCATAGTTGAGGAATAATAAGTTAGTTTCCAAGTTCAATATTTTCTATCTCTACAATATCAACAAAGTAATATTCTTTCCCAATATATGTACATATCCCATTCCCAAAACAATTTACTATAATCATTTTGATAGCAAGGGTTGGCTTTCATTTTTGTTAAACTAAGGGGACATCTCATGAATACAAGAAAACCTTTAGGTGTTTTTGCTCAATAGGAACAATTTTAGCCAAAATTGAAAAACAAGGTGTATAGTGAGGTGGAAAATAGTAGAAAACACCATTTATACAATATTTGAAAAGCATTTTTCTAAGCTAATTTTTGTACATTTTCACTTGGTTCTTAACATAAGGATTCAAGATCTTAATTCATTAGTTTTGAATTTTTATCAAGAGGCTTACAAATTGTGCATGAGTATAAAGAAATAATTTTATTCAACCCCGATGTATAGTGAGATGGAAAATATTAGAAGAAACCATTTGCAACTAAAATCACTCAGAAAGAAGAATGAGGGTCTGGCGGGCATTTTTCTGAGGTGGATAGAACTATTTTAAAAACTGAGAAATTTTCATTTGTCAAATCAACAAGAAAATAACACAACATTTGAGGAATGTGAAATAGGTTTTTTTCACAACATATGTCTTCAGCCCCATAGGATTATTTCCAATTAGTGGCATTTGTACAGTCTTGGGTGGGCATTTTTCTAATCACATTTATGTACATTTTCGCTTTGTTATTGACTGAATAATTCAAGAACTTGTTGAGGCCCCAAAAATAAGTGCAACAACATCAGGGAAAACCACCCAATTGGGGACTTAAAAACCGTCCCTTTTCTATTTGGAATGGTGGCTCTGACTGGATTTATGGGACCAGTTTCCTAGTTTGATATAGTTGGGGTGAATGGATGGTTTTATCACTATGTGGAACTTGATAGATGGAAATATTAGCAAGCTTGCAATAAGAAATAAATGTATCTATTATGTATCATGGGATGAAATGTATTCTTTGTGTGATCTATAAAAATAATCTTTCAGTGGATGTAAATTAAGATCATACATTCACTTAGAGATATGAAAAGTTTTTAGATAAGTGATTTAATTAAATAGTTAATTAAATCAATTGAATAAATCTGATATCGTAACTTTAAAATACCTGTATTGCATATGTATAAAATGATAACATTATAACATGTTCAGAAGTGAATTAATGTTAGACTGTATTCAAATAGATACATAAAACAAAACATCATAAGATAAATAACTATTTCTCATTTGAAGCTAAAATATAACACATAGGAAGCATGTAGGAGGATGTATATGTGAGACAACGCAACATAAGCCACTAGTTATGAGGCTTTATAAATATCTCCAATATTTCTCCCAATCCAACTTTTCCAACTTCATGATATGTTCTTCTTTTAACTTTGACACTTTTGTCCACTGCCTTATCAAGTCTTTCAGTAAAGGTAATGCACCGAGAGGACATCTGTCGATAAGATTTGTTGCAATGCGATTTTGGCTAGCAGTCTCCACAATGTTAGTAGAAACATCCTTTTCCCTACAAATGGATCTCTCTCCATGCTTCAACTGTATATCCCAGTCTGTAAATAATATTTCTTTCTTTGAATCCCCAATCTTGGGCAAGTTGGCCTTTCAACCATTAGTATAATCCCGCCAGGTGACAAACTGGGAGACCTTATCATTTATATAATCAAAACTATTCCTCATATATGCAATGTGATTCACAAGTTAATCACTTGGTTCACACACTTCAAGAATATTTGATAATGTCTAATATAAAACAACCTGCTTCTATTCCAATAAAGTGTTTAATTCTAAAGCCTCTTTTTTGAATTCATCAATCTTTGGGTTATCTTTCACTTGCTCAATAGAGAGTTGCAATTCGTGAATTAGAGTATCCTTAGAACTAATCTCACTCTGATGTTGAATTTTTAACTGGTCCATGCTCTCTGAGAGCTGTGCGATATGTACCTGTAACTATTGACTAACACTTTATTTCTCTTCTTGTAACTCTAGTTCAAGTTAGATGATTTTCTCATCATTTTGTTTCATCGGCTATTGAAATTATGATTCTTTTTCAATGGTTGCTGAAGCATAAGCTCCTACAAACTGAGTTAGGCGAGTTAGATCTTATAAATTATCTGATCTAGTGTCTTTCCAAACACCATCCATTAATACATCACCTTGTACAAGGGTTTGGGGTTGATGTAATATTCTTCTTTTATTTTGTCGGTTCATAACTGCCTTAAGTTTTGGATTGTAGAAAATGTCCAAAGGAGTAATTTCTTCAATGTTAAGAAACATTTTAGTGGTGGGTGTTATCACCTGATCTGGACCTCAGGCTGAAGAAAGGAAAAATAGGGTAACATCTAAACAACACTCAGCCTTATAGCTAGCCCTATAAGGTCAGGAGAGGGCTCTCTCTGTGAAAGGATATTCAGAAAAGTACAAGTATAAATTGATTTTAGGCTAGGTATAATAATGGGAGAAATTTTTAATGAAATGAATTTTCAGGGAAGTATGGAACAAATGGGACAGTTTGAAACTGGGGAATTAAATCAAGATATAGGGTATTTCATCGGGCAAGGTAGGCAAGAAATTTTAGCAATAAAGTTCAAATAATGATGGGATGGAAAGATTGGCGAGGAGCTGAAAAGGGCATGGGAGATGGATCATTTTCAAACAGAAGAAAAACACAGAGTATTGAATGATTTCCCAAGGCAGAGCATAAAAAATGGATTCTACCTTTCTATCTTGAAAGCATTCAAACAGAGATGTTTATTAATGAATGGTACACATAACAATTTACACATGAACACAAAGGAGAGAACAAATGCTAAAACTCATACCACGTGGATCCCACAAATCAGAGTTGCATATCTCATTAATTCCCTGTCAAGCTGTACAATGGAGCGCAGAGCATTCTCCTTGGTTTCCACACTATTACGCTACTTACTGATTTACAGACTGATTTACAAATGATTCAAAATTACATTAAATAGACTGAAATGTGTGAAAATATATCCACAGAAAGAGGAGCTATTTTCAAGCTCAAAAACTGAAGTCCGATCATAGAAAAGAAAACCAACAATCTACCCCTGAAAATAAGGAAAAAAAATACATTTGACCACTTGGGAAGATTCACTAATATGATGGATGGATGTAAAATAGGTAATCTGAAATGCAGATCCCTATTTTCCTGCTATTGTAGAAATCACTATCTCATTTTAGCTCTTGGCCCTTTGACTGTTTCTTTCCATTATTTGTTTGAAGAAAACTGACTTTTAATAAAATGCTTTTGAAATAAAATTAAATGAAATTATGCCTTTAGTGAAGGAAAACCCCCTTTTGAATGAATAGGAGTGAAAGGGAAAGAGGTGGGGTCCAAAATCGCAATTGCAATCCGAATGAAAGGGGAAGAGGGGATAAAATATAAAATGGAGCAATTAAAACATGGTATGCAATGGTGCAATCACAATCAGGGATCGGAGGAATAGGGATATTGGGACAGGTCGTAAAAATCCTGATGTGATTGGGTAACACTATAATAGAGCGGGGAAATCCCTTTGAAAACAAACGAAAAATGATTTTTCGCTTTATATAAAGGGAGGAATGATTTTTTCATTAAAATGGCGGAGGGCTTTTAAGGTGCGACCAGGGTATAAATCACAATCGGAAATCGGGCATGGAGGAGGGGAAAAATATAATGTGCCAAAGGATTTTGCCGATGCGATTGGGGGAGGTCCTTTTAAAAAACGAAATAAACGAAATTTGACTTTACAAAGGGGAAAGGCATTTTTATTATGAACGGGTAGAAGATTACATGGCAGGACCCAAAGTCAATCGGGATTGGGAGATCGAAGGAGGGCAGAGGGAATGTTTTATTTAAAAATTTCAATTGCAATGGGGCGAGGGGCTGTGGGCCATTCGATTGGATGGGAAGATCGACGACGCATGAGTAATCGAGCGGAGTCAATTGGGAGGGACTCAATCAGAGGGGAGCGATCGAAAGTGCCGATTGGGATAGAGCGATGAATTATGGGTCATTCGATCGGATGGGCAGATCGACGGTCAGGATCTCATAGGGTGTATGCAATCGGCGATAAGTCAATCAGAGGTATGACAATTGGGGAGGGTGAATCAGAGGAAAGGATTTTCAATACAAAACTTTAAGTTTTATCATAAAGTTTAAGGATAAGCACAGGAAAGGATTTATTTAATCGGATGAGGGTGGATTATCCAATCGCATCAGAGTTCTTTATGAGGGCCAATTGGAATGCATTTTCCAAACATTGCGATTGTGATCGGAAAAGGGGAAGGGATTGTATCGGACCAGCGGGGTTTTATAATATATAACTTAAAACTTTATTATAAATGGGTGTGGAGGGGAAGTGGTTTAATTAAATCACATATGTGTTTAAAATATTTTAATAATGTGATTTTCCATCGGATGGGGGAAAAAAGGGGTTTAATAAAAGAAAATATGAAACTTTAATGAAATAAAGTTTAAGGGAAAGGTGGGAAAAGGTATTGGTTTAGGGTATAGGGGGACTTTTGTTCACTTAGGCATAAATTTCAATATAGAAGTTAGTTTTGAGAGTGTAATATACTGTAGGAAATCTCTTTCCGGGCTCTTTCTGCTGAACATACTTAGAACATGATTTGACTCTGAAAATGCTATGGAAAACTTCTCTGAAGGGCAGGGAAATAATTTTTTGGAGATTGCAGCTTCTGAAGTGTGACTTATTACATATGGTGACATAAAATTACATAAAGATGATAATTAAAAGTAAAGTATCATGTTTTCGACTCAAAACATGGTTTTGAGGTGAAAATTACATCAAACTGAATAAAAAAAATTCTTTGATCTTCCCAGGCGCTGTGACTTTAAGTTTATGGACTTCCTCATGACCTTGCTAATATTTATTGACACTTGACTCATTAATTTGACCATGTTGAGATCCTAGAACTTAATGAGACCCATCCTATGACCTACTAACATGACTCATAAAGTGAAAGTAACTCATGACTAAAGACCATGGAGAGGAGAATCAACAAGTTTCACATGAGGGAAAACTGATGAAAAATCACTACCATCAATGAATCCATGACCTAGAGGAATGGTGAAATTTTTTGGTATGGGGCTCCTAATATGCAAATGCAAAAGAGAAATTTTGATCACTAATGGCAGTATGACTAGACTGACACTAACACTGGATCCAATGGGGATGGTAGCTCCTTTTAGGTGCCAGGAACACTGTAGACCAAGTAGCCTTATCCATTGGGCATGGAATAAAAAATACTGAAAAATGACAAAATGCAGTTTGACTCTGAATCAATACTAAGACTGAAAACTAAAATAAAGCCAAACCATACACCTATCATTCAAGTTTTATAGCCTTCTCCTTGGGCCCCAAACTTCAATGACTGTGTACTTGAACTCTAACCAAAAATAACATGTTATATACAATGATGGTGACATAGTTTCTGATCCATTATCTTCAACAATGGTAGTGCTTCAAAAGCCTACCATTCACTGCTCCTCCAGGGAAATCTTGGCCATCCATTTCTGAAAGAAGGAAAGCATTTTGTCCCCTATATGCTGAAATCCTATATGGTCCTTTCCACAGGTTGTCGAATTTACCATGATTTCCTTTGTCCTCATTCCTTGCATCCCATCTCAACACCATATCATCTAACTAAAACCTTTTTTCTTTGGTCTTTCAGTCATAGATCTTCTTTATCTTCTCCTACAACTGAATAGCGTTCTGTGACACTTCCTCTCTTTTTTGTTGAAGGTGGATCATTTGATTGATCCTTCGCTGATTATCATCGTCTTCACTACCAAATTCTTGCAATAATATCATAACTGGAACCGTAAGAGATGTAGGAAAGACAACATCAGTACCATAAACCAATTCAAAAGGTGACATACCTATGGATTTATTACTTCTAACTCTGTCTGCCCACAATGCGTTGATGAGCTTTCGATGCCAGTTTCTTTTGTTTGCCTCTAGCATTTTCTTGATTATATTTATCAAAGATTTATTTGACGATTCTGCCAGGCCGTTGACTTGCGGATAGTATGATATTGAATGACCCAACACGATATTGTATTTGTCATAGAAATCCACCATTTTCTTAGACTTGAACACTACTGCGTTATCTGTTATAATTTTGTGAGGGCAGCCAAAACGAGATAAAATATTCGATTCTAGGAATTGAATAATTAGCGTATCTGTATCTTGCCTTGCTAGGACGGCCTCGATCCATTTAGTAAAGTAATACATACCTGTCAATATCCATCAATGTTTTGTTGATGATGCAGGATGGATTTCTCCTATGAAATCGAGTCCCCACTGCTGAAAGGGATAATTTATTGAAACTGGTTTCAAAGGAAGAGGAAGAAATTTCTTCTTCCCTTGGAAAATTTGACATTCATGACAACTCATAACTATTTTATATAAATCTGAAAATAAAGTGGGCCAATAATATCCTACTCTCAACACTTTGTTAGTTGTATTTTTCCAAAACAAATGACCACCACAATCACCTTTGTGAAAGCCGTGCATTACATTTTGAGCCTCTTCTTCAACCAAACAATTGAGTAGAATACCTCCTAGATCTTTCCAATAAAGAGCACTGTCTAAAATGCAATATTTAGCAGATTTAATTTTCAGTGATCTACCTTTACTCTTAGACATTGGAGGAGGTGAAAGATGCTGAAGAACATAAACAATATCTGAATACCATGGGGATTGTAGAAAAATGTCTTAAATTGGAACAAGCAAACCTTCATCTTCATCCTCTGACATTGTTGTAATGAGGTTTATATCCAGGGCACACAGATTTGATTGAGCCATTAGATTTTCCAAGCCTTGTCCTTTGATCAACTTCATGGGTTTGATCTCCAAATCGTACTCCAACATATTTGCTATCCATTTACCTCTTCGACCTTCGGGATCAGTTTGCATCAGGACATTCTTAACTGTTGAATTAGGAACATATGTTATAGTATGTGAATGTAGAATATAGACCCTAAAATCCTTCAATTCCTTTATAAGAGCCAATGCTTGTTTTTCAATAATATTATACCTCAAGGAAGCATCTCTAATAGTCTTACTGAAAAAGGCAATTGGCTTTTCAATATGATCTCTCTTTTGCATTAAAACCGCAGCCATAGTATGCTCTGATGCAAATGAGAATATTGTGAAGTATTGAGTATAATCAGGACTAATCAAGAATGGGGCATTGGATAGAGCAAAATTTACCAGATTAAATGACTTGATAGCTTCCTCACTCCATTTGACTATGTTATCCTTCTTCAACATGTTAGTAATTTCTCTTAAATTTTCAGCCAAATTAGGTATAAATCTACACAAGAAATTCATCTTACCAATGAATGCTTGAATCTCCTTTTTGTTCCGTGGAAGGTCTATGTACTGAATTGCCTCTAGTCTTGAAGGATCGATGCAGATACCATATTTAGAGATGATATTCCAAAGCAACTTGCCTTCATCCATGGAAAAGATACTCTTCTTTGGATTGAGAGAAATCCCAAACTTTCTGCATCGCTGAAACACAACTCTCAAATGGTGCAAATGCTCATCATCAGAACCAGAAAACACTGTCAAATAATCCAAATAAACAACAAGAAAAACATCTTTTTCATTGGAAAAAAAATTTCCATTGCTCGCTGGAAAGTGGCTCCAACTTTCTTCAGTCCAAAGGGAATTTTGGCATACTGGAAGGTTCCCCAGGGTGTTGTAAAAGCATTTTTGTCTTGGTCCTTCTCATGCACCAAGATCTGGTTGTAGCCTAAGTAGCCATCAAGTAGTGACATCCTAGATGCTCCAACTACTCTCTGCAGAATATGGTTCATCTTCGGAAGTGGATAATTATCCTTTAAGGATGATTTATTCAGATTCTGAAAATCTATGCATAGCCATATCTCTCCTGTCTTCTTGCGTACCAGGAAAAAATTTGAAATCCAGTCAGAAAATCTAATAGGAACAATGATACCAGCTTTATACAATCTTTTTACATCTTTTTCAATGGATGGCAACAGCTTCAGATTGATTCTTCTTAGCTTCTATCTAAATGGCTTCTGATCCAGCTTGATGGGAATAGTATGCTGAATTATGTTTTTGTCATACACCTTTAAATCTGAATAATCCCATGCAAACACATCAGAAAATTCAGAAAGAAATTTAACATACTTTTCCTTTACCTTAGGGGACAATGCCTTTGACAAATTCACAAACTTGGGCTTGTCCGTTGTTCCAAGATTCACATCTTCGACTCCTTTCTCAGTAGGCACCAAGCTTGGTTTCTTTGCAACATTTTCCTAATCGAAAATCTCCTCTAAAGGTATGAGACCTCTAGGAATTACATTATCCTTTAGTTGTAGTATGTCCATCTGATTTGTTTCAATCTCTTGATCATCAATCTCATAATCACCTTCTATTGGAGTATCTTTGAATTTTCCATCACTCTGCAAAAAATCATTGATCTCATTGTCATCCCAAAATACTTGCCAATACCTTAAATTGTCTGAAACAGCAGGCCTATGTTTGACATAAATTTCAAACTTGTTGCTGGAGTTCATTGGAATCTTCAAGTTTCTTGCAGTAGTGGCAAGAGAATCATCAATAATGTTCTGCATCCTGAGTATTGTTGTCAAAGTGTACTCAGAGAATGTTTTCAAGATATCAAGGACTAAATTTCGATAGGTCCTAAATCGGGGATGCTTTGCCTGATATTATCCTTTAACATGTTTGATTATCAGCTCGGAGTCTCCATATACAAAATTCCTTTTTGCATTTAACTTCTTCAAAATTTTCAAACTTGCAATCAAAGCTTCATACTCTGCTTCATTGTTAGAGCAGTCAAAAGCCAACTTATAAGCACATACTCTAACATTACTAGGAACCTTTTCAGGCTGGAAAACAGGGCTCCGAATCCATATTCCAATACCAACTTCGTCCTTACCAACAACTCCATCAAAATACATGCTCCAAAGGCCTTCTTCTTCTTCCTGTAGATGCTGAAATTTTGTTTCTTTCTCTTATTTACCTTGACTGATTTCTGCATCTTTCTGTTGTTCACTATCTTCTTGCTACTGGTAGGTAGGAAGCTCAGAAGTGCTTGCTGCTTTATCTTTTTCCTGTTTGAGGACTTATCTGAAATTTTCTGAAATTTTAGGGATCTCATCTACTTGCACCAACTGAACATTTTCATCATTCAAACCACCATCTGAATATAAGACAAAAGACTCTAAATCTATGTGGACTACATTAATGGGATGATTAACTGGCTTCTATTTGCTAGTGATTATATATTTCATTTTATTCTCCCTATATATTTTTCTCAACTGGCCAAACACGGGAATGGTGGCATAAGAGAAATCAAGCTGCATGGTTCCTTTAATTTTTGCACCCCAAGACCTGGATAGAAGAATTCAAAATCGTGGTGGGACATCGGCAACAACTACATCCATCAAGACATTCTTGGCTGGGATTTGATCTAAAGATACTACCAAGTCTTTGATGAGACCAATACAATGGACCCTACATGAGTCAAAAGAATACAAATCATGGTATTTTCGAGTAATATCAAGTCCTAACTTCTCCATAATGGCTTTGGGCATCAAATTATGTAAGGCTCTGGAGTCCAACATGGAATTATGCAGGATGAACTCATGTAATTTAAGACTTAGGTAAAAGGGAGGGACTTCACTTTCTTCAGACTGATCTTCTATGGCTGGACCAAAGATGAGTTCAGGGTAGTCATCTTCAACATTAAACATATTTGATACAGAGTCTATTTGAAAAATTCTAGACACCTGATTTTTATAAGTGTTATTTTTCACCAACTCAGTCAAGGGCATAGACACTTTCAACTTAGAAATTTCATTCTCCAGATTAAAGGAAGGAACCTTTTCTACCTCTTTAACTGGAGGATATTTCTTCTCTACTTTCTCTTTTGCTGCACTCTATTGATTCTTTTCAATTGCAACATTAATCGCTGAAGATGTTTTGCTGGAGGAAGGATCGGCTGACTCTTTTCCTTTCTTCTGAGAATCGTTCTTCATTTGGAGCTCTTTTCTCTTTTGAATGGGACTAATCAGGACCTCTTTGTTTCTAGAAAAATACTGATTTTTTTGTGCTAATAAATCATTCATGTACCCTCTTTGGTAGTCATCGGATTCTTCTTCTAACACTGCATCATTGGGAAAAATGAAATCTTCGTCCTTTTGAATGTCTGCAATCGTTGTGTATTCTTCATCTTTTGTGAGAAAGATAGGGGCATCATCAGTTGTGAAAAAGTAATTGGCTTCAATCATAGGATCATCATCATTATCTATCTCTGTTCCCTAAACATAATTCTACTGTAATGGAGTTCTGATTTGCTGCTGTGGTGGTGCTTGGTCCTTCACTCTTTGTTCTCTCTGCTTAATTCTGAATTGCGGCTGTTGTCCTCTGAAATTCATGTTTCTTATTTGTTCTTCTGGCCTATATGAAATGGTTAATTGATCAAACATCTTCTCCACTGTCCAGATCAAAGTGTCCATCTTGTTGTCTAAAGGAGACGCCTCTTCTTTCACAGTGACTCTTTTTTCAGCTCTGGTTCGAGCTCTTTTGGCTAGAAAATTTGCTTCTACACTCACCGCTATCTTATGCATGTCTTCGAGAGTGGTATGATCTCTTTCTTGTAGCTAATATGCCATATCGACATTGAAACCATCTGGAAATTTGAGCAAGGCTAATCCCACAGGAGGTTTCAAGTTACCCGGAATAGCATTATATACAGCATTGAATCTTAGAAAATAATCCTGTACAGTTTCACCCACATTTCTTTTAATATTCTCATACTCAGAAAAAATTTGGAGTGGGTTTTTCTTTACCTCCCACTGGTATAAGAACTGTGTGTGTAACTCCTGCAAAGTGTGAATAGAGCCCAGTGGTAAGGCTATGAACCAATTTCTAACTTCGCCTCCAAAAATTTGGACAAACAATCTTGTGGTTACATTCTTTGCCTCTACCTCATGAAGATCAAAAAAGTCATTCATCTTATCAACATGTTGTTGGGCTGTGATGCTTTGAGTGGCATCAAAGATAGGAATTTTACTTTGATAATCAGCAGGCATATCATTAAGAACTTGAGGTAAAACCAGGGGTGCATACGGGGAAGCCATGACTCGAGGTGGATTTACAACAGTGTTTGTGCTACTAGGATTTAAGGGAGGCGTTGATGGAGGAGATGATAACTAAGAATTGACTGATGGGAATGCTGATGAATTAGGAGGAGGGAATACTATTCCTGATGACTCTAAAGGCTCAGGGATATTAGTTACAGTGATATATGACTAAGGGGAGTTCATAACATAATCATCAATTGATGTATTTGCTCTTTGAACTTCAATATCTATAAGGAATTCTGGATCTAAAACTGTGTCATCAATTGTAGTTTCAAACTTATTTCTAAACAAAGAAAGCTCAAAACTCTCATCAAAAGAAATATCTTCTACAAAAAACCACTCACTAGGCCAAGTATGGGATTTGAAGATAGGTCTAGGACTTAGTGATCCTTCTTGTCTTCTGACAATTCTTGGAATGAGATTAGGATTTTCAAACACGGGGGGAGGATTTGGATCTGGATTAGCCCTTGTGTATATGCTTGAAGCCAGTGTGGTTAAATTTCTACTGTACAATATTTATTTCAGCCTAGCAAACTCTGAACATCGTCTTCCAAATTCCAGGAATTTACAAGGAAAATATTACTGGGGTGATGTATCTTTATGTTATAATACTAGACATATACTATGACTGTGGATCTTTTGGAATAAGTGCTTGTAATTGTATTCCCTTCCAAAGTGCTTTAACAATGTTTTCCTTGCAATAAGATTCAAAGCTCTCAAGCAAATATTTAAATTTTAATGTGATATAGGGGACCACATTTAAAATACTTGAGCAAACCTTATCACTCCAGTCATAATATCAAAATGATATAAAAATGGCCCAATTCTTTAGGAACCACCAACCTTTCGAACTTATATCATAAAACCCATTTATTCTACCAACGCAACATATATTTCATTCAACGGGAGCCCACGCATCCATATTTCACCTTTTTAGGAATTAAATAAACATATAATAATGCAAAAACCACCGGACCATACCTCGATTTATTACTCGTGCTCTTCACTGTGCGATTGCTGTCAGATCTAACATTCTCCAGATCGGACGATCCTCGTCAATTTCACGTTTTTTCAAAGGCCAAGAGTTAACACATAAAATTTGTGTGATATGGGTGATATTTGGGAGATGATGTGCCCAAATATTACTGGATCACATTTTTTTGGCGTGGTTTTTCTCCAAGCCAAAAGCGGCATGAAAAAGGTGGTATTGGTTTCTGAAACTCGCTTCCGGTAAATGAATTGCACTTTAACTCGGGTTTCTCACTGTGGTTTGGCGCTTAACTCCTCACATTAACTCATTGGATGGGTCCAACTAATATTTACTCTGCTGGAAATAGAACAAAGCCTTTAATTTGAAGTACAGAGATTCTAAATAATCATCGCGTTTCTATATAACCAGGGTTTAACCTTAGACAGAGGTTTAAATTCTTCTTCATTTACAGGGCCTAACTATGAATTTATTTAAAACATAATAACACATTCAATTTTTCGAGAATATGAGCTCAAATATAGTCAGATCGTTCCCCCAGTGGAGTTGCTAGAAATGTTATCACCTGATCTGGACCTCAGGCTGAAGAAAGGAAAAATAGGGTAACATCTAAACCACACTCAGCCTTGTAGCTAGCCCTACAAGGTCAGGAGAGAGCTCTCTTCGTGAAAGGATATTAAACAAAGTACAAGTATAAACTGATTTTAGGCTAGGTATAATTATGGGAGAAAGGTTTAATGAAATTAATTTTCAGGGAAGTGTGAAAAAATGGGACAGTTTGACACTGGGGAATTAAATCAAGATACATGGTATTTCATGGGGCAAGGTAGGCAGGAAATTTTAGGAATTAAGTTTAAATAATGATGGGATGTAAAGACTGGTGAGGAGGTGAAAAGGGCATGGGAGATGGATCCTTTTCAAACAGAAGAAAAACACAGAGTATTGAATGATTTCCCAAGGCAGAGCATAAAAAATGGATTCTACCTTTCTATCTTGAAAGCATTCAAACAAAGATGTTTATGAATGAATGGTACACATAACAATTTACATATGAACACAAAGGAGAGAAAAAATGCTAAGACTCATACCACATGGATCCCACAAATCATAGTTGCATATCTCATTAATTCCCTATCAAACTGCAAAATGGAGCGCAGAGCATTCTCCTTGATTTCCACACTATTCCCCTACTTACTGATTTACAGACCTCTTTACAAATGATTCAAAATTACATTAAATAGACTGAAATGTGGGAAAATAGATCCATAGAAAGCGGAGTTGTTTTCCAGCTCAAAAACTGAATTCTGATCGTAGAAAATAAAACCAACAATCTGCCCCTGAAAATAAGGAACAACAATACATTTGACCACTTGGGGATATTCATTGATGCACTGGATGGATGTAAAATAGGCAATCTGAAATGCAGTCCCTATTTTCCTGCTATTGTAGAAATATCTGTCTCATTTTATCTCTCGTCCCTTTGATTGTTTCTTTCCATTATTTGTTTGAAGAACACTGACTTTTAATAAAATGCTTTTGAAATAAAATAAAATGAAATTATGCCTTTAGTGAAGGAAAATCCCCTTTTGAATGAATAGGAGCGAAAGGGAAAGAGGTGGAGTCCAAAATCGCAATCGCAATCGGAATGAAAGGGGAAGAGGGGATACAATATAAAATGGAGCAATGAAAACATGGTATGCGATGGTGTAATTGAAATCAGGGATCAGAGGAATAGGGATATTGGGATAGGTCATAAAAATCTCGATGCGATTGGGTAACACTATAATAGAGTGGGGAAATCCCTTTGAAAACAAATGAAAATTATTTTTCTCTTTATATAAAGGGAGGAGTGATTTTTTAATTGAAAGGTTGGAGGGATTATAAGGTGGGACCAGGGTATAAATCACAATAAAAAATCAGGCGTGGAGGAGGGGAAAAATATAATGTGCCAAAGGATTTTTCCGATGCGATTGGGGGAGGTCCTTTTAAAAAACGAAATAAACGAAATTTGATTTTACAAAGGGGAAAGGCCTTTTTATTATGAACGGGTAGAAGATTACATGGCGGGACCCAAGTTCAATCGAGATAGGGAGATTGGATGAGGGCGGAAGGAAATTTTTATTTAAAAACGACGATTGCGATGGGGTGAGGGGTTGTGGGCCATCCGATTGGATGGGTAGATCGACGACGCAGGAGTAATCGAGCAGAGTCAATCAGGAGGGACTTAATCGGAGGGGAGCGATTGAAAGTGCCGATTGGGATAGAGTGATGAAATATGGACCATCCGATTGGATGGGCAGATCGACAGTCGGGATCTCATCGGGTGTATGCAGTCGGCAATAAGTCAATCGGAGGTATGACAATCGGGGAGGGCGAATCGAAGGAAGGGATTTTCAATACAAAACTTTAAGTTTTATCATAAAGTTTAAGGATAAACAAAGGAAAGTATTTATTTAATCAGATGAGGGGGGATTATCAAATTGCATCGGATTTCTTTATGAGGGCCAATGAGAATGCATTTTCCAAATGTTGCAATTGCGATCGAAAAAGGGGAAGGGAAATTATCGGACCAGCGGGGTTTTATAATATATAACTTAAAACTTTATTATAAATGGGTGTGGAGGGGAAGTGGTTTAATTAAATCGCATATGTGTTTAAAAGATTTTAATAATGCGATTTTCCATCGGATGGGGGAAAAAACGGGTTTTATAAAAGAAAATATTAAACTTTAATGAAATAAAGTTTAAGGGAAAGGTAGGAAAAGGTATTGGTTTAAGGTATAGGGGAACTTCTATTCACTTAGGCATAAATTTCAATCTAGAAGTCAGTTTTGGGAGTGTAATATGCTGTTGGAAAGCTCTTTCCGGGCTCTTTCTGTTGAACATACTTAGAACATGATTTGATGTTGAAAATGCGGTGGAAAAGTTCTCTGAAGGGTAGGGCGGTAATTTTGTGGAGATAGCAGCTTTTGAAGTGTGACTTATTACATATGATGACATAAAATTACATATAGATGACAATTAAAAGTAAAGTATCATGTTTTCACCTCAAAACATGGTTTTGAGGTGAAAATTACATCAAATTGAATAAAAAATTTCTTTGATCTTCCCAGGTGCTGTGAATTTAAGTTTATGGACTTCCTCATGACCTTGGTGATAATTATTGACACTTGACTCATTAATTTGACCATGGTGAGATCCTAAAACCTAATGAGACCCATCCTATGACCTACTAACATGACTCACAAAGTGAAAGTAACTCATGAATAAAGACCATGGAGAGGATAATTAGCAAGTTTCACATGAGGGAAAACTGATGAAAAATCACTACCATCAATGAATCCATGCCCTAGCAGAATGGTGAAATTTATTGGTATGGGACTCCTAATATGAAAATGCAAAAGCGAAATTTTGATCACTGATGGCAGTATGACTAGACTGACACTAATAGTGGGGAAGGCCGGGACAAATTCTACTCTTTCTATGCTTATTAATTTTTCAGAGGGCTCAGTAGTGAACGCGTCCTAAAATTTATTTTTTCTAGTATGCACAATTTGTTGCTGATCACCAACTATAGTTGCTTGTTCTTCTTGGATTTTTAGATCAAACTCCTTCTAAAAATTCTTTAGATTACTAGGGAAATTGACATCCATAGTTTGAACTTCGATTGATTTATCTTGGTCTGTTGTGCTAAGGACTTCAGTATCCTTAGTTTCCGATTCACTTTCCTTATCCTTCTAAGCTAATGGTCATGAAGCATCCAACATTTTCAATGGGATTTCTTCCAATCTATTATTCCTATATTTCTTAAATTTTAGTAATTGATGCAGATGGAGGTGTAAAGATGCTAACTTTTGAACTGCAGGATAATTGTCGACAAACTCAAATAGGTCATCAAAATCATCCTCTTCGTGCACAAAAGGCATGATATTCAATTGAGTAGTGAAATTATTAGCAGCTTTAATTGGATCATACTATCTATTCGGAATTGTAAATAACTTCAAACATTCAATTTTACCAAACTCAAAAAAAACATGCTTATAATTATCAAGTCCATAAATACCACAATTAGTAGGAAAATAAGGCCATGAATCTTTCTTGGCCTCTTTCAAAAATCTGGTTAGGCTTTTTCCAACATTCTGATATGCAACTTCTCTTGAGAGAAGTTTGTTAGGAAAATAAAAGGGAAAAACTTGGGGTCGCTCTAATCTCCAAAATAATTGGACATAGGTGAATAGCTCTTCACCAAAGCATTTTCCTAAAGAGGAAAAATCACTTGGGCCTCTTTTGACAGCCTGGGGTTTTCTCATTAAAAACAACTTGGAACAACGTGAGAATAACTGCATAATTTTTTTTGTAAAATTGGTTCTCATACTTAGATTCCCACAACATACTATGAAATATATGAATAGGTACATGGTCTTGGGTAGTCCATTTCCAGCCCATGGCTAGAAAATCTGAGGTAAAACACACAACATCCATGATATAGGCGCTCATATAGAAAGGGGGAAATGTTAGGAGAAATGGAGCGATTTTTTATATATTCTAAAATATGAGTGGAAATATTATTAGATATAATATTACCCTAATCCATAGCATAGGAATATGAAACGACCTCCATAAGAGGGACCCATTCTGCTGAAAATCGAGTAATGTATGGCTGACCAAAAATTCTGGACATCATCACAGAGACATAACAATAGGGGCTTGCAAGGGAATCAATAGTGTTCATACTCTTTTCATTATTTATGTGCTTGTTGGGATTACTCCTCCATTTCTTGATTGGCTTTGATTTGAACTCATTTTCTTTGGTGAACTGTGCAATCAATTCTTTATCATAGACCTTTTCTGGGTCTAGGTATATGGTACATCATCTCCAGGTCTTCAGCCTTGAAGGAACCAATCATTGTTCTTCTACTGGTAAGGAATTTCCTACCTTAGACATTGAGATTATGAGTGATCCATCTTACCATATTATTATATGGTAATATCTTTAGTTAGGCATCAAATTGATGTAGAAAAGAATTAACCTCTTCTTTAATTGTAGCTTTGGAGGAATCAAGAGCATTTACAGTTCCTTTTCTTTTAACTTTGTGAGTTTTTTCATCCTCTAGCATCTTGTACATGAATTCCCATGAAGAGGATATGCTTTCGGGTCCACACGTAGTATTTGTAAAAAGAGGCAGCATTTTTGTTCTCTTAGTTGTGGTGGGTGCAGGGTTTATAGGGGCCATATGCTTCTTAGATTTCTTGAGAGATTTATACATCTCCATAGAATTATGCTTATTCAAGCTTGCCTACAAATAAATGAAAAAGGATAAGCAGAAAGAGATAACTTTTGGTTTTTACAATAAGCACAAGTACCATAGCAATAGAAACATTCAAACATATGAGACTTCACATGCTGATAAGATATGAATTGAATGCTTTTTACAGGAAAACGATTATGGGGGCATGGGAAAAAAAACCATTAATTTATGACATTGATAGCTGATATGGGTTGTTGTGCCCATATAACTATTTCTACATTAAAACCAGATCTACCACCTTGCAACATTTCTCGTGTGAAAATATTCATTAAATATTGATCGGCTTGGATTTCTACTGATTTGCGATATCGCAATTTCAATTTCGGTGAAAATGAGTGGAGTAAAAAATGTTTGAGTTGACAAGAGTGTGTTGTGCGATATGTGATGTGCGATGAACTATATTACATCAGCGAATATGATCGAGGGAAGAATAATGATTATGCTTACGGGAATGCGATGCGATAAGTATATCAGATTGGAGAATATGAGAGGTGAACATAACACTGACAAGATTGGAAATGAAAAATGGGAAATGCGGTAGCTTACATGGCGGAAGTAAATCCCACCGGCATTCCTTCTGGAATTTGCTAGAAAATATGCCTTTTTTCATCTTAAAAGAACTTTTTCTTATATACATCGAATCACAAAATGTTTCAAGTGACCTTTTAGGAGATATATACGTTTTGTTTTGGTTTTGAGATTGCGATGATGCGAATTTCCTCCGCTTAAATGCTTTTAAAGCCAAAATTTAAGGTTTTATCCCTTTTTTTATCCTTATTTCTATCTAATGAACTACTCTAAGGGTTTTATTTGTTTTAACTCTAAAAAATTAAAAGGGTCCCCATTATTTTCTAAAGTAAATATTGATTAAATTAATGGGGGTTTTTTATTAGCACAACAATTGTTGATTCACTGGAAGAACCAGTTATCTATGAAAAACAATTTCTTAGTATCTTTAAAAAAGTATAAATAATTTAAGGAAACAAGAAATATCTTCAAAATATTCAAATGAATAAAATTACACTGAATATAAAAAAAAACTTATATCTTTAATATTTCATAAACCTTTCATAAATAAATATCTTCATTCCTTTATATCAATCACTATATAGTTTAAAAGATAAAGTAAGTTCCCTTTTCTAACTTAGCCCTTTGATTTGCTCCTTTTGTCATAGGTAGAGGCACAGCTGCTAGTAAATATTTGTGGCTCAATCAAGATTACCTTTTAACCATCAATGATTCAGTATCTCGTCCATTTTCTTATTACAATTCTTTGAGATAAATCGTTAATTTCAAAATTTATTTTTTCTTTTTCTTAAAAATTTATTGTCCTAGCTTGATGACCAGAAAGTGACAATGTCATTCACTGGTTATAATTGAATTGAACAAGCTGGCTCGTGATGAGACCCCTTGTCTTATGATTTTAAAAATCATGAGCCATTACCCTGATTTGGTATGCAGTTGTGGTAATGTCAATTAATTATTAACTTATGATCATGGTAAGCAGGCTCGTAATGAGACCTCTATCCTTTTAAGTTTTTATATTTTTGAATTACACCCTAAAAAATATTTTCAATGGATGGGGAGAATCATTGACTCCTTAAGAGTTTTGGATGACAATTTAGAGTTAAATATGCTCAATTACAGAAAGTATTTTCATTGTAAATATGAACCTTTTGTGATTAATGCTAAAGTAAAAAGACTTTACAAATTTCAGGTTTACAAAATTTACAATTTTGATGGAATTTTTTTTAGAGTTGTATAGTATTCATTTAATTTTCTAGCTTGGTAGTTATTTCCTCAAAAATTTGTATTCTTCAAAAATAAAAACATAAAATAATTCAAAGGTGTTGTGAACAACCAAAATCATGTAATCAAACATTATTTTCCTAGAAAAATAGAAGTGTAGGTATAATACATTTAGAAGATATTTCTTCTAAGAAAAGTTCTTTTTTTTTTACAATTAGCCCATTAACAGGGAGTAAATATTTTCTCCCTTGAAGGTATTGTAATATGAAGGTTGATGGGCCAATTTTTTCAATGATTTGAAATGGTCCAAGCCACATTCTTTGGAATATGGTATGCTTACCTTTTTCCTCATGTGCCTTGTCCCACTATAGTACGAGGTCTCCAACTTGAAATTTTTTTGGGAAAACAAATTTTTCATCAAAATAATTTTTTACTATTTGCTGGTCTCGAGCATGAGTTAACTTGGCCTTCTCTCTTTCCTCTTCCATATTAAGGATATGATACATTCTTAATTGTAGGGAAGAAGAAGGTACTTCATTAATAAATTTAAATAGGGCTAATGAAGGAAGAGCTAAATTTTATGGAATTAGAAATTCTTTCCCATAACCAGATTAAATGGAGAAGTTCCTATAGAGGCCTTTTGAGTAATCCTATCCACGCATAGTGAAAATGTTAAATACTTATGCCAATTTTTCTGGTTTTGATCAATAGTCCTTTTGATGATTCTTATGACTTTTTTATTTGTTGATTCTGCCAAACCATTCCCTTGGAGATAGTAGTTAGAAAAGTATTTAAGCTTAAAACCTCTTTTGAGAGAAAAATCAGTCTTACTATTTCCCGAAAAATAAGATACGTTATTGGGTAGGGCAAATTTGGTAATAATGAATTGATCAATAAAGTCAATAATGGCCTCAGATTCAACTACCTTTAGTGGAATAACTTCCACCCACTTAGTAAAATAATCAATTGCAGTGAGAATATATTTATGCTGCTTAGATGAGTTAGGAACAATCTCACCTATGATATCCAATCCCCATTTCGCAAAAGGTTGTTCAATGTTGATTGGTTGCAAAGGAAATGTTGGTTTTCTTTGTCTTCTTGTAGCAGTTTGGCATGTTTTTCATTTTCTCACATATGTATGAGAATCTTTAAACAAAGTGGGCCAGTAATATCCTACATGAAGGATCTTATGGACAATGGTATCACCACCCAAGTGTTCACCTACTGGTTCGTCATGGATTTCCTGCAAAACCCTCCATGCTTTAGATTTCTCAAGGCATATTAGTAGTACAAAGTCATATTTCTTTCTAAACAAGACATTTTCTATGAGTTGATATTGACTAGCTTTCAATCTTAAAGCTATTTTTCTTTTGTAATTGAGTTCTATATGAGCATATCCATTTTTCAGGTAAATACTTAAATTTGTATACTGTGATTCAGAGTCATTCAGTCTTACCTCAACAATATGTATAGTGTTACCTATCTCTTCATCATCTGATATATTAGATGCTCAAGATAACATTTTGCAGAGACCTTGTCCTCTAATGATTTTGGCTGGTCTTATTTCAATGTCTTATTATTGGAGTGCAGTTACCCAAATTTCTCCTTTTTCTCCTAGTTCCTTTTGAATAAGTAGTTTCCTTACATCCGAAAATGGAACTATTACCTTAGTGTGTGTTTTAAGGATGAAATGTATGAAGTGCTTCAAATATTTATAGAAAATAAATTCTTTTTTTCCACTTCTGAATAATTTAGTTCAACACCTTGAAGGTTTGAACTAAAGAATGAAATGGGTGCTTCAACATTTTGATCATTAATCTTTGATAACACAACAGCATAAGATGTTTCTAATGCAAAAGTCTATAAAATAAAATGATTATAAAAATATGGGGTAGTCAGAGAAGGAGCGTTAATGATAGCTTCCTTGATTAGAACAAATTCTTCTCTTTCATTATGTCCTTGCTTGAAAAATGAATTTTTCTTAATAATCACTTGCAAAGGTAAAACAATTTGGGAAAAATTAGGAACAAATATCTTGACAAAATTTGTCTGTCCTAAAAAGGACGACATGGATTTCTTGTTATGGGGATGTGCGAGTTCAAAAAATACCTTTATTCTTTCAGGATCAGTGAAAAAACCTTCTTTCGAGATGATAAATCCTAAAATATTTCCTTCACTTAAAGTGAAATAAGACTTTTTGGGGTTTAAAGAAATTCCATATTTCAAATAGCGATCTAGGATTTTTTTAAGATCATGATAATGGTCATTTAATTTATTGGAGTAAATAGTTATATCATCTAAATAAAAAACCATTGTTTTATTTATCAATCCCCTAAAAGCAATATCCATTTCTCTTTGAAAAGTTGTTCCTGCATTGATTAAATCAAAGATCATTTTTTGATAGGCATAAGTGCCCCATTTTTTTCTAAATGTAGTCTTTAATCTATGTTCAAGATGAACTAAAACTTGATTGTAGCCTGAAAATTCATCAAGAAAAGACATTAATTCAGAACCAACAACTGATTGCAAAATTTGTTCCATTGATGGTAATGGGGAATTGTATTTCAAACAACCTTTGTTTAATTTTCTAAAATCGATACAAATACTAATACCGTCATTCTTTTTCCTAACAGGAACTAAATTTGAGACCGACATTGAATGCCTAACATAAATATAATCTTGGCCTTAAGGAGTTTTTTGAGTTCACTTTTGATTTGAATTTCAATATTAGGGTGAATTTTCCTTAGCTTTTTTTGTATAGGATTTTCAGTGGATATCATTGGGATAGTATGTTGGATGATTGAAGTATCATAAGTTTTTATATAGTCATATTTCCATGCAAAGACATTCTTGTATTTATTCAATAAACAAATGAAGGCTAATCTTTCATCAGAGGAAAACCAAGTCCTAAGTTGATGTTATGAGTGTTTAGATCTGTTCTAAGATTTACCAATTCAAACCTCAAGCTTTAACTTTGGAGTTTAGAATTAGTAACATTTTTGAATCTATATTTGAGATCATAAAGCTCTTCAAGTTTGACCAGAGACTTAGGTATGAGATTTTATTTAGGTTTCTCTTGCAATTCTATTTCGTGCTCATATTCAGCGATTAATTGATCATAATATGATCCTTTTGATGTAAGAAAAGTTATAACATAATTATCATCATTGAATACTCTCCAATTAGTAATATTATCAAGAATAGATGGGAAAAAAATCAACTCTATGAAAATCTATCTGGGCTATAATCTTTTGAAGGAATAAGCGTGGATGCTACATTAGCTATAAGGTCTGCACTTGTATTTTGAATTATTGGAACATACAAGATATTTAATGCCAAAAAATGAGAGGTGAGATATTGTACCAACGATTGGTAATGTTTAATATAACCAAAAATACAATGTATGGTATTTCTTAGCTATTTGACAATTATTTAAGAATCACCATATACCTTGAGATACTTGACACCAAGATCAATTTCTTTGGTTAAGACTTGGATCAATTCCTCATATTCTACGGTGTTGTTTGTGCATTCAAATTCAATTCTGCATGTCAGCATTGTCATTTCACCTTCTGGATTGATTATTATACAACTAACTCCTGCTCCTTCACTAGATTTTAATCCATCAAAGTATAATGTCCAGAACAGAGTATTAATACAAGGTTTATCTACAGTATTTATACACTTGGAAGAATATGATTGAGATAAATTTTCAATTTGAGTTGGTGAGAAATGGAGATTTTGGAGCATTGAAATTCCCTAAGAAGGATTCAATGGAGTAATTGCCAAGAATGTTATTAGTAAAAGCCATGGGTTCATTCTCTTCTTCAAATTTAGTTACTGAGTATTTTAAATCATTTTCACAGTCTACTCTGATTTGATTTGGCTTACCATTATGGGGAAGTCACATATAAGACTAATTAGTAGAAAAATAGTCATGAATTTTTTCTAACCAATCTCTACCTAGGATTAGACCATAAAAATAAGGAATATCAAAAACTAAGATATCAATTACTTGATGAAAGTTTGGATTGGATGCTAATATGATAAGGACTGAATTCATTTCTCATCATACCTTAAATTTTGTTCTGCTTAATTGCACAATATATACTACAGACTTCTGAGGAGATATATTCAATTTCAGAAAAACAGAATATGGCATGATGTTTGAAGAGGGTCCAGAGTCAATTAAAAAATTATGCACGTTTTTGTTGAACACTTCAAAAGTTAACAAAAAAGGAGGAGCGTGTGAATTAGATCTGCCATCGATCAAAACAAAATCACTTTCATCAATTTTATCAGGCGAATAATTAGGAGGATTTCCTACTCCTTTAGTTTCTTTCGATGTTATAGTAGCAGGCAAGGGTGCAACACGAACTACATTTAACTCTTTGAGTAAAATTTTCTATTGTTGTTTCAATTTTCTCAGCTGATGTAAAGAGATATTTTCTTTAATATTCTTCATAATTTCCATTATATTATATTAAATCGTATCATATACTACTAATGTTTTATATGTATATGGAAGAGTAGAAGAATTTGGATTTGATTGAGGAGAATAAGTCTTTTCATTAACTACTTTATCCTTAGGAACAAAATATGAAGATTTTTTCTTTTGGGGTGGCTGAGGTAGGTCAGCAGAATTTGTACTTATAGTATTAACCAAATGTGCCTCATTTTCATTTTCATGATCAGAGGTTGGAAGGATGAAGTCCCATAGTCTATGGACTTCAACTAGCTCTTCTTCTTGAGATTCTTCTGCAGATGATATTGTTTCATCATGGTCTTCGTCTTGATATGATTCAACATTTGAGATTACATTTGGAGGTTGGGAAGCTTGGTTTTTCTTAAAATATCTAAAAGGTTTCTTTGAAGAATATTCAAATTATTGTTTCTTTATCTCAACCATATCATTTGATATGGTTTTGATGACCTTTTGTAATCCCTCAAGATCATAAGGATATTTAGATGTTTTCTTTTTAGGTTCATCCTTAAATGAAACCTTCTTAGTTTTTCTATCTTCTTGAGAAGTTTTATTCTCTAGAGCAAGTATTCCTTTTTCAACAAAATGAGATTGTTTCATATTCTCTACCAATGTAGCCTTATTGGCTCTATCTAAAAAATAGCAATATTAGGTGGAAGAGATGATGTGTATTGTTCTATTTGCATGTCTACTCCAAGATAAGATGTGGTTGGGATCTTATTGATAAATTTATTGAATCTAGAGCTAAAATCTTTAATATTTTCCCCTGTGTTTGCATTAAGAGTAAGTAGTGCGATCATCTCCAAATTTGGCAAGGAATTTTTCTTCAAAAATATCCCAACTATTAATAGTTCCTGACGGTAGTGAAAAATACCATGATCCAGTTGATCCTTGAAAAGTATAAGGAAATAATATAACTAGACAGTCTTCCTCTGAAAATCCATTAAGATTTATGGAAAGCATAAAGTTACGTAGATGTTCCTTTGTAGGTAATCCATCATATGGACTAAGGAAACCATCTTTCATGATTCTTAGGTAAAGGATGAAGAGGACTTGGTAAATGGACAACTCTAGGATTTTGCCAAGGTCTGGCTGCCATTATGTGAAGTGGAGGATTCGTTGGTCCTAAAGGAGGAATTGAAGTAGAAGAATTAGTTCCAGTAGTTCTTGAAGGTGAAGAAGAAACGACTATGGAAATAATACTACTTGAAGTAGTAGTTCTAGACTGAGAAGAAGGAATATGAATTAATGAATATTTTTTTTGAGAAAATGTGAATGGGGGAAGAATAATTGATGTTGTTTATGGGGTAGAAGAGGTTTGAATATCACTAGTTAATGATTGAGTTTTATAAATATGGTTTTTCCTATGATGAGAATGAATAGGAAATTGAAAATGGATTACTCTAAGTTTTTCACTTTTAGAATGATTTAATACACTAGTGCCTTCAAATATTGAAGTAACAATTCCTTTTGAGGATTTAGAATGTACATTTTTTTCTGTTGAAAATGAAATTTCTTCCAATTTATTTACCAATGTTCGTAATTTAGGTTATTCTGGATTGTATTCTGAAGATATTTATTTATGACTAGAACTAGGATATTTTGGGGGAGAATGGACAACTTTTGGTTTATGAGTAGGAGATTTTAAACTAGGAATAGAATTTGTGGACTTGGAGGTAGAATTACTCTTTTGATGGTATTTACTCTTTGGATTAATATTTGGTGCCATTCATAGTCATATTTCCCTCCTTCTAGTGCCAAAAATGTTCAGGCCCCGAAAATTGGTGCAACAACATCAGGGAAAACCACCTGTTCAGGGACTTAACAACCATCCCTTTTCTATTTGGAATGGTGGCTCTGACTAGATTTATGGGACTAGTTTCCCAGTTTGATATAGTTGGGATGAATGGATGGTTTTATAACTATGTGGAACTTGATAGATGGAAATATTAGCAAACTTGCAATAAACAATAAATCTATCTATTATGTATCCTAGGATGAAATATATTCTTTGTGTGATCTACAAAAATAAACTTTTAGTGGATGAAAATAAAGATCATACATTCATTCAGTGATATGTAAATGTTTGAGACAATTGATTTAATTAAATAGTTAATAAAATCAATTGAATAAATCTTATATCACAACTTTAAAATTCCTCTATTTCATATGTATCAAATGATAACAATATAACATGTTCAGAAGTGAATTAATGTCAAACTGTATTAAAAAAGATACATAAAACAAAACATCCTAAGATAAATAAGTATTTCTCATTTGAAGATAAAATATAACACAAAGGATAAAAGTACGATGTATATGTTTACTCTTCTCATTTGAGAAATACTACTTGATCCAATGTTTTCTATTCAGAAAACTTCAAGAGTACAAAAGTGAAACATATGTAAAGTCTTCTTTTCAAAATTTTAGGACCCCTTCTTAAAAAACATGACGGGGTTTAAATATAAAAATAATAAGTCTTAAAATAGGTATTACAATAAAAAGCTGAGGCTTAAAAAAACCCTCCTTATAGTAAGTGGAATTAAAACATAAATATAATTTAAAGGGATGACTTGCTCGAGGACTATCATGTTGTCTCCTTTTCCATTTGTTCCTTCAACTGAAGGATATTAACCATAGACTTAACCTCTGGAGGATGGCATAGCCTAATGCATAGGTGTCTAGTGAAAACAACATCAGAAGTGGGGGAAGCATGTAGGAGGATGTATCTCTGAGACAACACAACATAAGCCACTAGTTGTGAGGCTTTACTAAATATCTCCAATATTTATCCCAATCTAGTTTTTCTAGCTTCATGTTATGTTCTTCTTTTACCTTTGACACTTCTTTCCACTGTCTTATCAAGTATTTCACTAAAAGTAATGCACCATGAGGAAATATATCGATAAGATTTATTGCAATGATATTTTGGCTATCAGTGTCAACAATGTTAGTAGCAACATCCTTTGCCCTACAAATGGCTCTCTGCATGCTTCAACTGTATATCATAGTCTGTAAATAATATTTATTTCTTTAGATCCTCAATCCTGGGCAGGTTGGCCTTTTGGCCATCAGCATAATCCTGCCAGGTGACAAACTAGGAGACCTTGTCATCTATATCATCAAAACTAATCCTCATATCTGCAATTATATTCAAAAGTGAACCACTCTTTTCACACAATTCAAGAGTATTTGATAATTTATGAGAAAAAACAACTTTTTGTTGTGCCAATAAAGTTTTTAGTTCTAAGGCCTCTTTTCTGAATTCATCAATATTTGGTTTATCTTTTACTTTCTTAATAGAGAGCTGAAATTGGTGAACTATAGTATCCTTTGAACTATTCTCACTATGATGCTAAATTTTTAACTGGTCCATACTCTCCTGGAGCTGTGCGATCTATACCTGAAAATTTTGAATGACACATTATTTCTCTTCTTGTAACTCTAGTTCAAGTTGGATGTTTTTCTCATCCTTTTGTTTCATAGTTGTTGAAATTCTGATTCTTTGTTAATGTTGGAGAAGCATAAGCTCTACCAAACTGAGTTAGGCAAGTGCTGGAGAGGTAAATCCCCTCTGTCGAAAGAGGTGATCCCTACTAGCCCAGATCGGGTCTAGCAACAACCAAGTCACACTAAGACACAAGTTCCTAATTGAAAAACACCAAGATGCAACAAAAGGCCTACCTTAAGTCCTACGTTGTCATCATTTGTGGAGAAGATAGCGCTTCTGTCCCTTGCTTTGGAAGATCACAATTCTCCTGCTCGATGCGATTGAACACCTGCACGTACAAGAGGAAGCAACAAACAAACAAGCGTAAAACCTAATACATGCAATTATGTATCAGTCAGAGAAGATACAACTCATAACATAAAACATGAACATATGAGTGGAACCATAATCAAAGTCGTTTATTATTAATCAAAACAAATAAAGATACAACTTGAGGCTCTAAAACTGGATCTTCCTTTGGTGGGTCGATAGAGGAGCACGTCTCGGTAAATCTCGTTGGGAAAAGGATAAGTCTCTCTCTCTTCGGCTGTCTAACGATAATCTCCTTACAATTGATTCATCTCTATTCAGGCTAGCTTGCAAAGGGAAAATGACAAGCTTATATAGATGGTGGAAGGGGAGTTGGGATCCCTACAATGGTTGGATTGGCCCTACTCTCAAGGAAGCTTCCATGATAGGTGGAAAACCACTTCCCCTACATGGAGATCCGGAGCCAAACCTCCCAACTCATTTTAGAGACTCGTTCAGAAGTTGGTTGGAATCAAACTTCCACCATTTATTTTTAAAAAACACTCCTTATTAAGCCAGGCATGGGTGATACACTAGGACAGAGCACCAGTTGGCACACCCTCTTTGGTGGATTTCCCCCATTGGTGCGAGGGCTGAACTAGCTAGTCGCGCCAAGGCTAAAAAGGCTATTTTTATGGCTTTTCACAGGAAATTTTCTTCAGGGGAATGATTGTACTTGTCAAGGGGGATGCCATGAAGGTGGTTTCAGGTCATGTCACTACTCACAGGTCATGGAATAAGCCCTCCAATGTGCGAGATGGGGGATTGCAGGGACGGTGAAAAATTACTATGTAACAGATGCCCCCTAAAGCATGAGGCCCGAAAGAGAGAGGGGTGAAATGCTTTATGAGAACACGCCCAACTTAAAACACTTCTATCGGAAAACCTACATAGAAAAATACAACTGATATCTCAAATATATGATATATACCTGGTATGGGCATAGCCATCCATATACAATAATCAAAATCCAAGGTATGGATGCATCCATCCAGTAAGGATCGATAAATAGACTCAGGTATGGTCGCAGCCATCTAATCGATGAGTCATGTAACCAATGATAATAATCCACAAAATCACAGGCTAGATTCTAGCAGACAAAACCCAGGTTCTTGCACTCCATCTCGACCCGAACAAAGTACAAGTTCAGGCATGTGAATAAGTGAGTTGAAGTCGAACATGAAAGAACATCGTCTGATTACCAGCCAATGATGAAAGTTGTTAACAAATGCGAGAGGAACCACCAATAATGAAAATGGCCCTCAAGGTACTATAGGTACAATTCACGGAATGTGAACAGTGAGCTGGCGTCAAACACTCGCAAAATCATCTGATCGAAGGCCAATGATGAAAACCTTGCATCAGATGTGAAGAACCTACCATTGAGGCATGCAGGCTCCAAGGTACCGGGAGGGAGTCTCTAGATCAACTTCCTGGATAATGAGTTGAAGTCTATAGGAGCTGACCTTGATCAAAGGTGGGCCATAATGTTTCTCACATCATTGACGCGAGACAAAGGAATATAATGTTGTGAATCAGGATCATATGAGAATCAGAGGAGGGTTGAAACTTGCAGAGGTCAACTTCTCTTGAACATATTGGCGGCACGATAATGGATTTGGCAGTATTTAACATCAAAATATTAGAGATCACGATGACGAGGCAAAGAGTAGATAAGAGGTCAAAAAGGATTACCCAAAACCACGGAGGCAAGCAGAAAATGAGATGAGATGTCCCCAACCTGACATTAATGCAGACAAGTGCCATGTTCAAGAGCGACATACTGACGACACGATGACGATATTGGTTTCATTTTCCCCACCATTTCTGGCGAGTACCCCAATTATTTTTTAGAAGAAGCTTGAAGGGGATAGCATATGCTTGTAATATAAGTTTTTCCTTCGGAAAAATCCATCCTAGTACATTTAACGAGCCCTAGGAAGGAGAAACTCGAATATCGTCATTACGACTGGATCCGATGTCATCAGGGTTTAACGAGTCTTACAAAGGAAGAACTAGACATCTTTTCATGTTTAGAGAGTTTGAAAAGATAGCGGAAAAGTAAACTCCAACAATCCCTTTTCATAAATAGTTCCTCAGATCCGAAAAGGTAGAAAACTATGTCTGAGAAAACCTCCTAGTCGCGATAGGCTAGGGTATTCCTTTTTCGTAAATAATCTATCCCAACCCAAAAAAGGGGTAAACGTATACTGGGTAGATGTCATTTCACAGCCAATTTAATGAGATCGAAATGACAAGGGACTCGTCAATATTTTCATGTTTAGAGAGTAAGAAAATAGCTGAAATATGACTCCAGAAATGACTTTTTCGTGTTTTTACCGAGTCCGAAAAAGAATAAAATACAACTCGTATCACCGTCCAAGCTGCGTAAAAACCTGTCGCTGCACATAAAAGTGAGTGTAAAATCCATTTTTCGACAAAATATATTAAAATATTGGGAAAAATGACTTTCAAAACCTAATTTGACTTTGAAAAGTTATAAATATGCCAAAAATAGTAAAACATATTCACTTTTACTTTTTACCTCATTTGGAGAGCAACAGTGAGCTTTTGGTGTGCGAACTTGCGGCGGTGATTGTGACCAATCCATTACATCATCTAGATTCTCGGTGCTCCCATTAGATTTGTTTTGATTTATTTTTTGTAAATTTCCATTGTGTATTTGACCTCTGGGGGAACCTTTTGCAAATTTAGGGCTCGGCCAATTGGCGCAGGTATTGAGCACAGACCCGCGCCAATTGGATCCTTTTTGCAAAGGGGTCGCGCCAACTGGTGTGACTATTAGCAAAACAGTCATGCCAATAGTGCAAATCAAATTTTCGCGTTAATTTGCCAAAATGTGAGCCACTCAAATGAATTTTTAAGAGTTGGAGAGATATAATAATATTTTTTTGACCATGTTGGTGCAGATATCCAGCCACTATGGTGATTGAGTGGAAGGAGAGGGAACATGGGGAAGAGGACGAAATGGCCATGCAAAATGAAGCTTGCATGAACGCCCTCCAGGACCATGGTCTCAAGAAGTTTTTCCTCACACCATGTTTAAGAGCTCAACCTGAGCTATTGCAGTATTTGGTTAGCATATGGGATGAGAATGAAGAAGTGTTCAAGCTCCGAGACCAAGTACTAGCACTTGAAGTCTCTGATGTTTATTTCATAACCAGATTGTCGTGCAGAGGCCTAGTGCCAGTCATGACAGGCAGTAGACATTCTGGGGAGAAAATGGATATGGTAATGGTGAGAGTGTGCCCAGGGGCACAATCAAGATCGGGCAGTGGGAAAGTAGACGTCCACACTTTCTGCGATCTAGCACTCTGAGTAGTGCTTCACACCATTACACGGGCTGTAGGATCGCAGGCCCCGCACGAGGCAACCAAAGCACAACTCCTACTAGCCTCCGAATGCATGAATGCTACACTTTTTTATTGGGCCACTGTCGTGACAACAAACATCAAACGATAGTTGACAAAGTGCAAGAAGGCAAAATTGAAACAGTTTGGGTATGGTTCCATTTCGGTGTCTTTCATTCTGGAACGATTACCAATTTTTCAGGGCCAAGGGGAAATAGTTGCAGAGCCATCATTGAGGGAGCCGAGGATGGTTCGATGGGAAACACTTATGCCCAGGTCAAGAGGGGGCCAAAAGATGTCCTCGAGGCTTGAGTTTTTTGTATGGCTACGACGTCAGCTGATCGTAGTTGAGGACTAGCCCTACGCTGGTACCAACTTCACTGGAGACCCAGATCTTCCACTCCCGGAGGGGGATTAATGGGACGAGGAGTTGGGTATGACTTTTTATATATTTTTTTTAATGTATTTATGATTTTTTTGGTGATACATTCCTATTCTAACAACATTTCTATGTGTATGCAGATGTTGGCCCAGAGAGGTCCGCGAGCATGTCGCCCATTGCACGGAGGACGGATTCAGAACCTGGAGGGTATTGCCCGGGGAATCCCAGACTATGCCCGGCTAGCAAAGGTCCCGTTGGCTTACCAGCGACACACTGTGGGGGTGCCTAGTCGCCTCCATCGATTACTGATGCGAATAGTGCGTGCGGTGGCATGCTACCACGAGCACCATGCTGATTAGTCATCTAGGGTTTTTTATATTCATATTTTTGAGAGACATGTTGTCTCTAGCTATTATTAAAACAAACATGTATATTTTTTGATTTTATGTGATGTACACAAACTGCAAACTGTTCGACATATATATATGTGTGTGTGTGTGTGTGTGTGTGTGTGTGTGTGTGCGTGTATGTGTGTTACACCATTTTTTGGTCATCTAACCTACTATCATTAGATGGACCCAAGTACACCATGTAAGGCCAATTTTACCCTAAGTAAAATTTCTTTCACTATGTAAAATAACTTAATAAAACACATTTATTAGGTTGTTTATGGTCTAAACAGGAAACCCCAAAAGAAAATATTAAACAAACCTATATTTGTTTGATTTCCCTCATGGAATAATTAGTTAAACAATAATTTAATTATTATTCCTGGTCATGTTTAACCCAAAACAAAGTAATTAATTAGATAAATCCTTATTTATCTTATTATTTTCTAGGAATAATTATTTAAATCTTATTTAAATAATATTCCTTGTTAAATATGACTAAATCACCCATAAATAATTAAATAAATCATTATTTATTTGATTATCTTTCAACCACTTCCTTAAAATAATAAATAAATCATTTATTTATTTATTATTCACAAATAAATGGATTTGACCCAAGTCAAATACTTTTTCCCTCCAACAAATATAATAAAATATTCCATAAAAGGTGGATCTAGATTTGGTTAATGTTATTTTAAGCATGCACCAAGATCTAGAATGACCCAATATTTTGTTATAAATAGGAGGGTTTCTCCTACCATTCTTCACCTTTTGTTGCCTATTAGATCACTCTGGATCTATACTCTTGGTCTGACTTTGAGCCATTATCATTGTCATATTTTCCATTATTTGCTGTGTGAGCTCCCTTTGAGTTCTATCTTTGTCCGGGTTTTCTACACCAACAGGAGAGAGAAATGCTAGATCTGAAGTGCTGAGGACTTCCAAGAACCCATCCCATTGAGGAGAATTGGAAACATCTTCTTGTTTTCCTCCCAGGTGCCCTTAATACAAAAAAATCTTTCAAAAATTGTTCTTGTCTTGTCTATTGGATATATGGAGCAAAACCTTCTTTTTACTGCTTAATGTCTTTTTATGCATAGATCTGGTTTTTGCAGCTCTTGTCTTGATCAACTAACTATAGATCTGAAGATATTGGCAGCCATATGTGATGTTAAGGCTATTAGTTATGCGTAGCTAAAGTGGTATTTTTTCGTACACTTCGACAAAAGATTCATACTAACAACTGGCGACTCCACACGGGTTTTCAATTACGACCGCTGTCATTTTTCATATTCCTGCATATCCAGCTACTTCAGACCCTAGTGTTTCTTTTCAAATCTTTGTTTTTCCTAAGTTTTATGTTGTTTTTCACCTATAAAACCCTAAAACATTAAAATTTCTAACTTTCGCGTGTTTCTAGCCCTATTGCGCAGGTGACAAACATCAGCCGCAACTGAGATGGCAACTTTTCCGAAAATCTGCCGCCAGGACACCCGGAGCTTCAGGTCGCACTTTTCAGCCCAGTAACTGTGACTTGGACCTCCAGGTCACACTTTTCAGCCCATTATCTGTGACCTGCATAGAAAATAGGTCAGAACCTATGACCTGCCAATTTTTCTGCTCTTTTTCTGCAATTTTTCTGGGTTTTTCTGAAGCTTCTGTCAGGGTTTTCCAGCCTCTGTCTCAGCCCCTTTCGACCTGTTTCTGATCTTTTTTACTCATATAAGTGGGAACATAGCCCCCTAGTGCTTCATTACCCTCCACTTTTGGTGGAAGAGCTTTTATCTATTTCAAGTGTCTATTTTTTCAGGGTTTCAGCCCCCCCTTTTCCAGATCTGATACCTCCTTTTCAGATCCCTTTTAATCAGCTCTTATCCCTTTCAAATCACCTCCTGAATTTTTGTTTGGATCTACCTTTAGGGCCTCCTCCTTGTCCATTCTGATTTTTGCTGATTTCCTCCTTTTTTCCAGCCACCTTGCCTCTGCCTCTTGGCTGTGTGCTGCACCTCTTTTCAGCAGATTTCTCCTTTAGATCCCTGTCCCTTTTGACCCTAGATCTATTGGCCTCTTTTTAGTGTGTTTTGAATATATTTTTTCCCTATTTTAGAATGGTTTTGAGAGACCCACCTTTTTGGGTTAGATCGATGCATTGTTAGCTGTTAATTTTCTGTTATTTTAGCATTACATACTGTTCTCTGCAGCATTATTTTCAGTTATGCAGCACACTTTTCCTCTTGCTCTCAAAATGAAAAGGGTTTAAAAATTAAAATTAACGCACGCCACACACTCACCCTAAGCGAAGAAGAGCCTGGTTTACACCGCTAGGCAAAGACTTTAAAATCAATTGACACTGCACCTTTCTGCCCTTGTTTCGACATTGTAATCACTTGATTATGCACCTCCCTGCCTTTGTTGGTCATTCTTCTTCCCCTTGTGCCGTGTTTGTGTTGTCACCATTGCGCCCCCAAGGCGCACATCCCAGAGACTTCTTGGCCTTCACCCTCAGTTTCCGGTCAGTCGACCTACTCCTTCACGCCGTCGTCGAGTTAGTCCACCTTTGAGTCCGCACTCCGACTCCTCTCATGATTCATTGGGTTCTCCTCTTACTTCTGGTTCTCCCCCTGTCACCTTCACTATGTCTGGTCCAGGGCCTAACGCTAGCAGTAATCCTGGCCCTAATACTAGGACTACTACTAGCAGAACCACCACAGGAACTACCTCGGCCACGCCCTTGCTCCCCTTCATGGCAGGCCTCAGCCTCCCCGATTTGGACCAGTTCATAAACAACCCTATACACCATGACGCTAGTTGGCCTGCTATGCCAACAAAACTCCCTTCCGACATCCCAAAGTTTGAAGGCCTTGCTGGAGAAGATCCTTCAAATCATGTTCGATCGTTCCACATGTGGTGTTCATCTACCTCCATTACCGATGACTCTGTCCGTCTTCAGTTGTTCCAACGAATGCTTACCAGTGCGGCTTCTAAGTGGTATGTTGATCAGCCCACTTCCTCTCATACCACCTTTGCGACTCTTGCCCGGGCTTTTTTATCTTACTTCCAGCTTCCCCTTCGTTATGACACTGGTATCAAACTTTTGACTTCTTTCTGTCAATCATCTACGACCCGCCTATCCGATCATGTCCAGGAATGGCAGAGAAGAAAGAGCCTATGTCAATCCCCTACCTTCGAAGACCGTGTCTACATGGACTGGTTCGTTAGATCTCTCTTGCCTCCTATTGGGAAATATGTCGCATCACATTTTCCCCAAACTGAAGAAGCTGCCCTCCAACTGGCGTTAAAATATGACTTGATCTACGCTCAGACAGGTTATGTTTATACCATTCTACCTGATCTCCCCAGACCCGGTCGTGTCAATACACCGGGGGCACCTCATGCCGCCGACAGTATCGTTGGAGCTCTCTCTCATCCATATGCCCAACCTCCCATGGGTTATAGTTTTCCTGGGGGAGGGGGAAGCACCTCCCGCACTTGTTCCCCTCCCGGTAGCACGTATCGAGGATACAACATGCCTCCTCTTTTGGCCCAACCTCCTGTTCACCATACTGTTACCCAACCCCCTTATTATTCGTATCCACAGTTTGGTGCTCCAGCTCCTCCAGCATCAGCACCTCTACCTCCCTTGCCTTCTCAACCCTTGCAACAGCAATCACCACCCCCTCAAGCACAGGTGGATGCACCGCAGGGATTCGTGGCTACCCAACCACCTGACGGACAGGTGGCCACTCAACTTTCCCCTTCTGTTTCCTCCAATTACCAGGTCCTCATGATGAACTCTGATCCACCTCTAACCATCGACCTTAACCTTCAAACTCGGTCTCGCCAGTACCCCATGCCTTCCGCTCAGTCTGCCCCCGAGTCCCCTTATTCAGGTTCTATAGAGCCTCTTTCGACATCCAATGGTCCCTTGCATATCCCTCAGCCTAAAGTTGAGGTTCATACAAAGATTCCTAAGGGACCATTACGCTGAAATGCTGCTTCTGGTCGAGCTGCTCATTCGTATAGCATAGTATATGATCTGGCGCAGTCTCCTGCTGCCATTTCCACATTGGAACTCCTCCAGTCGTGCCCTTCCCAAAAGAAGGCTCTGCTATCTACCATGGGCGCTGTAGATCCTGCTGATGACCAAATGATTGTTTTTGATGCCCATCAATCAGAACATCCTCCTCTTCCTGCTTCCGTCGCCTTCCAAATCCCAGTCAAAATCCGGAACGCTAACGTTTCCCGGTGTATAATTGACGAGGGGGCATCCACCTACGTGATGTCCGCTTCGGTTTGGAAGAAAATCGGATCTCGTGAGTTGGCCCCTTCCATGATCACCCTTCGAGCGTGGGATGGCCACACCTCCCAACCCATTGGCCTCTTCCGCAATTGTCCTATCACTCTTGCGGGCAAGACTGTTTGCGTTGACGTCGAAGTCATCGACGCCCATCTAGATTACAACATTCTCTTGGGGCGGAGCTACACCTATGCTATGTCTGTTGTCCCATCTGCGGTTTTTCGCAAGATGTCTTTCCCTCGTAATGGAAAGATAGTCACCATTAAACAGTTGACATATCATGAGCCAAAATCTCAGACCTCACCTGAGACGACCATCTCTTCTGTAGCCAATAAGCAAACCATCGATTCCTTGACCAGTGTCTCTCCTGGTGTCTAAAAAGACTCCTCTTTGCTTGGAAACTTCCCTGGTCTTCCTCCTCCTCCTATCTCTAACCCCAGCTCATCGAATGTTTTCATGATGCAATCGTCTTAGGCTGCTCTCAAGCAACCTGCTTCAGCTAGTCAGCAACCACGCTCTCCGCAACCTCCTCCTAGCCCTTCATCTGCAGCTGGTAGTCATGAGCCTCTTTATCCTCCTGGCATGGTTCCTCCAAACCTTAGCCATTTAGGAGCCGTCCCACCTGGCCATTACCCCTCTGGTCAGATACCGTTCCTAGCTCCCCCACCAGGAGTGTACACGGTACTGGTCATGGCCACCCTCTCTCTTCCTAACTTGACCCTTGGGATTCTCGTCTGGTACCACGATCCTCCAGCCGCAACCCTTCATGGTCAACCCAAACCTTATATTGCTTTGACCTTGGTTCAATCGGTCCCCATGACTTCTCCCACTGCAATAGTGCCTCAGTCACCTCAACATGAACCACCTCCTATTGCGACCGCTTCGGGTAAGAAGGGAAAATCTCGCAAGGGGGCATCAAAGGACAAGGCTGCCCCGACAAACCCTGCCCCTCCTCGGCCTCCAAAGCATACCATCCAGTGTGCTTTGTGTGATGTTGTCGGCCACGCCACCCATACATGTTCCGAATTGCTTCATCTCAAGCCCATGGTTAATGTCGCGTTCCCTGATTCCACGATCCCGGAAGCCTCTATTCCTTCCATGGCCATGACCAAGAACCCCAAGACTATTCACACCAAACACTCCTGTGCTTTGTGTGATCTCTGTTGAGCTAATTTATGTACCTAAACTAACACAATTATTTATTATCAATCCGGGTTGTATATGCTTTGAGGCAAGTTCACTATATGTGAAGATCAGATATAACC